>SSNS01000372.1:459406-525139 GCA_006937985.1 Aphyosemion australe
AAGAGACAGTTACAGATGTATGTGTTACATATTAGGAGTGTCCATTATAGAGTCAGGAAGGAAAGACCTTCACAGCGAGGGTGGATCAGTCTGTCACTGAAGCTGCTCTCCAGAGCAGACAGGTCGTCCTGCAGGGGGTGTGACTCGTGGCCCAGCACGGATCTAAGTTTAGCCAGGACCCTCTTGTCACTCACTTCTTGCACTGAGTCCATACGACAGCCCAGGACAGAGCTGGACTTCTTGATCACCCTGTCCAGCTTCTTCCTCTCTCTCTCTGTGATGCTGCTGCTCCAACAGACCACACCGTACATGATGGCTGGTGCCACCACACAGTCATAGAAGGTCTTCAGGAGTGCCTCCTTCACTCCAAAAGGCCACAGTCTCCTCAGGAGGTAGAGCCTACTCTGCCCCTTCCTGTACAGTGTGTCTGTGTTGTGAGACCAGTCCAGTTTATTGTTCAGGTGAACACCCAGGTATTTATAGAGTCCAATCTCTCAATGTCCGTTCCCTGGATGTTTACCGGTGAAGGAACAGCAGGCCGGCGTCTTCAAAAATCCACCACCATCTCCTTTGTCTTCCCCACGTTGATCAGGAGGTAGTTTTGCTGACACCAGTCCACAAAGTTCTGCGTTAGTCCTCTGTACTCCACATCGTCGTCCTCGATGATAAGGCCGACAATCGCAGAGTCATCTGAGAACTTCTGCAGAACTTAGCTGTCCGTGTTGTGTCTGAAGTCAGCAGTGTACGTAGAGGGTGAAAAGAAAAGGTGCCAGGACAGCCACTTAGGCCTAAATAAACTAAAATCACAACAATCTACAATTATCTTATTTTATTTTTCTAGTCTGGTGTGAACACAATGTAAAAGCCTCATAACTTTCACAAGTAAAGCTCAGCAAACTCCTATCAGAGGTGCAGCAGCAGATAAACTGGTTTCTACGTCACTTTCCAGAAGTGAAAGAGAAACTGATTCAGAGCTGCAGTCGAGACCAACTTGTGTGTTTGTGTCTGAAGGAGAATTAAACTGCGTTGATCTTTTCTTCTCCAACAACTGACTCAAATATCGGTGAGTAAAACTGATCATATTTACTGTGTTTCAACAATCAGCAGGAAAACTAAACTCAGATTCAATCAAACAGGAAGTTTGACTCTTTTCTCTTCCTGCTGAAACTCATCAGATAAACTCATCTGAAGTGAAATGACAGCAAAACATTTTAATAACAGTAATATTAAACTGTACTGATGACATCTGTTTTAATCTGTAGTTGTTCCTCTCTGACTCTTGTTCTCAGAGTTCAGACATGTCTGCTGGCAGCAACCTGAGATCTGAGGATCAGTTTCTGTGCTCCATCTGTCTGGATGTGTTCACTGATCCAGTCAGCACACCATGTGGACACAACTTCTGTAAGACCTGCATCTCCAAACACTGGGATGGTGACAAGAGCTGCCAGTGTCCCGTCTGTAAAAAGGTGTTCAAGACCAGACCTGAACTGGAAGTCAACACCTTCATCAGAGAGGTGGTTGATCAGTTCAGACATGAAGCTGAACAGAAAACCAGCAGCAGCTCAGAGCAACAAGCTGCCAAACCAGGAGAAGTTCCCTGTGACGTCTGCACTGGAACCAGACTGAAGGCCCTGAAGTCCTGCCTGGTGTGTCTGCTCTCCTACTGTGAGACTCACCTGGAGCCTCACCTGACAGCTTCACGTCTGAAAAGACATCAGCTGGTGGATCCTGTGGAGAACCTGGAGGACAGGATGTGTCAGAAGCACGATAAACCTCTGGAGATGTTCTGTAGAACCGACCAGACGTGTGTCTGCTTGGTCTGTTCTGTTTTAGACCACAAGACTCATGAGTTTGTTCCTCTGAGAGAAGAATATGAAGGAAAGAAGGCAGAGCTGGAGAAGACAGAGGCTGAAGTTCAGCAGATGATCCAGAACAGACGACTGAAGCTTCAGGAGATCAAAGAGTCGCTGAAGATCAGTAAAGATGCTGCAGACAGACAGAAAGCAGAAGGTGTTCAGGTCTTCACTGATCTGAAGAAGTCTGTTGAGAGAAGCCTGAAGGAGCTCATAAAGGAGATCAAAGCCAAACAGAAAACTACAAAGAAACAGGCTGAAGACTTCATCAAAGATCTGGAACAGGAGATCTCTGAGCTGATGAAGAGGAGCTCTGAGGTGAAGCAGCTCTCATGCTCTGAAAATCACCTCCACCTCCTCCAGAGCTTCAGCTCCCTGAAAGCTGCTCCACCCACCAAGGACTGGACAGAGGTCAGAGTTCATCCTCCATCATATGAGGGGACTGTGGTGAGAGCTGTGGAGCAGCTGGAGGAGAAACTCAGGAAGAAGGTGAAGAACCTGATGGAGCTGAAGAGGGTCCAGAAGTCTGCAGTAGATGTCACTCTTGATCCTGATACGGCACATCCTGTTCTCATCCTGTCTGCTGATGGAAAACAAGTCTATCATGGTGATGTGAGGAATGATCTTCCAGACAACCCAGAGAGATTTTCTAAGTGTGCTAATGTTTTAGGGAAACAGAGTTTCTCTTCAGGCAGATTTTACTTTGAGGTTCAGGTTAAAAGAAAAACTGACTGGACTTTAGGAGTGGCCAGAAGGTCCATCAACAGGAAGCGAAACATTGCACTGAGTCCTAAAATTGGTTACTGGACTGTTTGGTTGAGAAATAGAAATCAGTACAAAGCTCTTGCTGGTCCTTCAGTAGATCTCCATGTTAATTCTGGTCCTGAGAAGGTGGGGGTGTTTGTGGATTATGAGGAGGGTCTGGTCTCCTTTTATGATGTAGAAGCTGCAGCTCTGATCTACTCCTTTACTGGCTGCTGCTTCTCTGATCAACTCCACCCGTACTTTGGTCCATGTAATAATCATGGAGGTGAAAACTCAGCTCCTCTGGTCATCTGTCCTGTTGATCCATCAGTCTGATCTATTCTCTCATGAAGCTCCGTGAACAAAGAGTCTGTTTGTTAAAAAGTTCTGATCTGAGTGACTCTGTAGGTGAAGTCCTGCTGGTGGAGAGGTGAGCTTGGAGACGTCCTCAGAAACAAGTCCACATTTTTCTGTTTAATACAAAATAGAATCATGACTTTATGATGTTTTTAGTTCTTCTTCTACATGTTTTGATCTTTAAATAATCATTTTCTTCTATCATGTCTCCCACTAATAATTCATTCATCTGTTTACTCTGTGAAGTCATTAATAACGGGATGTTTTATAATTTTAGTTTTTCTGTAGTGCTTAGGCAGGTGGATCTGCACCAGTTTGGCACATTTCACTGAGAAATTAAAGAGAAATAAATTTTCTTTTAATTTGAAAATTTCATGTTATCTTTGTATTTCCAGCTCTAAAGTGAAAAATGTTTGTATTCCTTATAATTAAATGCTTTTTTATTTCCCATATGCCTCAAAAATAATAAGCAAGCACATGGTGGCGCTGTAGAGCTGCACAAACCCTCATCACCCTGCTTCCCCTCCTCCTCCTCTTCCTCCTCATCCATGCAGACAGGAGCTGCTGGTGCACCATCACGCAGATATGTGGAGTTTATCAAGGCAATTCCTTTTATAATCCTCCTGATGCTCGTTGCAGGTGTTTTATCTGTTTAATAGCATTTTACTGCTACATGCCATAAAAAACACCCTTTTATAGTGGCACCAAACACATTGTTTGGGGAATTGACCCTGCCTCTGTAATGACCGGCAGTAAATTTGTAGTCAGTTGAAAAAAAAGAGGGGGGAGGGGGTATTGAAGGAGGAGAAGATTTCAACCCAAAAGAGGAGAGGAGGAATATTTTATAAGAGGGAGGAGAAGAGTCCAGCGATTAGAGTTTATACTCTGCTGATTTTTAATTATGTTTGCTGCAGAGTTGTGTGGGAGTCAGCCCCCAATTAATCATATAAATATATTTTTAAAAGCTGCATTTGAGCTCAAAAGTAGTATTATGGTTTGTGTCTGGAGAAAGTTGATCTGCATTGACTGGATGATGCAGTAAATCATTGGGAGGGTAAACATGAGGTCACATCAAAGGGACACTTTAGGGTCAACAGCCTCAGTTTCAAGAAATGGAGTTTACATCCCACAGGACTGATGAGCTAACAGCTAGTCCAAACGCTGCAACACTAGAACATGATTTCATAAACCTTCCCACTACTACCAGATTCACATCACTTGGTGTTAACAAGTATGGATCAAGGCTGCACGGTGGGTGGCTCTGCAGCAAGGTCTTGGGTTCAAATCTCAATCTGGGGTCTTTTTTGCACAAAGTTTGCATGTTCTCCCTGTGCATACAAGGGTTCTCTCCAGGTGCTCCACCTTCCTCATACAGGCTAAAAGCATGACGTGATGTTATAGGCACGCTTGGCAGTTTTGGCTTGTTTTTAGCACCCCCTAGTGTTCGTTTAGTAGAGCCAAAAGCAAAACTTATCTCCTCGCTGTGCGTTCGTCTTTTTAACACCTTAATCTAACTGCTGAAATGTCTCCTCAGTCTTCATTAGTGTCTACAGGAGCGGTTCATCACTAAATCAAACAAATCAGCTGTGTTCACGATCTAAAACATGCAGGAAACATGCTGGAAGCAGACTGCAGCGTCAGGCATGTCAGCTCCTTTTTTCTAAGTCCAACAGAGACTGGATCGGCAGTCTGAAGTTGCAAATGTGGTATTCTGGCCACAGAGGGCGGTAGAGGTCTGAGTGACATTTCATTAACCCTGCAAAGGGTTATTGTAGCACATACTGGCTCAAGAACATGATTTAAAAGTATGAAAAAGTTGCACAGTATGGATTTAAACATTTCAAAGCAATAACATTTTTCATTTTGGAAAAGATGTTTGCCTCCAAACAGTTTACTCAATCTGTATAAGAAGACGTAAAAACAAAAGAAACACAATAAAAAAGTTGCCTAGTATGGCTTTAAATGTCCTTATGTTTGAGTGTTTATCCTCTGTGCCTCTGTGATGGACTGGCTCCCTGTCCAGGGGGTAGGGTACCCTTCTTTTTGCCCAATGATTGCTGGAAATAGGAACCAGCCCCCTGTGACCCTCCAAAGATAAGCAGGTATCGATAATGAATTGATGGAATATCACAGTCAGCAGTAAAATGAACCACTTCTGGTGCAACCAGGACTCAAATCCTGCAGGAACTTTGTAATTTTGCAATAAAGTATTGTGCCGGGCTTTCACCCATGGAGCCCGGCCGGGCACAGCCCGAAGAGGAGACGTGGGTCCCCCTTCCCATGGGCCCACCACCTGTGGGAGGGGCCAAAGGGGTCGGGTGCAATGTGGAAAGGGTGGTAGCCGAAGGCGGGGACCTTGGCGGTCTGATCCTCGGCTACAGAAGCTGGCTCTAGGTACGTGGAATGTCACCTCTCTGGTGGGGAAAGAGCCGGAGTTGGTGTGTGAGGTTGAGAGGTTCCGACTAGATATAGTTGGACTCACCTCAACGCATGGCTCTGGCTCTGGAACCAGTTTCCTCGAGAGGGGTTGGACTCTCTACCACTCTGGAGTTGCTCCCACTGAGAGGCGCCGAGCAGGGGTGGGCATACTTCTTGCCCCCCATCTTGGTGCCTGTACGTTGGGGTTTACCCCGGTGAGCGAGAGGGTAGCCTCCCTCCGTCTTCGGGTGGGGGGACGGGTCCTGACTGTGGTTTGTGCTTATGCACCAAACTGCAGCTCAGACTACCCACCCTTTTTGGAGTCCCTGGAGGGGGTACTGGAAAGCGCTCCTTCGGGTGACTCCCTCGTTCTGCTGGGGGACTTCAATGCTCACGTGGGCAACGACAGTGAGACCTGGAGAGGTGTGGTTGGGAGGAACGGCCCCCCTGATCTGAACCCGAGTGGTGTTCTGTTATTGGACTTCTGTGCTCGTCATGGATTGTCCATAACAAACACCATGTTCAAGCATAAAGGTGTCCATATGTGCTCTTGGCACCAGGACACCTTAGGCCGCAGGTCGATGATCAATTTTGTTATCGTTTCATCTGATCTGCGGCCGCATGTCTTGGACACTCGGGTAAAGAGAGGGGCGGAGCTGTCAACTGACCACTACCTGGTGGTGAGTTGGCTTCGATGGTGGGGGAAGATGCCGGTCAGACCCAAACGTGTTGTGAGGGTCTGCTGGGAACGTCTGGCAGAGTCTCCTGTCAGAAGGAGCTTCAATTCCCACCTCCGACAGAACTTCGAACGTGTCCCGGGGGAGTCAGGGGACATTGAGTCCGAATGGACCATGTTTCGTGACTCCATTATCGAGGCGGCTGACCGCAGCTGTGGCCGCAGGGTGGTCGGTGCCTGTCGTGGCGGCAACCCCCGAACCCGCTGGTGGACACCGGCGGTTAGGGATGCTGTCAAGCTGAAGAAAGAGTCCTATCAGGTCTTCTTGGCCTGTGGGACTCCGGAGGCAGCTGATAGGTACCGGCAGTCCAAGCGGAATGCGGCTCGGGTGGTCGCGGAGGCAAAAACCTGGGCATGGGAGGAGTTCGGTGAGACCATGGAACAAGACTTCCGTACGGCTTCGAGGAGATTCTGGTCCACCATCCGGCGCCTCAGGAGGGGAAAGCAGTGCACTACCAGCACTGTTTACAGTGGGGAGGGTGTGCTGCTGACCTCGACTCGAGACGTTGTGGATTGGTGGGCCGAGTACTTCGAAGACCTCCTCAATCCCACCGGCACGTCTTCCAGTGTGGAAGCAGAGTCTGGGGACTTTGGGTTGGGCTCTCCAATCTCTGGAGCTGAGGTCACTGAGGTGGTCAAAAAACTCCTCAGTGGAAAGGCTCCGGGGGTGGATGAGATCCGCCCGGATTTCCTTAAGGCCCTGGTTGTGGGGCTGTGTTGGTTGATGCGGCTCTGCAATATCGCGTGGACATCGGGGGCAGTTCCACTGGACTGGCAGACCGGGGTGGTGGTCCCCCTATTTAAAAAGGGGGACCGCAGGGTGTGTTCCAACTACAGGGGGATCACACTCCTGAGCCTCCCTGGTAAGGTCTATTCAGGGGTTCTGGAGAGGAGGGTCCGTCGGATAGTCGAACCTCGGATCCAGGAGGAGCAATGCGGTTTTTGTCCTGGCCGTGGAACACTGGACCAGCTCTATACCCTTGGGGGGGTCCTGGAGGGTGCGTGGGAGTTCGTCCAACCAATCTACATGTGTTTTGTGGATTTGGAGAAGGCGTTCGACCGCGTCCCTTGGGGGGCCCTGTGGGGGGTACTCTGGGAGTATGGGGTACCAGGCCCCTTGATACGGGCTGTTAGGTCCCTGTACGACCAGTGTCAGAGCTTGGTCCGCATTGCCGGCAGTAAGTCGGGCTTGTTTTCCGGTTGGACTCCACCAAGGCTGCCCTTTGTCACCGATTCTGTTCATAACTTTTATGGACAGGATTTCTAGGTGCAGTCAAGGTGGTGAGGGGATCCGTTTTGGTGGCCTAAGGATCAGGTCTCTGCTTTTTGCAGATGATGTGGTCCTGTTGGCTTCATCAGAACGTGATCTCCGGCTTTCGCTGGAGCAGTTCACAGCCGGGTGTGAAGCAGCTGGGATGAGAATCAGCTCCTCTAAATCCGAGACCATGGTCTTGAGTCGGAAAAGGGTAGAATGTCTTCTCCAGGTCAGGGACGAGGTCCTGCCCCAAGTGGAGGAGTTTAAGTATCTCGGGGTCTTGTTCACGAGTGAGGGAAGGGTGGAGCGTGAGATCGATAGGCGGATTGATGCTGCGTCTGCAGTGATGGGGGCGTTGTACCGGTCTGTCGTGGTGAAGAGAGAGCTGAGCCGAAAGGCGAAGCTCTCAATTTACCGGTCGATCTACGTTCCTACCCTCACCTATGGTCACGAGCTTTGGGTAGTGACCGAAAGAACGAGATCGCGGATACAAGCGGCTGAAATGAGTTTTCTTCGCAGGGTGGCTGGACTCTCCCCTAGAGATAGGGTGAGGAGCTCGGTCATCCGGGAGGGGCTCGGAGTAGAACCGCTGCTCCTCCACATCGAGAGGAGCCAGTTGAGGTGGCTCGGGCATCTGATTAGGATGCCTCCTGGACGCCTCCCTGGTGATGTTTTCCGGGCACGACCAACCGGGAGGAGACCCAAAGGAAGACCCAGGACACGCTGGAGAGATTATGTCTCTCGGCTGGCCAGGGAACGTCTTGGGATTCCCCCGGAGGAGCTGGCCCAAGTGGCTGGGGAGAGGGAGGTCTGGGCTTCCCTCCTTAGGCTGCTGCCCCCGTGACCCGACTCCGGATAAGCGGCAGAAAATGGATGGATATTCAATGTAGGACATTGAACTGATCAGCCCCTTTTACAAACTGTATGTATTTTGCAATACTGCAACAATAACACTGCATTTATTAGACATGAATGGGACCGTTTTAGGAGGAGGAGCTCAGTTATTCTCCATCGTTACCTAAATGTTCCTCTTGACCAGCATGTTTCCTTCACTAATTTCTGTCACATGATCTCCATGTAATTAAACTAAAGGTGAACACATCTGCAGGTATGTCCTGTAGTTTTTTGTCTCCATGCCCTCTGCACAGCATGCACACATCTATTTATAGCAGAAGCTGAATGAAAACTAACAGACGGGAGTTCAACTTGACCTTAAAGCAGATTAATACTTAGTGTATAATCATTTATTAATTAGTCAGGACACACACAAGCTGGTGGGAAACTTTGGTTTTAGGGATGTTTCTCCAACCAGCAGATGTCTGCTGAACTTTTACACAATGACAAACCTAAAAAATGACCAAAAGAATTTCTTTAATTTGCACATTTTTGACAATGTTGCAGCAGGGAACCATTAAAAAAGCAACGTGTTTGACATTCTTCACGAGCAGCAGCGCTGTGCTGTTCTGTTTTGTTCTGAGTGGGTTTTTTGTTCAGTGCAGACGACCGGAACAGTTTTTCAATTTCCACTCAATTAAAACCCCCGCTGCTCCGTTTCTCCAACACTTAAAGTGTTCCGACACCTTCACAAGAAACAGGACAGGTGACAAGTTACCTGTCGGACAAGATCCAGCTTGTGTGTGAGCGTGTGTGTGTGAGCGTGTGTGTGTGTGTGTGTGTGCGTCTCAGATGTTTATTTCAGATGTATTAAATCTAATAACAACTAAAGAGTAGCGATGGTGAGGTGGGGAAATGTTAGTATGCAGCAGAAAATGTTTTAAGGAAAGAAAGAAAAGAAGAAATGATAAAAACTGATTTTAGATGCAGCCACAGACACAGAAAGAGAAAATCAATAGAGGCATTTGGTCTATTATCATAAACACACACACTGTGTGTGTGTGTGTGTGTGTGTGTGTGTGTGTGTGTGTGTGTGTGTGTGTGTGTGTGTGTGTGTGTGTGTGTGTATGGGAGGAATGTTTTTATCTCCAGATGGTTGACTGAGACTTGGCTGGTTGGTACAGAGTCAGAAGAAAAAAGCAGGCAGAAGGCGTCTTTTCTACTTGAGCTCCACTGTGTGTGTGTGTGTGTGTGTGTGTGTGTGTGTGTGTGTGTGTGACCTTGAAGAAGGAGGCTCAGTTGGGGGAGAGAAGGATGAGGAGCCCACCTCCCTCCCACCACCCCCCGCTGTGCCTCCCCTCCTGGGTAAAGAACGACTGGTTTCCCATCCTCCTCCTCTCCTCTCTCTCTTCTCCCATCCCTCTCTTTCTCGCCAGCTTCTCTCTTGACTTTTCTTCTGCTTGTTTCTGATTTTATTTTTTCATCTCTCTCTTTTTGCTCTCCTCTTCCCTTCACCGTTACCCCTTCACCCTGTTTCCTCTGATCTCCTCCTTTCTTTCCACTCCATGGGTCTCCTTGCATCCTCTCGTATTTGTCTCCTTTCCGTCTTTAGGCTCCTTTTGACCTTGTTTTCTTGTATTTCCTCTTGTTTTTCCTCAACCCCCTCTCCGTTACTCCTTTCACCTTACATCATTTAATCTCCTCTCAGCTCTTCTTATTTCAGTTTCTCTTGCCTTCTTCTTTGCTTCCCTACTTTCTCCCCCATTCTTTTGTCACCTTTTATCTCATCTCTTTCCTGTCCTTTAGTTCTTTCACTTCTTTCATATTCTCTTTTGGGCCTCTTTAATCTTTTTTCATTTCCCATCTCATCCTTTATTCCTCTGTCTCATCATGTCTGCTTGTTTCTTTTTCAGTGCATGTCCTCTCTCCTCTGTGTCATCTGCCTTCACATTGAATAACCGCGGAGCCCTCCAACGCTCCCTTTCAGTGGCCAAGGTGCTCTGCATGAAAGAGAAGAATAGAAGAAGAAAACACGTTTAAAGGAAAACAGCAGAGAAGCTGTGGAGGTGGCAGGAAACTAGAGAATGTGTGACGGTGTGTCTGCAATGGGCTTCATATTCATTAAGTGTAAAAATGCAGCTCTTTGATTCCTTTGCAGCTCGTGTATCAGCATGTTGCAGCTAATTTCCTCTCACATGCTTGGAGTTTGTTCTGCAGCTCTTTTAGATAACACCACATGTCCTTTCCTCAGGTTTGCTTCCTTGGATTTTCTCTTTTGTTTCGTCTCACAGGGAACAGACTTTACAAGGGATGTTTCATTTCTATGCTGTGACTTTTCATCCCCCAGAATAACCCTTTAGTTCAAATTATGGAGGCTAACATGAAATTTAACACATGAGGTGATTCAGTTAGCAGGCGACCGTTTGAAGAACCACAGAGAATGTTGATTTTAGGGTTTTAACACAGCAAGCTGCTTTCACTTGCTCATTTTCTGTGCTGTTTATTCCTCAGTAGGGTCGTGTTAACTCCAGCGGCCATACTGGAGAGGTCTCCAGTCCATCACAGGGCTGAGACACACAAAGAGGACAAAAATAAAGAAATAAATAAAGACATTTAACTATAAATCTACCCAGTCATGTGCAGTGATGCTCTGAAAAACCTGTGCTGGGCTTCCTTGGTATAGTCCATAGGACCACAGCTCCTGAAGATGCACCTCTACTATTATTCTGCTGCTGCCAGAGCCAGAAAGACACCAAGGTGCAGGACTGGCTGTGATGGTTAGGGTTGACTGCCTCCAGGTCTTGGTAGAGCAGGACTTCCCTGCTAGCTCTGCTGCCAGACTGCTTAAACAGACACCACCATTCCACTCTTAACGAGCATTTCTGTTCTGGCTTTAATGCTCAGAGATCACCGTTGACTTTTTGACAGGTCTTGCCTACTTCTGCACCAAAGATAGAACTGGTTTATGCCCAAAATAAACCAACTGCTCCTCTCCCTTAAAGCTGGGGTCCGTAGTCTGATGTCATCAAGTAGAGGAGGAGATTAAAGCCACACCTCATACCACACACGTGCAGGGAAAGCAAGTTTTGCAGAAAGACTTTATAACTATTTACATTTCCTTTGAGAAGCAGAAGGCGGTTGAGGAATTTGTAACTTCAGTACTTGTTTTGGTAGTTCCATTGCAAAGGCTGCCTGTTGGTGTGCTAAACTGACTGAGGTGTGTCACCCGTAGTGCATGCTGGGAACTGGAGTGCATTCTCATTGACTAACAGCTCCCTCTTGTGGATATGCAACCCTATTGGTCAATGCTCTAGGCTCATGTAAAGGATTTGCTGTAGAGGCCACACTCCAAGAAATGAAATGTTGAATTTACCTAATCAAGTTATGTCAAGTATCTCTATTATGTCCAGTAAACCTAGTTGCTTAAATGTAGATAGTAATAAACATTTACTTTTAACATAACAATGTATACAAATGTATATTATTCTTTAAATTTAAGCAACCAGTTGACCACCTCCTCCTACACACTTGTGAGAACATACGTGTTTCACAAACGTTATGCTGTTTGTTGATGTTATATTTAAAGTCAAGCAGCTGCTTCTGAGCCCAGAAGATGTCGTTATCCTTCTCAGAAGAGGAGCGACCATAAAAGATCTAAAACCAGACTGAGTTTAGGTCATTAGGTCATCAAGGGGGTGACAGCGGCAGAGGAGTTAAGTGGCCGCCTCGCAATCGGAAGGTCGCAGGCTCGCGACCTGCTCAGTCTGTTGCTGTTGTTGTGTCCTTGGGCAAGACACTTAAAGAGCAAGTAACACCTAAATCAACTTTTTTTGCTGATAACCTGTATATATGAGTGTCTAATAGTGCTGTAGACATGTGTAATCATTATTTTGGCAGTTAAGTGCAACTTACTTAAAATGTAATATTACAGGCAAAAACCATAATTCTATCTCCATCTTCAGGTTAAAACTCTGCTCCACACTGATTTAGAATCAGCCACAGCTGATTGCTATAGA
This sequence comes from Aphyosemion australe, assembly GCA_006937985.1. NCBI lineage: Eukaryota > Metazoa > Chordata > Actinopteri > Cyprinodontiformes > Nothobranchiidae > Aphyosemion > Aphyosemion australe. Next base: position 471,620 of record SSNS01000372.1, read on the forward strand.
GCTGCAGGGTGACGTCTGTACCATACTACGTGGCTGCACTGCCCTGGACTCCAGCTGAGTCAGCCGCACCTCCACCTGGAGCAACCACTCACTTGCCGATGTGACACGTTAGAGCTCGGAGCCGCTCGTCCCATTGAAAAAAACCTCCTCCTCCCCTTTTTTCGGGTGATCGCGGTGGACAGGAAATTCTCCAACCTGCTGATGCTTCTGAGTCTGCTTGTTCTCCTGAAGGGTAGGTCTGCTTGTTTAATTGCTTGTGTGCACGCGCGAGTGACGCCTATTTTGCAGGTATTTTTCTAACAGGAAGTCTGCTAGGAATTAGTCTCCACCCATGGTGTTACTCACCCTTTAACCCGCCTTGCCTGCTGGTGGTGGTCGGAGGGACTGGTGGCGCCAGTGTACGGCAGGCCCCGCCTCTGTCAATGTGCCCCAGGGCAGCTGTAGCTACAATGTAGCTCATCCCCACCAGTGTGTGAATGTGTGTGTGAATGGGTGGATGACTGATTGTGTTGTGAAGTGCCTTGAGGGGCGCTATACAAATACAGGCCATTTACCATTTACCATCACTAGACATGGTGCTGGCTGGTTACGTCACGTATCGGCAGAAAACCTGGCATCCTGACTGCTGGAAAATTTGTTCTGTTGTTGCAGCTACAACCTCCACACACTAGATGTCGCTTTGGTGTTCGTGTTCCATATTCCACCTTAAAACATTTTTTCATGCCTCTTAAAGTAGTCATCACCTATAATACCGTAGATTTCTACGTCCTATTATAGTCTTAGGCCATTAAAATAAATTGTATTGGAAAAAAAAATTAAAAAGTTGCTTTTATGACCGTTTTTTGTAAAGGACATATTTTCTTGCGAGATCACACGCGATATTTCGGCTGTGCTTGACGGTCATTATAATAATGCATGTTTCTCACTTCAGCTATCTCTGTGTTTTCGGCAGTTCTGTACATGGAGCCTAACGTCCCAGCATTCATACACAGTAGAGTATTAAGACTCTGCCTTACCGTTTGAATTGCAGGCAAGTTTCTCAATGTTGGAATGGCTCCTCTTTCTAGACGAATCCTTGATGGTTAGCACACACTGAGACCAGCGGGGAGGGTTTCTGGAACAGCCCGTTAAAAATGAAAGTAGTCCACTGGTGGTTCGATTTTGGTAGAACAAAAACGTTTATGTGTTGAGTTTGGCAGTCAACTACTGAGCATCTCACATGTGAAACTCACTTCTTCATTTTGCGTTCTGCCGGCGCTTGACTGAATTTGAGGGTGAGAGGGACAGTGCAACCTGTGCAGCGTTGCTCTGCACTGTCCTTATATGGTTATTTCCAGCCTTTGTGACGACATGTAGGCGAGAACTCAAGATCTCCTTTTGGAATGTGCGTGCTCGTGGGGTGCATGTGGGCTGGTTGAAGAAGGCAAGATTAAACAAACGCTCCAATGTTAAACATTGGCTTCCCGGCCAGTGAAAACTCATTAGGAAGCCATTATTTACATTTTATTAAGTGGAAAAATGAAAGTTTCAGGTGACGACTCCTTTAACTACATAGTATAGCTATAAATATATTGTGAAGAAAAAAAATGAAGTGGTTCGCTCACATTTGTCTAAAAACCTCCACCAATAACATGTTTCAGACCCAAAGCAACTATTGGACCATCCGGTTGTCAGTCTCACCGAACCGCCACACTTCCCTGGGTCCTCCACTCATTCCACACTCACGTATTTAGCAACAGAACACCACTGGTGTGAGAGGTTCTCCGCTCAATAATATCAGAGAAGGAGAAACAGCCGGCTGCTACCACTTCAACTTTAGGACAAACTACCAGAGTCCCAAAAAGAAAAACACCATTTGAAGTCACGGACAACAAAAGATGTTTGGACCTAGAAAACGGTGACTGGTGTTTAGCGCTATCTCGTTTCCTCTGGTAATGTGGGTTTCCAGTTCTGGCAGAAGCGTGTCAGGGAAGATACCCGAGGGGAGGGGTGAGTGTTTCGTGACCGTGTTTGCGTTCAAAACCTAGCTTGTTTGCAGATTCGCTATAACATATTTAATGTTGAGGAACAGGTTTTGCATCATTTCAGACATGCATCCACACAGAAATTGCATTTCAGGAGCCCCCAAACTAAAATATTCCAGAAAAATCTTGAAATCCTACTTCTGCATTTTCATATAAAACACCCAAAATACAGTAGCAACATTTTAAAAATTATATCACACCTCTAAAATAACCAACAACTCATCTTCTTGTGGTTTATACCCAGCATAAACTTTATGTTCCTCCTTTTTGGTGTTTTTGTGTGGATGGAAACATCTCCAAAAACACTTCTGTTTTTATGAAAATAATTTTAGAAATGACTAAATAAAAACTGGCCTCACTTTTTCCCTCAGCTGGGTGATTTTCTTTTTTTTCTCTTGAATGTTTGGATTTGATGCATCAGAAATCCTGGAAGCTTGTTTCTGCTTGACGCTAAACATCTTAGCAACAGTTGATGCATTATTTAGCCTCATGTCTTCTTTTTTGTTACAATCAAATTCTGAAATATTATATTTTTTAAAAGCATCCAACAGGAAAAAGTCAATGTTTGGGTTGTTAAGTTATTCAACTAATCACTAACTAATCTGATCAAAAATATTTGAACAAAAACAAACTTTGCAGGCTTTTTCAGTCAGACCTTCCTTCGTGTTTTAACTACAGCAACAGAGGAAAGTTTTACTGCTTTTCACCCACATTGAAGGAAGGTGCAGGCGTCTCATTTTTCTGTCTGAATGTTCTAGTTTGTACGTTTAATGTCTAGAAGAAGAGCTCCTCATTTCCCCGGAGCTGAGACTAAGTGCATGAAGAGGAGGAGTGGGAGGCAAGAGGACGTGAGCAGAAGAGGCCTTGGTTGGGCTATTTTTACATGACACATGATACAGATATGGAGATGAAGCATCTATATGCTACCTAAGGACCTTCTCTTTACTCCCAGCCAGGCTCGACAACCTTTTCTCTTGTTTCTGTTCTCTGGTTCCTGTGGAGGTTGGAGAGGGAGAGCAGGCTGAGATGAATGAGACTAATAATCCCACTGTCAGGAGCAAGAGCAGTGGGGAGGGTCATGATGGTGTAAACACCAGAGTGAAAGCTTGCAGGTCTACGGTTCTATTTTTACGACAGCACAAGGGGAGATGGAGGGGGAGGAGAAAACGGGATGCGAAGTGGCATGAAAATGTGAGTTCTGCATTATTCATGGACTCGATGGAGGAGGATGGACGACGGCTGAGAGACATCTCCCAACCTCCACCTACAGGCTTGCACTTTATGTAAATGCTCATTGGAATATTAAAACCCACTCTCGGTTACTTTAGGAAATAATACGAGATGTAATAATTCTACGTGCTTAGATATTTATTAGACTTATGGTGCAGCTTCCTTTTACAACCTTGTAGCTGACAGTGAGTGAGTCGTTTCAGTTTTTATTGAGCCATGCAGGTCAATTAATTAAACTCAGAGTAACCAAACGTTTCAAGGTAAACTATGATAAATTATGGATCCAAGCCAAGTTGTTTACATTAAAAACCATCAAGTGAAACTGAGAGAAATCTCACTCACTCACTGTTCATTGAGCCTAACTCAACAGCCAATGTTTAAAGCCCTACTATGCAACATTTTTATTTTTAAAAATCATTTTCTTGAGCCGTATGTGCTAAAACGACGCTTTAGGGTTAATGAAATGTCACTCAGACCCCCACCGCCCGTATGTGGCCAGAATACCACACTTGCAACTTCAGAGTGCCGGTCCGCAAACTGTGGACTTAAAAAAAAATTCAACTTACATACTTGGCTCTGCAGTCTGCTTCCAGCATGTTTCCTGCATGTTTTAGATCATGACTACAGCTGATTTGTTTGATTTAGTGATGAACCGCTCCTGTAGACACTAATGAAGGCTGAGGAGACATTTCAGCAGTTAGATTAAGGTGTTAAAAACACGAACGCACAGTGAGGAGATAAGTTTCACTTTCACTTTGACCACAGATAATTAATAACAGACACTAGGGGGTGCTAACAGCAAGCAAAACTGCCAAGTGTGCCTTTAAGATTTAACACACACACAAGCCCTCACTTAATTGGAGTTTAGAATGTCTAAATAAGCTAACATGGATGTGTTTGGATTGCATGAGGTAAAAGAAGTACCTATGAAAACATCCACATGAAGGAACACATGCAGACCAACGTTTTCCATCATCCCAGAGCTCATACGGGCTTTAAATAACTTTATTTTTGCCTTCAATACAGATTATAAGCTTCTCTCTAACCCTCCTCCTGTCTTTAGACATTAAAGTGTTTATATACATTTATATACGCATTTGGGGATTTTGCCCATAAACTCTCATGAAAGTGTACATTTTAGAATTCATTTTACACTTCTTTGCACTGAATGGACTTGCTCCAGCCTATTTGACAGATTTGTTGAAGCTATATGCTCCGGCTCGGACACTACGTTCTGAGAAACCAGCTGCTGCTTGTGGCTTCGGCTGAAGTCAAGAGGGGACAGGGCGTTCTATGTAGCTGGACCGAAACTCTGGAACGCACTGCCCCTAACTATTAGGCTCTCTACATCAGTGGCGGTTTTTAAAGTGAGGCTGAAGACCTACTTTTATGATCTGGCTTTTAACTCTGTGGGTTAGCTTATTGCTGATGTTTTATATGCTTGTAATTTTAACTTGTTGGTTGTGATTGTGTTTGTTGGTTTTTATCTGTTTTGTTCTTTTGATGTACAGCACCTTGGTGGTATTTCCCGTCCCTGTAAGGTGCTTTATAAATAAAGGTTGAGTTGAGTGTATTGACAGCAGGCCATATTGTTTGTGTTGTTGCCACACAGCCACACGAGCACAATGATGAAAAAATATGTCAACAAAGATCCTCCTCTTGACCACAAGACCCAGAGTGCATGAGCTGAGCTGAAATCTTTGTATTTTTTTATGATGAACACGTCACATGTTATCAGTGCAACCTGTTAGGACCATGAGTGTGTTATAAATGACTGTCAGTCATGTTTGTGTTTGTTAATTAGGAAATGATTCCACCAAAACACCATCAAAACAGAAAAAGTGTAAAATATGAGAGTGGCCGATGACTGGAATAACACTGAGGCTTTATCTAAAAGGTCGTAACATAAAAAATAAAATACTGTCACTGTGCAGCAGCGTTAAACAATATGTCAGCAACCCTGGTAGGTTCACTACAGCAGCAACAAATCCTGTAATGTTGTCATGAAAATGGGAGAATGTGTGTGGCTGTGTGTGTGTGTGCGTGTGTGTGTGCGTGTGTTCTCTCAACAATACATTACTAGGAGCTGTCAGATCAGCATCAGGCCTTGCCTGTCAGATTAAGGTTGTTACAGCAGCAGCACCCTGTCCAGCTGCAGATAGATTACACTCTCTCTGTTTATCTCTCCTCTGTCTCCTCTTCAGTCTCGGCCTCTCCGTCTTCTGTGAGTCTGCAGGAGTCTCCGGCTCTGTCTGCTCTGGTCCCAGGGTCATACGGAGGAGAGCCGAGAGGAGTGAAGAGGTTACGAGGCAGGTGGTGTACTGGCAAAAATTAAAACCTGAAAGAAGAACCAGCAGGAGACTTTGAAGAGGAATTTGACAGGGTGCAAAGATAACATTTTGAAACTATATTTTACTGGTTTATTACCACTTATAAAATTAAGAAACTGCCTCATTAAGTTAAAGATTAATGACCCACTTACCCTGAGCCAGACGCTCTGTGTTCCAGGTACAGCAGTCCACACTCACAGGAAAGGTGATCAAACCATAAATCATCAGCAACACCAAAACACTGCTGTCAATTTCAATAATGTGCTGTAAATTAGTATATCGTCGCAGACTCTTAACTTTTGTTTGTTTTTTAGGCTGCTGCACCAAACAGAAACTCTGTTTTGCTGCTGATCAAGTATTAGGACAGGAAGTAAACGATGTGTTAGAGAAACAGTGCCCCCCAAGGTGCTTCACAACACAATCAGTCATCCACCCATTCACACACTGGTGGGGATGAGCTACATTGTAGCTACAGCTGCCCTGGGGTGCACTGACAGATGCGGGGCCTGCCGTGCACTGGCGCCACCAGTCTCTCTGACCACAACCAGCAGGCAAGGCAGGTTAAGTGTCTTGCCCAAGAACACAACAGCGACAGACTGAGCAGGTCGTGAACCTGCGACCAGTGGCGGCCGGTGACTTTTTTTTTTGGGTGGGGCGCTAACCACATATCACCACTAGGGGACGCCAAATTACCATTGATTCTTAAGCATCAGCGTCACACAACTGACGGTCACAGTAGCGCTTCCGGCAACAAAGTTGTTCAAAAGATTTTTGAATATATTAAGCATGTTTTTGACAAAAACATTCATCCATTCACCCATATATTACACAAACTGCACACACGCTTAAGGGGAGTAGGCTAAATCTAATCAATAGAATCCACTTTCTACAAACAGAACACCCATAAGCTGTAAATAAACGTGAGGCCGTAAAATAGACGCTACACGTATCCAGAAAAACACACAGTGACACAATGCAAGATATTCACAGAAGCAGCCGGCGTTTAGATTAAAGCCCAGACTCACAAACAAGAAGTTCCACTTAGTTCAAACCGTATGGAGCGGTGCTAGCCGCTAACGAGGCAGCATGCTGTTTCCTGAAGCCAAAAGCTAAAATGAGGCTTACCTGCAGGTTATGGCCATAATCCGTGTGGTGTAGTAAAAATAATCCACTCGGTTCGTGAAATTCTACATCCCAACGTAAAAGCTTAGCTGATCAGACTGTTTGCTGGCATTGTTTTGCCAAAGACTATATAAGAGTTTGCCCGCCCGCATTCATCATTTTCCTGTTTACGTGGATTCTCTCCCTGTGATTGGTTAACACGAAAGCCAGCCAGCTGAAAAAAACTCAACAACAAGCAATTCGATTGGCTCAGGTTTCACACATTGGAACCTACTAGTAGCGTTTGCTATGTCAGGTTTTGAAGCAATTAACTTTATTTGTCACTGATGATTTCACAATTATAGCAAAGATGGCTAAAAGGTTGGACAACAAAAAAATATTCAGTGGAAGTAGTGTGTTGCTGCCGTGACAAATTGGCACAGATGGAGCCACACTGTGCCAGCCTGTGGAAAGTTTTCTCCTCAGGGCGGGGTGAACAACCTGACCAATCAGCGATCTCCTCCCCCTGGTCTGAGCAGAATTCACCCGGTGAGGCGGCGACGATCGCTAAAAGATGCGACCAACCGCTCTCCTATTCTTTCTCGTTGTGGACGGTTTGGGGACCCACTGCACATGCGCCAGTTAGCCCATATTAAGTCAATGGTAAAGATTGCTGCGCCCGCGAGAGGACACGTGACAAGTATGTCGACGATTCGGCCGTGTTAAAAGTAAAAAAAAACATTATTAAACACAGATTACACACAGCACTTAGTCCATATGGTGTGTATAGATCGTTTAGTTTACTTTTTATGTTTTTTTTAAATATATTTTGTGAATCCTATCTTCTTCTTCTCCTTCCTGTGAGTGGTGGGGCGGCGCCCTAGCGCCCCCTATGGACGAGCCGCCACTGCCTGCGACCTTCCGATTGCAAGGCGACCACTTAACTCCTCTGCCACCATCGCCCATGGTGGAAGAGGATGCATAAAATGAACCAAAACCAAGGAGAGTGATGTTGTTGTGATGTTATTCTGATGTTTTTGCCTGTCTTTGTGCATGTAGCTGTGTCGTTAGTAAAATATCTCAGATACGACTGAAATTATTAGGAAGTAACCACTGGGTGTTTCTCAATCTCAAGGAACTTCGCCTTGCCTTGCCTGCCAAGGCACTGCCTTGCCAGGCCAGACGCCTTGCTTACGAGGACACTGTCCTTCCTTGGTCAAAGAAAACGGTTAAATGAAACAGACTTTCCCCACGTGACCGCGGCCGGCCAGAGCCCGCCCCCTGCTTACGTGGTCTGTTTACGTCCTGCCCATCATAGTAATGTTAAGTTACAATATAGATGTATATCGAGCCTTTTACTTATTTAATTGTGTATATGTTGGTTAAATCACATGTATAAGTGAGTTAGTACCTGTTAGCCACCGCAGCTGCAACTACTAAACAACTAACCATAGATAACTGCTTTGGATCTAAAAAACATTTTACATATAAGCCCAATAGCTACAATTAGTTGACTTACATTTAAACTGGAAATTTGCCCCCGGAGTAGCTGCTGCCGGCTCCTGATCACATCTGTTTTAAAATACCGCGCTGCATTCTGGGAAATTTTTGACCAAGAGAAGGCACCAAGGCACCTCTCATGTATCCTTGCTCAATTAGCTAAACGGCTAACAAACGGAGGACAGACGCCTTGGAAGCACATGAACATTGGAACCGATTGGAACACGCCATGGCGGTTCCTGATGATGTATCTCCTAGGCAACCAGGGCGGGACCAAGGCATCAAGGCGAGGTTCCTTGAGATTGAGAAACACCCACTGATTCAACCTGATTCAAGATGGCCACCGGAGCTAATCCTCCTTAGCAAAAATTACATTTTTTACATTTTAGTCAATTTTGCAAATACTGAGCTAAAATTAGTGTGATGGGAGCTGAGAGTCAGAAACAATACATACTCCAAGTGCCATCCATCCATCCATCCATCCATCCATCCATCCATCCATCCATCCATCCATCCATCCATCCATCCATCCATCCATCCATCCATCCATCCATCCATCCATCCATCCATCCATCCATCCATCCACCCATCCATCCATCCGTTCGTCTATCTGTCCATCCGTCCGTCCGTCCGTCCGTCCTCTAGCTCATTCTGGGTTTGGGGAGGCCAGCTGTGAGATGTCACCTCTCCAGTCTGACCTGAGGTCTCCTCTGAGTGGGACATGTCTGAAACACCTCCATTGGAAGGCAAGCAGAAGGCATCATCTCCAGACATTCTGACAAGCTCATTTACTTTTTATTTTACATGTCATGCAGAAAACTAAACTACAGCATGTTTACCATATTTATGTTTTTATATGTTTGGACAGTTGAAATGATCTGTAACCTGCATTAACCGAGAACATCTCCCCTCTGTAAGCTTGTGCAATTTCACAAATAACTTCTTTCTACACAAACAGGGTAGAACTAAAGTTTTTAATAAATATTCAGGCAGGTGTGTGAGAAAGCAAATGTCCACAACATTTGTTCACGACGTCAACGACATTTGTTGTTGACGTCAGATTTTTCAGCTGACTAATTAGTTAGACTACCAAGCAAGAGCCGCTAAACTTTTCAAGCATTGTTGGGAGCAAGTTTCAGTTTGCAGTGACATGCTGACACTTATCATTTACCATGACTTCCTTTAGTTTTATCCTGATAGCTAAAGTCATTATCAGGTTAGCTTAGAGAAAAAACGTAGAAATGAAAAGAAAAAGATTGTCTAAACTTTGCATCTCATGTATGATTATTAGGTTATTTATAATAGTAAGGCATTCTGGGGTTACTGTTTTGCATCATGAACCAGACGCCTATTTATAACAGAAAACCACAGCTGAAACTCACGAGCCTGTTGGACTTCAGGGAGAAACATGAAGCTGTTGTGATTCTTCAAGCTGCATCTGAAAGAAATCTGATATTAACGTTGATCAGAAAGAGGTCGCACTGGGCTGAAACCTGTGTCCAGTTACGGCACAGGGGGTTTCATTGTGAGCATCGCAACTCTGAAGGTCACTGATCCATGGTAATAAAACAGCAACATGAACCAACACACAAACAGTGATACAACAGCACAAGAGGATACCAGAGTATCAGAAAACAACACATATATGTTTGTAAAAACCACAATTTAACAAAACATATATGACCCAACAGTGAGATATTAAAACAATTAAATCTTAAAGGTACCAATAAATAAATAAACTGTAAATTAATCACAAAACAGTAATATTGGAAGGATGTTGCACTGAAACAGATTTCCTTCTCAGCTGGCTGAGTGGAGGCCAGTTTTTCTCCTTTTAAAAAGACCAAAGAGGGACTGAGTTTTTGTTTACAATCTGTCCTGCCTTCATACTTACTGGTTCAAGAGCCAGTCATATGTGAACCCACGGGGTTGCCAAGTCTGCACAGGTAAACCCTGCTGCACCAGCATTTGTAATTCAACACTGGCCAGCTAAAAGCAGCAACGTTGTGAACAGAATGTTGACCAGTAAACAGGAGCAGCCCAGAAGTTATTTCTTGTAACTATAAGAAGCCACTGCATCTTTTTTGTTTTAATCAAATATCTGGTAAAGATGGCTAGAGGCTAACGTTGAGGTTACAATGCTAACAGAGCATTAGAAAAAATTGTCTCAAGCTTTTTTTTTCAATTACCAACAACTCAATGTATTTATATAATTATCAACTTACTGTGTATGACTCGTCCTGGGTTGTCATCTAGAATCTTCTGGTGGTGCTGATCCATAACTGGCAACAGCTGCTCAAAGTGGACTCATTTGTTTTGATAAATTGACTGCAGTACCCAAATTTGACCACAAGATGTCAGTCTTACTTCAAGGGGTTAAAATGAAGGCAACTGGACTTTGGTTTCTTGAAGACGTTTCGCTTCTGAGCGAAACGTCTTCAAGAAACCAAAGAAGTCCAGTTGCCTTCATTTTAACCCCTTGGATTACCATGACCTGGATGACTGAGAATCATCACCAGCATATCAGTCTTACTTCATTCACCTTTAAAATCCTAATTTGGTTATTGGTCATTTAGCTCAGTGGTTCCCAACCTGGGTCCCCACAATTTTGTCTGTGCTGAGGTTGTGAGGTTACTAGATTATAATTGTAAAAACTACATTAATAAAATCCCAATAACACACTTAATAGTATAATCAAAACTCTGTATAGGAGTTACTCTGTATAAAGTTTGTATTTAATCACTTTTAATGTGTGCATGCAGGTAGGTGCTGGGATTGGGGGGTCCTGGCTCATCTTGGACACATAAGGGTAGTCCTCAAGGATAAAAGTTTGGGAACCACTGATTTAGCTGGTTAGGTCGGCTCAATAATAATAATTTTCAGTTTAAGGAAAATTTCCAATATTTTTTCTTATTTAGTTTTCACTGTTGACTCAGAATGTTACACAGAGTAGCGCCATAGAGAATGTGTTCAAATCGAACATTTTCATTAAATAAGTTTGACAGCTGATGCAAAGATGATGTAAAAAGCCACACAGTAGAGTTCACGTGGACTACTACAGGAAGATTCTCTAATGGTGGGACTTCCCTGCTTTTGTCTCTGGACAAACGATCAATGAGCTTGGTTCATTTGTCCTTCATGAAATTTCAAAATTAAGTGCTGGAAACTGTCTACTGCAGGTAAAATACTGACTAAACAAACACACACACACGCACGCACGCACGCACGCACACACACACACACACAGAACAACTCACCTCCACCTTACTTAAAGGCACCTTCAGCTCCTCCACCTTTAGGACACCGATGGGAGAAGCAAATCATCCAACACGTGACGACAGATCCACGTCAAGGTGACACGTACAGCTGAGTGTCTGACAGCGGCTCTGCACCTGCTCGCCTGTGACAGGGATGCATGTCTGGAAAAATTGAATGGAGATGATCATCCAAACAGGAAGAGAAATAATCTATTCCTATCTTTTATGCCAGTGGCTCTATGTGGAGTTCTGGGATGGAGTTATAGCTAAGCAATGCCCTCAAAATGAGAAAAACCCTAAAAATTAGATTCTGATCACAGAAGCTATCAGAGTTAGATGAGATCCTTGTGAAAAAAAATATTGCGTGAAAATACGGCATTCCTGAGACATTTTATTTTGGGATAAAATGTTAAAGTCCTGCAAAAATCATGTGCAAGGCAATACATTCATAATGTCATGCTGGTAAAGTTGCAGCAAAAACACAAAGAATAAACAATGAATAATCAGTCATGACAGTCCGAGAAACCCTCTGATCCTTGTTCTGTCTTGTGTGTGTGTGCATCTGTGTGTGTGTAACTGAAATAGCAGGTGACTTGTTTTGGTGCTGAGCCCCATATGTGCCACGTAGAAGGGGCTACATATGCGTGTGTGTGCACGTGTGTGTGTGTTTGTCTAGTTAATCATGTGTGGCTGAGTGCACTCAAAAACAACAACACCCCATCACCAGACAGACAGGCTGGCCGGCAGGGACCCCTGTCCACCATCTGTGTGTGTGTGTGTGTGTGTGTGTGTGTGTGTGTGTGTGTGTGTGTGTGTGTGTGTGTGTGTGTGTGTGTGTGTGTGTGTAAGAGACAAACACCGACTGGTAGAAGTGATGGTCTGGTCTCCACCTGTCCTCCCTGTCATTACCCAGGAGGTGATGGAGGAGAACAGAGAATCAGAGAGAAAGATGAGCGGGAAGAAAGAGGAGGAGGAGGAGGAGGAGGAAGAAGGAATAAAAGGCAGAGGTGAAAAGGAAAAGTGAATAGAAGGGAAGAAGAGTGACAGGAACAGTGGAGATGTTAGTGTGAAAAAAATCATAGGTGAGGCAATATAACAGAATAAAAAATACTTGGAGCAACAGAGAAACAAACTAAGATGTCGATGGAGGCACAAAGAAAATTAAATAGGAGACAAGTTACCAACAGTCAATAGTCCTTTGTTTCTCAGCATCTTTGTCAGATCCTCAACTCGTTTCTTACCCTACTTCTGCCACACACAAACTTTTTACCCATCTAAATAGCAAAGCAATGACTGCATCATCAGCATATGGCTAAAGCATCTCCAACTACTTCTGTTGTTTAAAACTGAAGCCAAAACCTACAGTCAACGCCATGTTGTTAAAAATGAAAATTTAAACATTTAAAGTAACACTAAATAGTTTTTTTAAACTTTAAGCTAGAGCTTTAACATTGATCAGTGATTGTTGAGTTAGAAACTTGACCAGTTTCATATCTGACACCACTCTGCTGCCCTCTGCTGGCCAGATACTGCACTTAACAGTTCTGTGGAGTGGGTAGGTGTTGTAGGGGGCGCTCTTATACCTGCATTACGGCTGTTAGTTATTTTCTGTGTAGTTAGCTTTTTCTGTTTGCTGATCATCAATAAAAAGCACAATAAGAAGAAAAAGGAAGTTTGCTTTTCCATTGGCATCATGGCGAAGGCTGGAAGCAAAAGTAACAGAGTAATGTCTTTGGAGGTGAAGCAAAGAGCTAAAACCAGAGTAAACATCAGCGTGGACTACACTAGTTTGATGAAGCTGAAAAAGGCTACGAAATCATGGGCTGATGGTGACCTGGCTTTGTTGCTACTGGGCTTGTAAGTAATAACAATGTTTGTCCAACAGCGTGGATCTTTTTGATTTGTGGCTTATTTAGTAAGACTTGGCTCATGTTAGTGTTAGCTCATTGTTAGCACTAGCTACAGCAGGCTGCTGCGGGGTTGTTTACGGTAGTTGTAATTCCACTTTCAACCAGTAGGGCGGAGGAGCAGGAAACTGCTCTGTGTTACTTTAACGACCGTTAAACCATGGGAACACAGCAACAACACATACATTACACTTACTGTTTATATGACAACCAAACAAAACGTCTTTAAAAAAAAGCAATTAAATATAAAAATACCCAATAACATTTAATAAATGAAAGGAAATGAAGGGCTTGTTAATGCCTGCTTAATTTACCAGAGTAAGATTAAAACATACATCACTGCTACGAGACGGTAATGACACTGATGATGACTTATTAGTGTTTCTCTGGTTATTAGTGCCGTCTCACTTTGTGGATCCTCAACATCTTTGCTGGAAGGAAAACATTAGAGAAGTGAATATGGTTCTTACATATTGGTGCGATGAAGCAGTTCATTGTCCATCTGTCTTCGGTTTAACTCCCTCCATCTGGTGCAGCTATGTGCTTACAGAGCAGCAAATTCATTACCTCCTTTTATTCAACCCAGTCTCCATTTAGCAAGTCTTCCTTACGATATTCTTTTTCCTATTATTAAAACGGAGGAAGATAAAATCCTGGTAATTATTTTTACATTAATCCCGCTCAAATATTAAAGAACAAAAACCTGTAGTTTATTTTGCTTGTTTTGTTTCTGATTAACCGTAGGAATTAAAATATCGGCACATAGAAACCTGCATAATGTTCCAGGAATCTTCCCATCCCTGCAGCTTACCCCAAGATATCAGATACAGCATGTGTGTTCTCTCTGGATCAAAGGGAGGTCATGTTAATTAGCCAATTTCACAGTCTTCTGCCAGCATGTGCACCCGCCACACACACACACACACACACACACACACACACACACACACACACACACACACACACACACACACACACACACACACACACACACACACACTGACACACAGACATGTTAATTAAAGACTTTAGAGCCCTCAAACACCAAACCAGGACTGAGCCTCATCGTCAGACCCAACAGCTGCACATCTGCAGCATCTGGACTAAAAAAAAAAAACAGACGCAACATTTGGGTGAAGGATCTACACCTGACCAAAGCTGACTCTACATGTTAAATCAGCTAAAAATAATTAGAATGGGCTCCAACAGTGCAGCCGGTGTTCCACACACCTTCCAAAAGATAATAACAGATGTTCACAGATGTTCCAGGTGTGCCTAGTGACTGATTGTCTACTTGGTCTACAAGGGACAGACACAAGCTGAGACTATCATCACTAAAAAATCACCAATAAAGAAAAAAACTGATTTATTAAGAAGACATAAATAAATAATTTGTGTAATCTATTTCTAACACCAGACTAAAAATCTAAGTACTTCTGATAGTAACTTCCAGTCCACCTTTATAAAAACTGTTAGGTAACAATTTCTGAAGTCTTTTTAAACTTTATTTTTGTTGTTTTTCATTTGACATAAACTATAAACAATAAAAATAACACAAACAGCATCACTGGAAATAAATCCCACTCAGTCTCATCATCGTCCTACTTCATCCCAGTCTTTGGTGCTGCTGATTTGCTCCTTGTACTTCATCCATTTATCCTTCATTTGACTTTTCTCAAGGCTCATTATATGCACCAGCTTCTCCAGTTCTCTCTTAATCTTACTGGTCACTTACCATCTCCTGCTGTTCCATGAAATTTCTGCTAACTAGAAGGTGTTTGATGACTTTTTTCGTTGGATCCTTTAATATTAATCTAATCCCATTTTCCCCATATATACTGTATATATATATATATATATATATATATATATGTGTGTGTGTGTGTGTGTGTGTGTGTGTGTGTGTACGTATAATTGAATGTGTGTGTGGATATTGAATACTGAATTTGACGTGTAGCCAATCAGAAAGCAACTTGACAGAAGCACGCTGCACCGCAGACATATATACGTATGTAGACACCCCGTGGACTTGAGCTGCCTATTGAAGTTGCTGTAGTGGCCGGTCACCATCTTGGATGGGTCTCCATTCACCCCCAGTGCATTCATTTCTACTGAAGAAGGTGCTTACCCAACGTAAAAACACATTATATTATGCTTTTTCACAAAATCAGACATGTGGTATGGCATGAGAATTAAAATATAAATATAAAAATATAAAATAAATAAATAAAATCCAAACCGGTAAGCTACAGAAGTCCCAGAAAGTCCCACGTGTTTTGTTTTCAATAGTGCGCCGGCTGTTGCAACTGTAGGCTGTAGAAAAAATGGGCATAGTTGCTCACTCTGCGTTGACTTCAGTTGGGTTTGGAGAGTGAGGGACCTATCCAATATGGTGGCAACGCTGTTACGCTCTCCAGCGCCCAATAGGGCATCTATGTATTCACGTCTATGCGCTGCATGCTCTTCCTCCGCCATGTTTGTTTACTTTGAAGTCATGTTTGATCTGGAGAGGTTTTGCAAGATTTCCTGCTGAATGGATGATGTTTGTGAGTGAAATAAATTTGTGTGTGTGGTGTGTAGATTTTGTGGTGTGTCTGCACACCACACCGTAGGACCAAAACTGTTATATGTGTGATTTTTATGGCCACATGTGGGGTTTCTCATGATTGAGAAGAAGAGGTTCCAGACTCACAAAAGGAAAATTAAAACCAAATGTTTTAACACATTTTGGAAACTCTTTCATGAGCTGTTTGCAATTTTTCACCAACAGTCAGTGAATTTCTGACCTCTGCTCATGTTTCATTACATAAATCATCAGTGATGTTTGCTTTTTCACTAAATCTCAGTTTAATAAGTGCATGGATGAACGTTCGATTTAGCAAAATGTTTGTATTTAAGAAAAATGTTTTTCACTACATCTGTGCGTTGGTGTAGACGGTGATTTAAACTGTATGACATCCAGATCCACACATCCACCAACGAACAGCTGATGACTGGCTTCGACACAGATTTTGATGCCCTGACAATGAAGAGTAGCTGTAGAGGTCTAAATCTGGTTTCACTCAGATTTGGTGACGTGTCACATTCTAGCAGCACTGCAACACTTTCAGATGAGTGCATCATGTTTGCAGAACATCTGCCTCACATAAATACTGAATTGATTTTGTCTGAATGACAGTGAGGTTTATTATATTTTTACTGTGTTTCTACCTAAACGTTATAGGGTTGCATCGTGTCAGATTTCTCTGAGTGAGAACACAAATATTTTAAAGAATCATGTGTGATGAGCGGAATTATTTGTAATTAAAACTTTAGAAAGTTCCTCCTATATGATAGTTATTCTAGAATAAATAATCATCTATTTTTCTCCAGCTAAGACACAGACGGTGAAGTTTTCAACAGCTTTCAATATTTCCTTGCCTGCTGGTTCTCGTCCTGCATGAAGCACGCTTGTAAAACTCTGGAGACTTTAGCCATCTGTGTTTTTCTGGTTTATCATGATCCACACCTGGTAGACACACACACACACACACACACACACACACACACACACACACACACACACACACACACACACACACACACACACACACACACACACACACACACACGCACACACACAGGTACAGGTAACTGCAGCTGTTCACATATACACATAAAATAAATAATAAAAAGCATACAATAAATACATGATGAAAATCTGGACTCTGAATATTCACCGACCTTTTGAGATACAGACCCAACAAGAGGAAAATGATTTATGTCTCCAGCAGGAGATTATTGTTTTTTTTATTTCTTGTCAGCATTGTATCAGCAATTAAAGAAGAAGACAGTTTGCATGCAATATTCTGCAGGTCTGCTTGTTCCTAAAACATATCTGAGGTCATGGACATGACTGGAACCACATTACGTTAAATGAATTCCCTTTTAAAACTATTGTTCAGTGGATTTAGTGTTAAAGTCTTACCTGCTGCAGGCTACATGTCTAAAGAGCTAACCTGGCTAGTCTGGATCCAGCCAAGTCCAAAGAGTATTGCTGCCTTCTCCAACTTCCAAAATTTGCCAATAATTCATTCAACCTTCATCCCAAAATCGTTGCACAGCTTTTAGTTTTGCAATAGACAGATATCGCTTGTGCGGCCATTAGCCATATCAGCGTATCTATAAAGTCATGGGTTTTGAACGTAATTGTTTTATTTATAATATTTTTCCATGACTGATAGAAATCTACTGACTCTACAGCACTTCTCCCTGGTGAGTTTCACCTTGTCTAGCAGTCTTCTGAGAGCTGTTGGTCTCATTAATCTCATTTTCTCCCTCCTGCCAGCTTTTCTCTCTTTTTTCCTCCCTCATCCCTCGTTCCTCCTCCCTCTTTTACAGACAGTGATCCAATTAGCTGCTAGCTGCCATGGCACCAGTTGCCTTGCCTGCAGATGCCTGCGTGTGCCTGTGTGTGTGTGTGTGTGTGTGTGTGTAGCTGCCTTGGTTATTATCTGTCTGATACCCCAGCATGTCAGAAACCTTGCTGTGCATTCTGACTCCCTGCCTCGTGCTGCTGCTGGTGAGCGCTGCTGTTTAAAAGAGTACACGAAGCTGTGAAACACTCTCACGGCTTTAATCAGCCGTACAAGTCGTTGACGATCCGATGCTTTGGTCCGGAGTGGAATAACAAGTCAAACACCATTTAAATACTAATGTGGTTCCATATGAGAGCAGGTCCAGACCAGCCCGTAGGATCACTGGGAGGATCTATGGTGCAATAATGACTCATTGGGCTTGAGTATTAACTGTGAAATTAGTAAATCAAACATCTAGTTTACCAAAAACAGAAATATACTGTTGGGTTACAAAACAGAACATCCGGAAAATACTCTTAGCACATCTCTTTTTCCACATTTAGTTTTTTCAGCCTTGCTAGGGCCCAGGATGAGATGACATTAGATATTTGGGACATGATTTGGAAAAGAACACACCTGTAGAAGAGGTACAGTGCACGTCAGAGCACAAACCGTGCATGAAGTCAAAGGAATTGTCTGTAGACCTCCAGGACACGATTATCTCAGGGCACAAATCTGGGGAAGGTTACAGAAAAGTTTCTCCTGCTTTGAAGGTCCCAATCATCTCAGTGGCCTCCATCATCTGCAAGTGGAAGAAGCTGAAAACCACCAGAACTCTTCCTAGAGCTGGCTGGCCAACTAAGCTGGGTGATCAATGAAGAAGGGTCTTAGAGAGGTGACCAAGAACCTGATGGTCACTCTGTCAGAGCTCCAGTGTTCTTCAGTGGAGAGAAGAGAACCTTCCAGAAGGACAATCATCTTTATAACAATCCACCAATCAGGCCTGTATGGTTGAGAGGCCAGATGGAAGCCACTTCTTAGTAAAAAGGACATGGCGACCCACCTGGAGTTTGCCAAAAGACACCTGAAGGGCTTTCAGACCAGGAGAAACAAAATTCTCTGGTCTGATGAGACAAAGATTGAACTCTTTGATGTGAATGCCAGGGAAAAATCCACGAGAGCAGGTTTTAAGAGGGCAGATCTGAGCAACAAAACATGAATTACTGCTCTGAAATTCATAAAATACACTCTTGATTAAAGGCAGAAAATTAATCCCATGCAAAAAGTTTTAAAATGTTCACGAGCGATCTCAGTTTCCCTGTGTGATCCTCAGGGCCTTGTTCTCGTGTCAGTAGAATGTCTAAAGCATTCGCTGAAGAAATGTCCTCTTATAATATTCATTTCCAAATGTTTTCTGTAGTTTTCCTCATTCAGTTGTCACAGTTTTGTCTCCAGCTAGTCAGCAACACCTTCAGCCCAGTGAGACTATAATTACAGTGATACCAACTAATATCACATATGTTTTATTTATCTACACATTCATCTATGTCTGGTTAAACTGTTTTGTAAATATACTGGCTTTTGAACACCCTGAACCTTTTGTTTCCTGACCACATCCATCCTCTGTGTGGAAAGGCTCCTGCAGCCTCCTCAGCTACATCCAGTGTTCCTCCTGTTGTCATTCGTCCTCCCAGCCTCTTTCATCGGGGTCTTCAGGTCACAGAGAGCGGCAGCTGCTTGAGGCTGTTTAGCATCCTAAGAGTTTGACCTCTCACCTTTTGTGTTTTCATTCATTCATACTCAATTTAACGCAGCAATATCAATGAAGACCAACAGGAGCGTTGCAGGCTGGATCAATGGGAGAACATCCCAGGAATTAAGCAGCAGCGCTCTGTCTTCATTCAGAGAGGAGACTGACCTTTTATGGCTTCAGCTCTATGTTTAAGATGAAGCTTTTTGTTACTTTGCCCAGGTACGCTTGACACATTCTCTTTTATAACTGATGCGTAAAATCTGGATCTTTATTTATAAGAAACTTTCTAAATGGATTTTTGCACCAAAACTTTCAAATTAGAATTAAAATGTGTGAAATCCACTTTAATGTGCCTTGCTGGTTAAACATTTTTTTAATCCTTTTTCCATAATTGAGAGGATGCTGACTCCTGATTACATTTATTCCCTTCTTATATAAACGAGTTTTGCTCTGTCTGTTCTTAGAAAGTAAATAAAATATAAAAATGGTGTCAACATTTTGCCCTTGAGTGAGTGTGCTGTTGCTGAAGAGAGAGACTAATATGACCCTTGGTTGAACAAAAAGGGACACACTGGTGTGTCTGAGTGTTTGTTTTACTTTAGGGAAATAATGACTCATATGGATAGTCTAGTGAGACAATGAGGGCCGCCGGAGGATATCTCTCTGCATGTGTGTGTGTGAGTGTGTGTGTGTGAGTGTGTGTGTGTGAGTGAGTGCTGACTGAGGGAATGTTACAGAGCAGTGAGAAGGAACCAGGCCAACTGCCACCAGAGTGCTGGCGGTAAATTTGGACGGACTGTCACAGCAGCTAGATTCATGTCCATGTCGCCTCCTTCCCCCTGTTGCTCTCCAGCACAAACTGTCTGGATGATCAGTGTGTACGTGTGTGTGTGCGCGCACGCTTGTGTGTGTTCACTGGCCGATCTGTGACATCAGTATAGCCTTATAGCCAGATGGTAATGATGCCCCAATGCTTTCCATGTGGAACAGACACACTGACATGTTGTGAGCACTCTGGATGTGAAGCAACAATGAGCAGTGACAGGACCAAAGCTTCTGCTGTCACCGCTGGACACGGCTCAGACATGCTGACAACACACACACACACACGTGCACGCACGCACACTTATTTTAGATTTCATTGTGATTGCTGATGCCCCATTAGGAGATGAAAACGTGATCTGTTTGCGTTTTTTGGCCTTTAATTCCATTCATGTCTTCCTTTTTCACTGCCCAGCTGCAAGTCTTTCAAGTCCTGACCTTTAAAATGAAATGTTATTCAAACATTTTGCCTTTAAAGTTGTCATTCTTAGTCCAGCAGGTCAAAAGCTTTAATGTTTCTGCTTTTGCATTTACGACTGTTTCTTCAATAGATAAAAGGCAGAATTATTCAAAGATAAAAAAAAGGAGAAATGCAGCACTAAAAGTGTTTTTCTTTTTGTTTGTAATTGCTTTTCTTGCCCAGCAGAAGTGAAATGCCCCGTTAGCGATGAGAGGGCCAAGCAGCTGAGCAGGGCAACAGGGGTAACGTGATGTGATCACGTTAAAAGCATGGCTGCATTCATAAGAACAACACACGTTCACTAACCGACCCGTCTTCCTGCAGCATTTCCCCTGAAGATCATCGGACACACTGCTGAAATCTAATATTTGATGTCTCAGGTTAGGAAGCTGAGTCCCAGCCAGCATTTATTGAGGTAACGTGTTCTGCTTATTGAAGCTTAGTGAACAAATAAAAAATGTCAGCATAAAAGTAAAATGTTTTTATTAAAGATCATGGAGACAAAATTATGTAAAAAAAAAACATTTTTAGCAGAAATCATAATGAATTGGTTCTTGCATATTTTCATTCACACATATTCTTCTAACCCCTACTTCACACTGGAATCATCAGCGGTGCGGAACGGCGCTACTTCAAAGATAATCCATTATAGTCTGTGGGGGTGAATCAAACTGCGACGCTGCAATTTTCAGGTGCATCCCAGAAGCGGTGCGATGTGGGTTCTATTTTTGCCACAAGCCGCTTCTGAGATGCATCAATTTCTGCAGCTAACATGG
This sequence comes from Aphyosemion australe, assembly GCA_006937985.1. Lineage (NCBI taxonomy): Eukaryota > Metazoa > Chordata > Actinopteri > Cyprinodontiformes > Nothobranchiidae > Aphyosemion > Aphyosemion australe. The sequence goes on from SSNS01000372.1 coordinate 493,117, forward strand.
GACTAGACAGGAAATCACACGCGGTTTCAGTGTACAACGTTTGGTAATTTTCAAAATAAAAGTCTATTGCAGAAATGCAATTTCATATCTATGTAGATTACGTCTATACGTGTGACCGCAAGGCATATGTACTCCCTGCATCGTTCGAGAAGTGCAGCGGTGTGTTTTTCATGGGTTTAATCCTGGCAGTGGAGAGGAACAACATTATATGTGACATCATCAGCAATATCAAACGAGATTTCCTGTGTTTGGTTTAATGGCAGATGGCATAAACAAACTGTGACCATTGAAGTCTCAAGGGATTTTGTGATCTCGCGAGTCAAGCGTGGAGCACAGTGGAGAAGCCGCTTCATGGCTGAGATTCTCTCGGTGTGTACTGGCACGCAGTGAAACCCGAGAGTAAACCACTCTGCTGACGTTCTGCGATGCTGATGCTTCCAGTGTGAAGTAGGGGTAAGACTGGGTCAAATGGTGTACATAATGTAACTGCAGATAAATTGCAACAGTTTTGCAAACCTTTTATCACAGTTTAGTTAGAAAGTGTCTTTTTTTATAGCTAAACTTATTTGCAATATACCATAATTTTATTTACAAGGTAGTTGGCAACCCCTCATCAAGTTTTCTCACATTTTGCAGTTTCTGATTTATGGAAACTACGACTTTTGTATATTTGGTGGAAATTTCTTGCGCAAGTCTTCTGACTTGAACAAATAAATGAAGCCATGCAACTTGTGAGGAGCATAGCTGCAAATATTTAGAGACATTTTGGAAACGTCCTCTGGATCATCGTAACAGCATCTCATCAACACATAAAATGTCTTTAGAACATCTTAAAAATCATGTTTTATTCTTCAATTAGTGCTCACAAAAAGATAAGATAAGATACTCATGATGTTTTTTCCATTTTCACTTCTATTTTTCTCTTTTCAGTCTGTTTTTTGTAGACCAGGGGATGAATTAAACTAATCTGGGAAGAAGTCAGACTCTACAGATTCCACCTCTGACAGTTTGGAAGTTAGAATTGCTTCAGGTGGTGTATGTGGCCAGATCAAGCTTTCTTTTTTGACAGAAACTCACAGCCAGAGCTCTGAAGAGCCCCTCATACAAGCAACCCCCATCTCAACAACAAGTCTGCGACTCGTGTGATGATGAAAGAAACAATCTGCAGTAACATTCAGTTTCCAGGTGATCGGCTCCCGACGGGAGTTTCTCTGCTTGTTGTGATCGTCTCTGTTTGGCAGATCCTACAGTTTCAACCATGAACAGACAGCTGTAACAGGAGTTTTCCTTGTTAGTGACTGACAAGTTTTACCCGTGTGAACAGATGTTTGGAGAGTTGCAACAGAAATGGAAATGGGACTTGTTCTAAAAAAGTTCTAAGATTTTTTGGTGTAGCTGTCATGATTAGGGTCAGAGGACAAAAACATGGGGGATTTTTGTTTTGTTTTCCAGTTTAGATGATGGAATCATAGTCAGCTGACATAAAGTCCAAATTCTCCCAAAAAAGTTCAAATATTGAGAAAAAATAAACCTCCAAATAGCTTTTCAAGAAAGCTGCAAAACAAAAGTAAAGTTATTATTTTGTGATGTCACATATAGTCAAAAACTCAACGAGCACTGTTCTAAAACTATAATACCCAGAAGTCATTGCAGGCTGTGTTAATTAATCACTGGGAAAAAAAGTCTACGTGTTCATATACTCTCGTATGGTGGCCCACAAGGTTAAACAAAATGTAAAAGTCACAATAGAAGTAATAATAAGACATTAGTAAAAAAAGAGCATGTGATATTTATGATGAGTGTTTTTATTAGTACTAGTAATGAATCATTCTGTGATTTGCAACAAGTATCTTCTGTTACTTGATTCAAGGCCTGAGAAAAATGAAGAGAGCTGCTCCCATCCTACTCCCTAGCTCGCAGGACACTCCTTACCTTCAGAGGTTGATGAGGCATAGATGGAGACGTTGGTACCTTCGTGGGATCCCATCATTAGAAAACTGGCACATTTTTCAAACAGGGAGTGTGGGTGGACTCTGGTAAGGGGGTGACTGATATGATATTTGCTTGTTTTAGCATGAGTTCCGACTGGCCATAACTTCTATTTTATTCTTGTTGTAAAAGGTATGGAACACTTTAATCAATACATTTGCAGTGGTCTCTAGTAGGAATGAATGTTTGTAAGTTGTACTCTGGGGAAACAAAGCTCCGGTGCACCTGTTTGAGGAACTAGAAGTGAGCCACATCAGAGTTGAGCTTCAGACCGCAAGATTTGGAGTCTTATTACCTGATTTTTTGAACATCTTTCCTTTGATTGGCTAACAGCAACACGACTCTACCACTGATTCTGCTCTGCAAGGTTGATGTTTTATCTCCACAAATAACTCAAGCCTGGAGGAGTTCTGCTGTGTGGTGGAGTTGCTAATGCTAATGGTTAGCTTCTACTAGCCGAGATGTTCTCAACCCTAACCCTAACCCACAACAGCCTTCCTCGTCGTGAGTCAAGATGGGTGAGTCCATGAATGTTAAGTGACAGTGTGACGTAAAGCTGTCAGGCTTTTCAAATCCTAAAGTTTCACCATCTATTTTCTATCAGAAGCTAATGCAGGAGATAGGTGTAAGAGACTATTTTCATGTTAAGCCTGCATGAAAAACTCAGAGTGACAAATTTTATTATCAGGAAGAATAATTTTTAAAAATGGCTTTTCAGTGCACCACACCTTTAAAACTTTCATCTTACTATGACTTCCGTCGTAGCTTTTGTTGTCCTGTTGTTTGTATTTTCTTGAGCCTTCTGGGCCACCGTACACCCACAAGGAACAAATAAATAGCTTGAAGAGCCTGAATGGCTGTTTTGAACACAATGGCTGAAGAGGATGCCAAGTCGTTGTCTATTTGGCTTGTTCAAGCTTTAACTGTCCTGCTTTGACTTCGAGCTTCTAAAGTCCACTATAAAAAATCATATGCTCTTCTGACCATTTCCTGTTTAAGAGTTTGGAAGCACATTTAACAGCTTTATGAAATAAACAGAATGCAGCAACAATTAATACAAACTATGGTTCTAACAAACCATAATGGACATGGTTAGCCTTGTGTTTTTGATGTCACGCTCTTTGTTCCAGTTCTTTCAGAGCAAATGCTCTGGCAATGGCCTGAGACCTTGACTCAGATTAAATGGACCGTGTGTGTGTGTGTGAACAGACTAGAGTGTGTCAGTTCATGCTTTCTTTGTCTTTTTCTCCTCAATAATGAGCCACGAATGGATGCTCCAGGTGCAGGAAACATGCAGCTGGGTTAGGAAGACCAGAATAAATCACCAGATTGTTGCTTCATCTTCTTTCTTTCCTTTTTTATTTAAGAGATTGTGTGAAATTTCCTATCTAACAGTTTTTCAAAAGTTAACACACTTTTAGTTTATTGAACAGATATATGGATTACAGTGAAAGAAGCAGATTCCTCTATGCTGAATAAACTCAACACCTCCATTCACTGATTTGTCTCCGTAGAAAACTGAAGGAAAAACATCCAGAAGAGAAGGAAGGAGGCTTTTCTCTGGTAAACTCTGTGTCAATTGATAGAGAAGAGGAGAAAATAGAGGCTGCTGTCTAGGACAATATCTCTCCCACTTTTGCTTCACCTTCTCTCTCTCTCTCTCTCTCTCTCTCTCTCTCTCTCTCTCTCTCTCTCTCTCTCTCTCTCAATCTGAGCAGGCACTAAATAATTTAAGGCTTTACAGTACAGCTGGTGATGGAGTCAACCAAACAGAAGCTCGACTGAGACAGAAAAAGGTAGAAACAACCCTCCTTAATGTCTGACTCTCTTCTGTGAAAACGAGGATAGATTGTGCTCATCGTCTGCAGAAAGCAGACAGTTTAAAGTTCCAAAGGAAGCACCGATGTTACCTTATGACGTCTTAATATGATGCTGTCATGCACAAAATATTTTTTGTCTTTCTTTTCTTCCTTTGGAGTGTGCCCATCTGTGAGTTTCCATTATTATTCTTCTTTTTCCGACTAGGAGGGAATAATAATGTGTCACAGACACAAGCCTTTATAACTGCATTTTAGCTTTTGTGTATGTAACAAATTATATTTATTAGTTAAGTTAAAACTGGTAGCATTTGTGTTTTACTGTCTGGTATTGACATATGATGAGTACTACATGAGGAATTTAACAAATTTCGGGGCTTGTCCGGGATTTAGATTACTAATTTACAGCACTTTTAATATCACAATTTTCTCAATTCTGCCAGAAATCCCACTTAAATAGGTAGAAGATGGCTCATTGTCCAGCTTTAGTTTAATTAAACAAATTTGGGGGCTTATCCGGGATTTGGACTCATGATTTATGGCGCTTTTAATACCACAAATTTCTCAATTCTGCCAGAAATCACACTGAAACAGCCAGAAGATGTCTCATTGTCCAGCTTTAGTGTAATCTCAGTTGTGTCAAACTTTGCTTGAAATTGTATCACAGCTGCTTTAAATTGACTTTAACTCAGAGACCAAAATAAAAAAAACACATTGTCCTTAATGTCTGTTGGCTCTTGTAGTAGAATGAGTGGTATAAAATAGACTAAAATTTAAATATGTAATACTTACATGTAACTTCTCACTCCATTCACTGTCATGTATAATTTGTTATAATTTGAAGCAGAGATTTGGTTTGAGAGGTCGTTTTACAGTAAAATCTAAATAAACGTCGAGCTATAATTTTACATCATGTATCATCTTTCTAATAATGTTTTCATTTTATAGTAATTGGTTATTAATCTGTTTGTACAAGAGAAACAAGTCTAATAGAAGAAATTTCCCATTGTGCTTTGCTGCAAACTAATTCTATTATTATGACACCTGGCTATGTGTCAACCTGAAGGAGGTAGATTTTAATTTCCCAGCTACATTTATGAAATTTGTTTTGCACCAAGCTAAAGAAAAACCCTTTTCCCCAGGTATTAGCCGTGTGTGTGAGTGTGCACAAAGGAGGGCTGCTGAAGGGAAGTGTGAAGGAAGCAGAGGCTGACAGAGAGAGAGAGAGAGATTAGCTTTGATAGCAGGCTAACATGTGTTTGACCTCCTGAGTGGCTGTAAGCAGCAGATAAGCTAAAGACTTGATTGTCTGTGGACCTCTGCAGACTCTCGCTGTAATTAGTTCATCTATCTGAACATGTAAAGATAGAATTTACACAAACCACTTCACTTTGCTCCAGTGACCCACAGGAGTCCAGACTTCTGACCGGCACAATTAGCATGAGAAGTCCTCCCTCTCCCTCGTTAATCATACAAACTTACAGTAGAAGTAAATTTGGCGTGTAAGTGGTAAAGTCAGGAGGAGACTGGCGGATGAACATTATCGATACTGACTCTATCGTGAAGCTTGTGTTTGAAAGTCAGGAAGACGGAGTCACAGCTAATCAGGGTTTCCACCTTCAGCAGCTGGCAGGAGCTGTATTGAATTTGGCAGCCTGAAACGAACCAGAGCACCAGGAAGCCACTGGTAGAGAGACACAGCTGCCCAAGAGCAACACAGCAGGAGCTTCGGGTTCATTTATTCACTGCAAACATCACAAGGGCACTGCAGTCCTCTGTGGGCTTAAGCCCTGTCAAAGAGGAGAGAATAGAAAGCTTCAATGGCATTGTGTTTGCTAGCTGGTGCTTAGAATCAAAACTACATACATGCTGTCAACTATGATTATTATTAATAAACAAATTAAGGAGATTTTGCTGTGTGAAAAATCCAAGTTTAGGCAAAATAACTAAAGAGACAACTAAAACTAAACTGAGGATGAGGTAAAGAAAATAGAAAACTCAGAACAGAAAAATGAATTTGATGTGAGGTGAGCTCAAACTAACAAATTCTTGGAAAATATGAATACATTTGGATTAAAAACAATGGTTGGTGTTAAGATCAGATCAAGTATAGAAAGGGTCAGACAGAAGGAAAACAGGAGAAGGAATAAAGGAAAATATACCACTTTTAAATGGTTAACAAGTAGTTTTTAGATGTGTTAGTAATTACCTATAACTTTATAAATCATTATTATGCACTACTTAAAGAGGACCTAGAATGTAAACCAACATTTTCCTTGTTGTTGTTGAATAAAGACAGCTTGGGTGGTCAACAGTAACATACCAAAAAAGTCAAAGCCGTGTGTGACCTCCTTTTTATGTAAATTAGAAAGTTGAAAAAGGCGAGAGAAAAACTTCTGTTCTGAGAAAGTCTTCCTTAACACGTCATAAGGGGGAGCCACGCCTCCTCAAACCTGCATGTCTCCAGTGTCTGAGGCCTTCTGGGGAAATCAACCAATCAGCAAGCAGCTCATTATCATATTCATGTCCTGGTCGAGTGGGAGGGGCAAGCAGCTCTTTTCACAGCAAGACTGGTTTAGGGGGTTTAGAATGGCCTGCATCAGGGCTCCTGGGACACATGAAAGCCAAAAGAACATTTCTGATGCTTTTTAGAGGCTCAAAGCTGTTTTAGATTGTTGATTAACTGCATTTTTGGGTGAGAAAGAAACAAAATTGACTGGTTTCTCGCCAAAAAGTGAGTCAAATCTCAAGGCTGGTATATTAAGCATTTCAGACTAAGTTACTATTTTTAAACTACAATGAACTACAATCTGGCAAGCCAACAAAAACCTTGTTGATGTGTGACGTCATTTCTCCCCAGCTTCTGGCTGGGGAGCAAGAAGACGGTGCATCCCCATTGACCAACGTTGTCAGTTGTCAATAAATTGAGCTAAATTGAGGCAAAATAAAATCTATCAGCATGGTTAACACATGCAGCACTGAAGGATGCACAAGTAAACAAAAGAAGGATAGTAACGTAAAATTAGCACTTTGAGATTCTTCTGTAATGTTGACACAACTTGTGACTCTCACGCCTGCTGCACACTGAAAGCATCAGCGGCGCGGAACGGCAGCGGAACGGTTTACTCGCGACAATCGCGGCACTCCAGTGCACACCGGGAGAGGCAGCAGCGAAGCGGCTTCACCGCAGCGCTCCTCGCTCGACTTGCGAGATCACAAAATCCCTCGAGACTTCAAAGGTCACGGTTTGTTTATGATGTCCGCCATTAAACCAAAAAGAAGGAAATCACGTTTGATATCGCTGTTTGATGTCATATATAATGTTTTTACTCACCACTGCCAGGATTAAAGCCATGAAAAACACACCGCTGCACTTCTCGAACGATGCGGTAGTAAATAAGCCGTGAGGTCACATGTATAGACGTAATCTACATAGATATGAAACCGCATCGCTGTAACAGACTTTTATTTTGAAAATTACCGGGCATTTTACACTGAAACCGAGTGTGATTTCCTGTCTGGCCCCATGTTAACTGCGGAAATTGACGCATCCCAGAAGCGGCACGCGGCAAAAATAGAACCCGATCCTATCTTTAGCGGCGCGGCGCGGCGTTCCGCTTCTGGGACGCGTCTGGAAATTGCCGCGTCGCGGCTGGTTTGTGACACCCCATTGACTATAATGGATTCTATTTGAAGCGGCGACGTTCCGCTGCCGTTCCGCGCCGCTGATGCTTTCAGTGTGCAGTGGCCTTCACACACGGCCTGAGTTCGGTGGTGTGTGAGTGTAGCGTGGTTAGGGGACCCAGACGCGGAAGGAACGAGCGTTGGGGGCTGCTAGCACGCAGTTAATCTAGGAACAACAGCGCCGAACCCGACAGAGAGCGGGGACGCGGCGTTGTTCTGGAAAAAGTAAGAATGCACTTACTTGTGAGTAGGCGATGCGCCTGAGGAGCCGAGGTGCTTGGGTGAAAAGCAGGAAGGCTCGAAGGTGGAGCTGAATAGCTCGGGTCTCTAGCATGGATAATCCTATCGATGACTGAGTGGCTTCATGGTGTGCACTTCCTGTTTTTATCAGCTGCGGTGGTGACGTAGGGGGAATCCCGGTGAGAGGGGGATGATGGGTAATGAAGTGCTAAGCTGTGGCTGGTAGGACTGGAGAGGATGTGACAAATGTAAACAGGGCCATGCAGAGACCTTTGAAGGGGCGGGTGCTCAAAGTTAAAAAAGGGGCACATATAGAGCAAGATTTTTAAGCAGATTCTTGATTCGACATGTTTCTGAAAATTTAGATAATGAGAGACCCTTGGGTTTAAACAAAATAATATAAACTAGGCAAAATATTTCATTTTGTGTTATTAATTGAAGGTAATGTTATTTTATTAAGAATTGCTTTAGTTTTTAAAGCTGACTTATTTCTAGGGATGTTATGACCACATTTTTTGCCCCTGATCTAAGTTCAAGTTATTTGATTTTGATAATCTCCCATACTGAGTTCTGTTCTGATACGAGGTGGTGATGCAATGCATTAAAAAAAGAAGAAAAAAGGGAAAACACATCCAAGTTGTCCTTTCTGTATTTGTCATTTTGTTAATTCATCCTTTAAAAAAGTTACTCATCCAGGAAGTACATTGAACAGGATGTAACCACAGAAAGTTATCCAATGTGATAAATGCTGCTATGGTGGCTTTGATCTTTTTCCTGTCTGTAGGAAATTCCTGATCCAATTCCATGATCTCACTCTGAACTTTACACTAAACCTGAGAGCTCTGCTACCAACCTAACATCATCCTTTACATCAGGATGAATACAAACAACACACATTTATCTAGAGTCTGATATCACACACACACACACACACACACACACACACACACACACACACACACACACACACACACACACACACACACACACACACACACCATTTCCAGAATACTGCATATACTATGGCTATTAAGTTTGCTTCATGCTGCTGATCCAGAATATTCCCAGAATGTTCCCATGGTGATCTGACTGGTTTCAAAGCATCAACTTATCACCCACTCCTGTTTCACCTTTTTAATCAACTCCACCAATTTCACATTTATTTTTAGAATTTTTATTCAATAAAAAAATAGATTCTGCCAAATTTTTAGAAAACTGTAAGTGTCTCTTTGGCAATAAGCTTTTAAAAAATAGTGTTGTAAAGGTTCTACAGTTTTAATAGTATTAATAATATATTTTATTTCTGATTATTTGTAATAAAACTCAGAAATGTTACCATAAAACATTTACATAATATGATCATATAACTTCCAATGCATCTGCTGACAAAAGTTACATATTTAAAAATATACAAGTAATACTACTAATAATAATTATATTGAAAGGGAACAAGTCTGAGCTCCTGGTTGTGTGGGTTTGAAAAGGTGAGCTTGAGTTTGTTTTTGAGTTTCTGCAGGATGAGAGGAAAGAGCTTGAGGCTCTGCAGGGGGATGAGTTTCTCTAACTTTCACTTCAGAAGAGGTCACTAAAGTAAACTAGTAAATGGACTCGTCCGCTTTGCTGCCAACTCTCATGCATTGAGCGTGAGATACACGCATCTGAGAAGAAACAATCCACCCCCCCCCCCCTCTTCTCTCTCTCAACGATGCGCACGCACACACACACCCCTCGCTCTCACGATGGAAGAGTTCAAAAGTTGGCTGCCTTGCCACCTGACTCTGTACCTAATTACTAATCACATGCGCGCACACCACAGTCTCAAATGTTAATGCAAACAAAACTCTGATATTAAAATTCGTCCAGCTGATGTGATGCAGGCAGAATAAAAACGTACAGGTAGATGAAAGCGGAGTCATGGCCGACAAGCAAAACACCGGTATCAGTGCCATGCTCTGATTTGCTGTGACTTGGAGTGACAGCGAGGACAGCCAATCACACGTTAAAATGACCCAGCAGAGCCAATAAATGAGCTTGTGGGCGGGTCTAAGGGAAAATAGACTTCAGCTTGAGGAGGCTGTCTTCCGCATGGTCTTAGTGTCTGACCTGTATCACGTATGACAGATTTGGACAGTAAAAACTCACGGAGGACAGGAAAAAGGGCACTTTGTGCACTTCGGACAAAAGGGGCAGGTGCTCAAGCACCCATAGCCCCCCCCTCTGCACGTGCCTGAATGTAAAGTGCATTATAAATGGAATTTATTTTTATTATTATTATTATTAAAATTTTACAGGTTTCCAGCTGATAAAATACGCCAAAGGCAATGGTTGACAGCCATGAAGAGAGTTTGTCAGAGCCAAAGTCTCATGACAGAATAAAAAATTAAAATATTTGCCCCACATGTCCAGACATGAACAAGTTATAGCCATCTAATGACTTGTATGCCTTTGTAACCGGGTTAGTTTCTTTTTACATAATTACACAAAATGTGTTCTGTCATCGGAGTGGGCAGCCTTTAATGTAATTTGTTTTGTGCATTGAGCTCGTCAGGTATGTTAAATATGTAAAGGTTATTTATTTATGTATTTATAAACTGTTCGTCCCTCCTGAGATCTGCCCAGCCTCTAATGTTGTTCGCTTTGTGTTTCTGTTTATGGAGCTCATCAGAATAAATGGAGAATCTGTTCATCTCCAAAGACAAACCGTGTCACGGTGATCCTTCAGCATTACCCGCTCAATGCAGAAGATATCTGGTTACACCTTTGTTGCTTCAGCTGTGTAAAGTCTAGGCATGTTAATCACATAATTGTAAATATCCCCATACTAGCGGCCAGTTCTGAGGACTGTCATCCCCACAGCTCGTTAGCTATTTCAAACGGATCTGGAAGCTAAACAACGTTAGCTTTGAGATGTAACTTTTTGATCATCTGCACAAAGACGCGTTAGATGATCTAAAATAGTAATATCTACATCAGCGGGTCCTTTTGCCCTCCAGCGTTGTGTGGATGTACGCTATTACCCGGATGTAAACGATAACATTCAAGGGGTCTATGTAAGTCTGGCCACAACCTGGTCGTGAGGCAGAATCTATGGTTCTGGACTCTTTCAAACTGTCTCTGTATACAAATGGACAGCACTAGGACCAATCAGAGCAATGAACAATGTGATGTATTCATTGCTGCAGAAATCAGTCAATGGGGCAGTCTGCATACATCGTCGAAAGAACAAGAAGAAGAAAAAGAAGAAGAAGAAGAAGAAGAAGAAGAAGAATTGTCTAAAGTTGATGCCAAAGCCATTTTAAACGAGCGCCCTTCCTGAGCTGATGCCATCTTTGTAGTTTTTCTCCATCGCAGCTCTCTACAAACATAGAGCACTGTGATTGGCCAATGATAGACCTGCTGAGGCTACAATGGAGCGTGGCTAGATCTGCCTGCAGACCTACCAACATTTTTTGCTACTGATACGGTTTGTCTAGATTTCCAGGCTACATTTGTTTTGTAAGGTGGTACCAAAAATAATTTTGAACATACAAAAATGAGAGTTACTATGGTAACATGTTTGCAGACTTGCTAATATTTTAGAAACTGTAAATCTTGAAAGCATCATACATTAAATATGACCTGATTCTTATAGACGGCAACCCTTCATTGACTGGAGTTTAGTCCAATTTAGTCTAATCCTGACCCTCAACAGCCTTTATCTTCAGATTCTAGATGTTTCTCACCTCCAGCACACCTGAATCAAGAGCTCTGCAGAAAATATAGACATGCTAAAACTCATCCTATGAATCAGGTGTGTTGGAGCAGCTAAAACATGCAGGAAGATTGCCTTTGTGTACCAGGAATGGACAGGATTATTCCATTAATCCTTCTGTTTGTAAGATTATGCAAAACCTATAAATTAAAGGATTAGCACCCTTAATGCATATCGCCCACCACTTTAAAAGACAGAGTTGTTAAACTAAGACAAGTTTATCTTGATGAATCATTGAGTTATTTATCAGAAAATAAATTTGTGCAATCTCATGAGATACAGCTAAACCTTTCAGCACTTTTTAGATCAACATTTGTTAGACTGAATGATTTATAGACATGTTTGTGTTCGCTGTGGCAGCCATCTTGAATCAGGATGACAAAACAAATTACCAATTGGATGATGTAATTTACCATCATCTTCTTTCACTAAAAGCATCAAAGCAGACCACGTATTAAAGCCCTGTCATTATTATTATTACTGTTTAAAATGACATTCTAACCTAGAAAAACACCAAAATTATTGTTTTTTCTTTATTTTAAATAAAACATCCAATCAATTTCCTGCATCAACAACCACTGATAAGCATCTTAGCTCCCACACCATCCTCCCACTCACTCACTCTGTTAAATATCACACCAGGTTGGTTGTTTACGGTTCCAACTGTAATTCTGAGACAAAGATAAGAATCTAAAGTAACATCTAGGAGGACAAGCAGGTAATGCGTTACAGAACAAGACCACTGTCTCATGGGGCTTGTTCACTACTAAAATAGAACAGTAAGTGTGCGTAAGAGATGGAAAGATGTCCAGACAGCGTTTGTGTGTGTAGTTCAGTATTTTTAGATCAGTGTGTTTGGATGAAATCCCAGAAGATGTGTCAGTGCGTTTACAGAGCTCGGATTAATGAGCGGCGCTGCAAAGTCCCTACAAAAGGACAATTAGAACTGTGTAAACATTTCTCACTGATTAGGAAAAAAACACAAGCTAGCTGCACAAAACCAGACAGAACGTGGCTGAATCAGGTTTAAAAAGATGCTTTCTCTACTTTATGAGTGAGTAGTCAGTATCTTACCTGCAGAAGACAGCAGTCAGAACAATGTATGAGCAAACAAATTTTGTCACTTTGCATGAGTCAGTTACATTGGTCTATATTGTTTTCTGATTACATATATTTTAACTATATGTACTATTTTATATTGGTTGCTTTTAGCTTCTGACTCACAAATTTACCCTGACAAGGACTTGCACCAAATTCTGCTGCGTGACAGAGCTAATTAGCTAAAAACCAATTTTATTGCTAATAGTAAAAAATATTATTCAAAATAATTTTTTAATATTATTTGAATTTGGAAATCATTTGAAAACTCACTGTGGGACAGCTACCAACTATGGGAACCACTAGTCTATGAGTCATGTTTAATCCATATTTCTTGTGCTGCTTTTACACAATGTGAAGATTTTTATAGGACGGTTGTGACTTATTTTGATGCAGTTTATTCATTTTGACCTCTAATCAGTGACTTCTGAAGCTTCTGCGTGTTTGTTTGAGCTGTAAACAAAGATTTTCGTTAAAATAAAACACGCAGAAAGGGAAAACTGGATCTACAACCTCATTTAAAGGAGACATATTACGCAAAACTCACCCTTTTACATCCAATTGTGCTGACCTGTGGGTCTCTATTACCTCGATAAACACTCCATGTGAAAAAAAAATCATCCATCCATTTTCTGTCAGTGTTTAGTTTTAGGAATTGCCTAAAAGAGCTGTTTAAAAAAGTCCCTTATTGTGACATCACAATAGGGAAAAGGAGTATAAAACCCTTCTCATCTGTTGATGGTGGAGGAGCAGTGGCTACTCTCAGTCCCTCCCCAATAGCTGAGCTTCTCAGCTTAAAGCAGCCAATCAGGGGAGGGCATGGGCGTGGCCAGCTCCAGCTTGTTTTCTTAAAGAAACGGCTCATTCTGGAAGGTACTGAAATTTTCAAAAATTAAACTGCTGAAATCACTTCATGTGAGAGGGATTTTGTGCAAAGAACTACATGAACATGTTTTGCAAAATGTCATAAGTCCCCTTTAATATATCCATTACAGGTGAGACACTGCCTACACATAAATACTCCATATAATCCCCACTATATATAAAAATAGAGTTAGTATTATTTCAGATAAATGCACTAGAAACAGCATCTATGTATTCTGCACAGTGTAACTGTAGCATCAGCAGCCTGTGAATTACATCCGATCAGCTGGATTAAACTGCTTCGTTTCTCAGTTATCATGAATATATTTAGAGGTGCTGCTGCTCTGAACAGATGTTGGGATAGTGTCCTCTTTCAGTCCACAGCGGCATTATGCAGCCCTCAAATGAGCTGACATGGTCCTTCTAAAAGATAAGTATGTGGAAAATTCACCACAATTCTGTTTGTCATGCTGTTAAAGAGCGCTGACGGCTGCTGTTTCTGTAAACACTTACCAACACTACACCGTCTAATGCTGCTGAATAAGATTATAAAGCGCTCACTCACCTCCCCTTCTCCGCCCTGGAAGAGGAGTAAATAAGTGTGCAAAAACTTCCAAATGCCCACACTAACCAGCTTTCTGGCCAACACAGCTCACTGCTGAGAAATGATAATAATCCTCTGCTGGCTTTGCTGAGATGTCTTCATCCTAAGTGCTCCGTAAGCAGAGACAAGAAGAGCAAACGTTAAACTGCAAAGTGAGTATTTACAGGGAGGACTGGAGATCTGCTCTGATGATTTAATTCAGAAGAATAATTTTTAAATCCAGGGAAATACAATTACAGTTTGGACCTATTTAATAATCTCTTTCTATAAGAAAAAAAAAAACTAAAAAGGGACAGACTGAATATAAGTTCTCCTATTTTCCCCATAATTGATCTCCAATTAGTCATTTAAAAAACTGATTATTTCTTAGAATCTGCGTGACATTGGTTTATGTGTCTGCTCTAATTAAAGACCATGAAGCCATTTAGCAGTGAGGCGGGAGCAATAGATATTCATGAGACTGAGTTAATCTGCAATAAAGACATAAATTCCCACCAGTGCGGAGAATATGATCTGTTCTTATGCGACGCTGGTTCTCCTGCAGGCTGGACAGGACGTGTCCATCTGCCTTAAATGGTCATAAGGAAGGAGTAATTTGATACCACTTAACTCGTAATTACCTCTGGGTGACCACACATGGCTGGTTTCAGCCATTTTAATTTTATATATACTGAGAGTTTTCTGTGTATCTGAGACAGAATGATGCAGTTCAACAAATAAAAATATACACTGCCTGGATTTAAGCAAATAGGTGGGAGCCTCCTATTGGATAATTACTACATGGGTGATTATCTTTCAGCTGCAACAAGTTATTTAACCCCAACTGGTGCAACGGGTTAGCCTGGCAAGCTATCCTATATATGTGAACATATAGTCTGACCACTGTCCATTAACGGCTCTCAGTCGTGGGGCAGGATCTATGGTTGTCTTTCAAACTGTCTCTGCATGCTATTGGATAACAAACAATGTGACATACTCACCACTACAGATGTCAGTCAACGAGGCAGTCCGCCATACTCTGTCAAAGAAGACACAAATACATCCTTTGTCTAAATAAGCTTAAGTACCTCTATCTGCTCCTGACTCAAAGAAAAGTCCAAGTCTAAATAGACCAAAGTTGATGCCAAAACCATTTCAAACGAGCCGTAGCCATTTTTTGTCTTTTCAGTAACATCTCGCCCACCAACAGAGTGCTTCGGCAAAATGACGGTCTAGATTCTAGGCTAGCAATGAGTTGCTTCTCATTTCTCACAACCTAGTTTTCCACAACCATGTGGAAAGACACATCTGGTGGTCAGGGTAAGAAGAGAGGCAGATGAAGTGATGCACTCATCATGCCTAGTGCCTACTGTACAAGCCTGTGGGGGCGGGGCTATGATCTGGGGTTGCTGCAGTTGGTCAGGTCTAGGTTCAGCAACAGGATGTGCTCCAAGAATGAGGTCAGCTGACTACCTGAATACTGAATGACCAGGTTATTCCATCAATGGATGTGTTCTTCCCTGATGGCACGGCCATATTCCAAGATGCCAATGCCAGGATTCATCGGGCTCAAATAGTGAAAGAGTGGTTCAGGGAGCATGAGACATCATTTTCACACATGGATTGGCCACCACAGAGTCCAGACCTGAACCCCATTGAGAATCTTTGGGATGTGCTGGAGAAGGCTTTGTGCAGCGGTCAGACTCTACCATCATCAGTGCAAGATCTTGGTGACACATTAATGCAACCCTGGAGGGAAATAAATCTGGTGACATTGCAGAAGCTTATCGAAACAACGCCACAGTGAATGTGTGCCGTAATCAAAGCTAAAGGTGGTCCAATGAAATATTAAGAGCGTGTGACCTTTTTTCTTGGTGGTGACATTTTTAGGCCAGGCTGTGTAAATATGGCAGATGTATTACTGAGGATGTTCTGATTATTACAGGGAAATGAGGCATTCAGGTACACAGGAGAAGAAAATCAGATACTTTTTTATCTTGTTTGTGTAAAAACTGCAGTAAGAAGAGATGCGTTTTGAAAACGTCTGCATCAGGTAATAATTCTTAAATAATGTCATGTTTTAAAACATTATTTTTCATGCTGTGACAATATCATAAATTAAACATGTTGGGTTTTCATTTTTTTCATGATATTGTGGCATACATTTATGTATGGTATTTATTCCTGGCCAGTTGAGAGACATAGTCCCTCCAGCGTGTCCTGGGTCTTCCTGTAGGTCTCCTCCTGGTTGGACGTGACTGGAAAACCTCACAAGGGAGGCGTCCAGGAGGCATCCTAACCAGATGCCCAAGCCACCTCAACTGGCTCCTCTCGATGTGGAGGAGCAGCAGGTCTACTCCGAGCCCCTCCCAGATGACCAAGCTTCTCACCCTATCTCTAAGGGAGAGCCCAGACACCCTGCAAAGAAAACTCATTTCGGCCGCTTGTATCTGCGATCTCATTCTTTTGGCCACAACCCAAAGCTCGTGACCATAGGTGAGGGTAGGAACGTAGATCAAATGGTAAAATCGAGAGCTTCGCCTTCCGGCTCAGCTCCCTCTTCACCACGACAGACCGGTATAACGTTCGCATCACTGCAGACGCAGCACCAATCCGCCTATCGATCTCACGCGTAACCACCTCAG
The DNA here is from genome assembly GCA_006937985.1 of Aphyosemion australe. Lineage (NCBI taxonomy): Eukaryota > Metazoa > Chordata > Actinopteri > Cyprinodontiformes > Nothobranchiidae > Aphyosemion > Aphyosemion australe. The sequence goes on from SSNS01000372.1 coordinate 509,788, forward strand.
TTTTGGCAGCCATGTCTGATACGTGAAATTGGATGGAGACTGTTGTTAACTTCATTAAAACAAGAGATTGAGTCAGTGAAACAAAGCACACTGTTGAAAGGCATAACCAGATTCTACCATTTATTACACATATTACATTCTTAAATAAAAATGCTCCACTTAACAGTTCTTGCATAGATATCTTACAATACCAATTTAGAAAAGAATTATGAAACAGACCAGTAACAAAAATAAATTTTTCTTCTTCCTTAATAAAGAACATTACCATACTAACATCATATAATACAAATAATATTTTAAACACTTTGTACAGCAAAACATTGTAAGTAAAACAAGAGAACTGGAAATCAGAGAAAGCCAACGGAGATGACAGTGACAGAAGAGAGGAAGGTTGGGATGTGTGGGGTGAAAGTTTATGAATGTTCACATGAGCGGAGTTGTGGAGCCCCTTTTGTGATATTAACAAACATTAGCTTGTCTTTTTCACTGATTCACATGTTTGTTTATCCAATAAGACACATTGTAGCCAGGATCTATAGACACACAAACCAGGTCATTAAAACGTGCAAAAATTTAAATTTTTTAAATAAAAATGTCAGTTTGGATCAACGGATTAACACCAAATTAATTATACTAATGTTAATGCTTTTATTTTGAAGGTATTTTCTCAAAACTGTCTTAAATTTGACCTGAGTGACTTCAGACTGAATCTAAACTTTTGAAAACATGGTGGATTTTTGTTTTCTGGGTTTGAAACAACTTTGCTAGAAGTGACAATCAAATAATTTATTGTTTTTGACCCTGCAATCTTTTCACAAAGTGAAAAAAGGCATTAGTATACCAATCCAATGTTCACAAACAGAGAAAAAGAGCCAGAAAAGAGGCAAAAGTCAAAGAAAGAGCACCTTCAGGAGTAAATGACCAATATAGACCAACAGGAGCTGTATTGATTGCAGATGTTTACCTAAAACATTAAAAACATTATCAAGATTAGCCTGGAGCTCCTAAGCTGCGTTGCTCCTGAGGAAACTCCTGGAAACATCTGGATGAATAAACATGCTGGACCACAGGGGGGCTCTGATGGTGGTGGTTCTGGCGGAGAGGGTTTGGTGTGTGGAGTGAAGTGAAACGTACAGACGAAAGGTGAGGGGTTAAATGTGTGAATTATTTTATATACTGACACGATAAGCATGGACTAACACGGTAGTTACAGACAGAATCACCCCAGGATGCAGCTGATACCAAGAACCAGCCAGAGTGACAGATGGTCCGGAGTAGGGGTAGACCGATATATCGGCCGACCGATATATCGGGCCGATATTTTTTTTATACATCAGCATCGGCCGATATATGGTGGAAAACATCTAGATATCGGTCATAAAAAATCGGCAGTACATATTGGCCATCGGCAATAGAAAAACCGATATCGGTCAACCTCTAGTCCGGAGACAAGATGTTTCAATAGACCAGCAGAGGTTTATTCTTGGGGTCACAGTGCATCCTGGTCATGTGACAAATGTTAAGTGGATATTTGACTGAGTGCTCAAACAGACTATGCTAGCAGTGCGCGCACATGAAGAGTGCAATAGCTAAGTATGATCACGTAGTGCAATGGCTGCAACAACTAAAGCTGATCTATAGAAATGTCGGAGACGGTGCTGTCGCCACGTACGGTTAATTTCACACAGAGTGGTCAGCAAGTGAGATCTCACGCTATTTACAAAAGCTGCCAGAAATGACAATCTCTCTTCAGCACAGGAAGGTGTGGAACGCTTGTTCTGTTAGAGGAATCAGAGGAGTGCCTTTTCCTGAACCAGATGGTCTGCTTCGGCTCTCGTTCGCCGGTTTTACAGCCTGCTTTATGGATGCAATTAGCAAAAATACAGCTTAAATGCAGATCACAGCCTTTTAAAAAAGAAACAATGGTCAATCACAAACTGCAGCTATGCCTGTAATGTGTCCTTAATCTCACATTGTTAGGTTTTTTCTGATTGTGTAAAGCTGTCAGATTCATTGTGAGAGAATCATGGTACAAATCACACATTTAGGTCAATTTCGAGCAAAATTAAAACACAAAATAAAATAGGCTGCCATTGTTTTGGTTCAAATTTGGGGAAAACGAGCCAGCTTTAGAACATCAGCTGTGCTGGCGTTTGTATAATGAAGATTTAATAAACAAAATTAGGGTTTTTTGCACCTGAGAGATAAAAATGTCTTGATTCAGGCTGACCTTCCAGACTGAAAACACTTTTATGATCTAATCCTCAGAACTCTGTTAATCCACACGGATCGTTAACCTGGACCAGAGCTGATGATCTAACATGAGATTTACAGTTTCTGACTCGAAGCCCACCTTTACCTTTGAAATGAAACATGATGCTGTGGTCTGCAGCCTACCTTAAACTAGCTACTTCACTCCTGCTCAAGCTGCTAGCGCCACATCACTGGACACTCTATGAGATAATGAAAACATTATTTTTTACATCTGTGAGCGATGAGTTGAGCTCCGGCTTACAGCAGACAGGAGCGTGAGGTGGATGTTATGAGCCATGAAGAGTCAGAGCGTGTCTGTAATTAAGATTTACTGCCATGTGAGGAAAAATGGTCCCTTTCCTTCCACCTTCCATCCATCACTTCTCTTCTGCATCCCTGCCACTCACATCGTTCTACTAAATCTACTACATTCACAGCAGTTAACTTACAAATATGCAAATCTTTGGGCAAAATTTTAAAAGTGTGCATTCAGCATTCCTGCAGCTGCAGCGCATGGCCGACTGCTGTGGACAGGAAGGGAGGGGCATGAGTGGATGAGGGAAATTAGAATGAAAAAGGGGAATAGTGATCATTTATCTGTAATCAATAAGATAAAATACAAGATTAAATTGTTTTATATTCATGAACACCTCTCTCTTCCTGTTTCCTGGCACTCCTCTGTGCTAACAGGGATTTCTATTTGTTCCAGATCAGATCTTTCCCTCAGTGTGGACAGCTGCAATCAGTCTGGCTCAAGGTCCCTGTGGTTTTTTTTCCTCTTTTGTCCCTCCAGACCGCTACGTTTCCGCGTGACCCAGAGCATCTCATTAGCTCTACTGCAGCTAGAGCGGGAGACCCGGGAGTTAGGATGCTAATCAGAGCTGTGGGATGGCAGCTAGGCAGCCTGGAGGAGCCTGAGAGACGTCAGGAGACCTGCAGCAACTCTGCGACACCAAACTGGCTCTGACAGGCCGAGACACAGCAAGGGATCCAAATGTGAATTCCTATCTGGAGTGACTCCGAGATCTGTCAGTTGTCACAGGAGAGATTTTCATTTGTTTAGTTTTGGCTAGGATCTTCTGTTATGGTCAGATATTGAGATTATATTAATTTGAGGCTTTTAATGGTGGACGAGAACTGTTATGACTGCAGATGGAAGTTTCTCTGCCAGCTTCAAAAGGTTCTGACATTATTTTCTGGATCTCCTCTTCTGTTGCCTGTTGTAACGATTCTCAAGAACCTGCCAGAAGACCCGTGTCCTTGAATTTTACAACACCAAGCACTGAGAGGAGACAGATCAGGAAAACCTGGACTGGAATCCATAAATGTCTACGAGCCAAATGTCTTCTGGATGGAAGTTTAATAGTCAGACTAGAAATGAGGCTGTTTGGAGTGAGATTCCAGGCTTTCAACCCAATACTGCACCAACTTTTAAGCACGGTGGTGGCAGCATCATGCTGGGGTGAGGGTGTAATGCAGACTTTGGTAAAAGCTCAATAAATCATTAAAAGCCACCAATTAATATGAAAATCATTCATGTTTGTAAGCATCTGACTGCAAAGGTGTTTATAATTAGTGTTGTTTCATCAATGACCTAAATTCCTGACCTCTGTGAGTTTAATGGATGCATGAATAAATGAAGGATCTGAACAAAAACAACTAAGAGACACCAAAAAAGAAGAAATCCAACATCATCTGTAATATTTGACTTTTCCCCACATTAGTTCTGCAGTTTAACATCAGTACTGAATCATCGCTGCATGGCCACTTTTCTCACAGTTTGCTTATTGGGGGAAACAAAAACAACACATCCTGCCATGAACGCAAACACACACACACACACACACACACACACACACACACACACACACACACACACACACACACACACACACACACACACACACACACCATCAAAAACCTCACAAAAGTGCAACAATCCCCATTCTTCTCTGATTGTACGTCCTGTAAAGGAGGGCTTCCTTACTTCTCTTTGCAGGGATGAAATTGCATCATCCAGGCTGATGAAAATACCCATCAACAGAGATTTAGTGATGAACAAATCAAAAACATGAGCTGCTTTGTTAGTCAAGAATAACACTTACACCCTCTTTCAAATCAAAGTTTTTTTTCTGAGTGAAAACTGAAGTTTCAGGATCTTATGAAGGTGGTCACACGACTGCAGACTATTTCATTTCGGTTTTTAGAGGATCTTTTAAATTCCTGACGTGTAAAACCTTAGACCTGAACGAGGGTGTAGCCAGTTTTTCCTCTGAGCGTAGCAGAAGGACAGAGTTAGTAGAGAAAGCTGCCGTTAGAAACCGGGACCTGCTGATCCCTTCTGACAGAGGAGGCTCTGCCCGAGGCTAAAGGGCAGTTCCACGCTGGAGGTTTTTGGTATCGATTGTTCAAAGCTGCACCATATACCCCCCTCCACTGAGGGGAATGTTTTCACTGTTGCACCTAATGAATGCTGGCAAGGCCAACTGGCACAATGACTTGGCATGCGGAGACGTGAAATCCACCACCAGCTTCAGGAACCTGCACCTCACCCGGATGCATCAGTGAGAGGCAGCGAGTATCGGACCGTTTGCTACGGGGCATGTAGGTGTTGGTGGGCGGATGGAGCAGCCACGAGAGCGTTGGCGTTGAACGGCCTGATTGCAAACCAATGAGCAAAGGAAGCCGGCACTGAGGATGTTTGCTCGAGTCTTCTCTCATCTGTCTTTTTAAAAAATAACTTTCATTGTTGTTGATTACATTCAGATCACAAAAAATAAGTCATTGGTTCAACAAAAATGGAGGAAATTTGAAAACCCAGCAGGTGATCCAACAAACATTACAGTTTTTCTTCGTGGGAAAACAACATTTTAGTTATTTGGTGACACGTGGTCGTCCGTACTGTTTAAGCCTGCTAGTTTTATAACGTTTTTCAAGCTCAAAAATGAAAAGAAAAGAAAAACAAAACAGCAAATCATTCCACACATCTTAGTAGCAAAATGATTTGCTTTAGTTTTAATAAATTATTTCTGTTATTGCAACAATTCTGGTCAAAAATTTGTGCAAAAATGGCATAATTAGAAAGGCTGGTATAACATCGGGGCATGTGGGGCTTAAAATCTTCTATCCTAAAATTTAAATAGTCAGAAACTGTACATACAGATTTAAAACTGTTACATTAAACTCATTAAAACTGATGTCTTCTTGTCGGTGACGTTTTCACAGTTACATATGTCTTTGAGATCCAAAACAAAACAAAAATTAAATAAATAAAGTTGGCGTGTGTTTTTGTTTATGTGCATTCTGGGTGCATGTGAGTGACCCAACCAATAAAACCAGTGGTGAATATTGTCGCTGTGGGAACTTTTAAAGGGATACTTCTTGGCCATTTTGAAGCTTTTCTGAATAAAAAAAATCTTTTCATGTAAGCATTATTTTAGAAACCTTACTCCGGCTTTCCACCGCTACGTGAAAACATCACGAAACGGCCGCAAAACGTACTACGCAGCAATTAGCCGCCATTCCAGTGGACAGGGTCCTTTCCACTAAGTGTAACGTTCTGGACGCCTCCCAGAAGTGACGGGACGCTATCATTACACGCGCTTCCAAAACATGTCAAACTTCGCAGTTCAGATCGGGCCAGACAGGAAGTCAAACACGAAAGAAGTGTAAAATATCCAGAAACTTTCAAAATAAAAGTCATGTGCAGCTAAATGTACGTCCTTTCCATTGTAGCTGATGTAAACAGAACAAAAAATAAACTACAGATCTTTTTGGATACATGCAGCTGTCTTTCTCCTTGCTTGTTGTGTGGACTTCACGCGTGGTGTTGCAATTCTGTCGTGATTTTGTGACCTCACGGGATCAGCTGTGTGGAATGCTTTCGCTTCCGTTTCGCGTCAGAATCGCTCCCGGTTGGTAATGAGCTTGTGGGTAAAACAGCCCAGTGTTTCACAATGCTTTCATGTCCAGTGGAAAGCCGGGGTTAAATGGTTATTTGCTAGCATAAATATCACCAGCAGCAGGAAGCATGACGCACTTCTGGTGCATTCAGAATGCCTGCAGGAATTTTTTTTAATATTCCTGCTAAAAGTTACTGTGTAATGAAAACTTTTGGCAAAATACCCATAAAATAACGTTAAAAGAACCATTTAAAGACCCAAAGATGACAGCACTTGGACTAGCCGTTAGCTCATCAGTCTTGGGGAATGTTTTTCTCTAGAGCGAGGCCATTCAGGAAGCTACATACAAGATCATTTATATTTTTACACAGAAACACTTCACAATGGTCAAATATACCTTTAAATTCAGATGAATTTGTATTTGTTGAAGCAAAACTGGAGCTGGGTTTTCAGAAGCAGGTTGTTATTGGGTCATAAAGTCATGAGGAAAGAGGATTATTTAGAGGTTTATGAAGGTTTTGCCTGTTTTCAGAATTTTACCACAATTGCAAAGATGATTTATGGATCTAGAAAGGAGCAGCTGTGCTAACGCTTCCAGCTGCAGACTCGCTGTACGGGATTCGTTTTTATCGTTCGGGATTTTCACCCGCTTCATCTAAGCGGAGTCTAGATTAAAATACTGAGTAATACATTCTGTTGTAATCAACAGTGAGTCCTGAAGTAAAAACGGATTAAATGTGAGGCTCAAACTGTAGCACGAGTTATGTGGGTGATTGTTGGAAGCCGAGAACAAGCTGATTTCTCACTTCAAAGGATCTGGAATCGTTTGTTACCTCCAGCCGAGAGCTAAGATACTCTTCCACTAAACAACAGTCGCTAAATTCCTACTGTGAAAAAAGATTTGGGAGCAGAACATATAATTCCACGAAGGGTGTGCGTGTGTGTGTGTGTGTGCATGCTCAGGAGCTGGAGTGTGTGTGTGTTTGTAATAAAGCCCGCCATGCAGTGTTTTGTTTTCCAACTCTGCTCATTAGTTTAGTAATTATTTTTTTATTTCTTATTAGTTTTATCTTGAGAGGAGCCAGTGAGCGTTGGAACGGCTGTGTGTGTGTGTGTGTGTGTGTGTGTGCGAGCTTGTTTTGTAAGCAAAGTGTGAAGTGAGAAAGAGCTGTTTTTGTGTTGTATTTTTAAGTCTTTTATGATTTTTTTCTTTATGTTCCTTTTTTCCTTATTTTCCGCTGTAGTAAAAAAGCACAGATAACGTTTCAAAAAATAAATAAATAAAAAAGAGAAGTGCAGTAAATGGATACAAAACAGGCAAATTTGACGGGTCTTTGTGACCAAGTTCGTTCAGAACCAACACACAGATGTGGGTTGGCACCTTTAGTCCCGCGTGAATAACAATAATAACCAAAGAGCAGCTCTTCAGCCTCAGTTGTCACCCTGCAGGTCTGCCAGGGACAGGAGGTCTCAGAGTCTGAGAGAAAACACACAAATGACTTTCAGAATAAAAGACCTATATATATATATATATTTATATAAAAAAAGTTTGCCAGTTTATAAGTGAGTCCATCTCTTGACTGGTGGAGTGAGACCACTGGAGGTCATCCCAGGGTTTAGTTGTTTTAGCTGCGTTGGGTTGCAGGGAAAAAAGAGAAAAATGCTTTTATTTGAGTCCAACTAAAAGAAAAAATCTTTTTTATCTGAAAGTTGATTCTGCTTTTCTGCTCCCCATCCACTGGTTGTTTAAAAACTGCAGAAGCAGAGTCAGTGCACATGAGGATAAAAAGACCAACAACAACCTTCTCTTCCCACACATTCTGCTGAAGTCTACCGTCCTCACACACACACGTCTGTGAGCTTTAAGACATTTTCTCTAAGAGAGAAAAGCGCAAAGTGTCATTTAACAACGATAAGAAGAAATTATTGTTCTTTAAGTAGAAAAAAAGGGAAGAAAGTGTCGCTGCGCATTTTCTGTCTGATGGCCCGCGGAGGCGGCAGGCGTCTCTGTGAGGGTGAGCGATGCAAGCGCCCTCTAGAGGAGAGCCTGAGCGCTGCAGCGGCATCCACTGACCGAGGTCCCACGGGCGCTCCAAGTCCGTCCCACGCCCCGGGTTCGATTGTCAGCCATGCTAGGAGTCAATCCGTACAGTCTCCCTCCTGCAGATGCTGCATTGTTGTTTTCCTCACATACATTACAGAAGCTGAGTGCAGCAGATGGCGGTTGTTTATGTTCCATGTATGAAAACCGGTAACTACGTAGAAAAGAACTTTCAAAAGTACGGTAAAGCACTAAGAGTTGAGTAAATGGATTTTTTTTTTCACCGAAGTGACTTAATAATGTAAACAGACTGAGTAGAGAGAGAGAAAAGAAAGATGGCGTGATGTTTGGCAGTGTCCAAAGCCCCAGAGCTGAGCGAGAGCCGCCGGGGTTCACCGGGATGAACGATAGCTGTGTGACGTGTTTACTGTCGAAAACGTGAGCGTGAAATTTGAAAGAAAAACAACAATCTAGCTACTCCTCGTCTCCTCCTCATCCCCTCTCCGACGGCCAATCGAAGGGATGAACAGTTTGTAGCGTGACTACCCGTCCCTCTGTCCTTTGACTCCTCCTCTCTGCTCCCTCCTCTCCCATTCGTCTCCTTTTGCCTTCAGATGTGCCTCTTCATGTGCAGGGCCAGGTGGTCCGATCGAGAGAAGCACCTGTGGAGCAGCACAGAAACCTTAATAAAGGAAATCATCATTTGGAAACTGCGTACTACATTTACTCAGGTCTGATCTGAAACATTTAAAAGGCACACTTGTCAGTTTTGGCTTGATTTTAGCACCTCCTAGTGTCCAGTTAGTAAAAGTGAACCTTATCTCCTCGCTGTGCGTTCGTCTTTTTAACACCTTAATCTAACTGCTGAAATGTCTCCTCAGCCTTCATTAGTGTCTACAGGAGCGGTTCATCACTAAATCAAACAAATCAGCTGTGTTCATGATCTAAAACATGCAGGAAGCAGACTGCAGCACCAGGCATGCCAGCTACATTTTACTGAGTCCAACAGAGACCGGAACGGCACTCTGAAGTTGCAAGAGTGGTATTCTGGCCACAGAGGGTGGTGGGGGTCTGAGTGACATTTCATTAACCCTGTAAAGGGTCATTTTAGCACATACTGGCTCAAAAATGGTTTAAAAATGTGAAAAAGTTGCATAGTATGGCTTTAAATGTGACAAATGAGCTAAAACTAAAGAAATCTGCTAGAGGGCAGAAAACTTGAATCTGGAGTAAGGAAAAGAACTAACGCAAACATGTAGAGACACAAAAAAGATGACAGCCACTTCGGCTTAAAACCAGTACATTTAAGCTGTCTTCCTTCATCACGTCACACAAGCAGAGCCGTGATCTAAAGAAGAATAAAGTCCAATTCAGCCTCAGTGGTTTTTCTAAAAATGACTCAATCTGGGCCATAAATCACAGCCAGGCCTCCGCAGCGCTGCAGTCAGACTCTAAGACAACTGTAGAGACTAATTAGATATGCACTGTGAACACGGAGCCTAATGCAGACAGGCTGGGCCATTTAACTCCACTTCACCTGACGACACAAAACCAGGAGATGGGGTTTATCTAGAAGATTCTCAGAGTCGCATCTCGCACAAATTAAAGCTGCACATCCACAATAATAATAATAATAATAATAATTATTATTATTATTATTATTATTATTATTATTATTATAACCCAAATGAAGTGACTAAAGGCATGGGTGAGACAAAAAAGAAGAAATAAAACATTTAATTTGCCACAAGCTTAATTAATTATTAATTAGTCAAGACTGTGTGTGTGTGTGTGTGTGTGTGTGTGTGTGTGTGTGTGTGGATGTGCATGGTTAAGCTGTTAATTAATTTTATGTCCTTGTATTTAATTATTATGGACAGTAAAAACGAAGTGTGTGTGCAAGCGTGGGTGTGTGTGTTCATGTGTTGTTTAATTCAGACACAAGCAGACACCCTGAGCTCAAAGCCGAGTAAAAGTACAGTTTAGAGTTTAAAGCTGATCCTGCTGTGACACCACTGGTGACTCCTCACACTGCTGCTGCAGAGCACCAGCTGGTGGGAATGTTTAGAAGTCAAATTCAGATGAAAGAGTTTTAGATAAAAACACGTTTCAGTTTAAATCATCTGAAGATAAGGGTCCACGTGTGCCGATGTGTGTCTGTGTTTTCTTAAACTGGAAATAAAAGTCTGTGATTTCTGACGGCACTTGAATGCATCTGATGTCAGATTCAGCAGGATAAACCAAGATACTTTCAGAAGTTTTTAAAGGGAAACTTTGTAACTTTCTCACATTTTAAATCATTTTCTTGAGCCAGTATGTGCTAAAATGACCCTTTACCGGGTTAATGAAATGTTTGTCAGACGCCCACTCCGCCCCCTGTAGCCAGAATACCACACTTGCAACTTCTGAGTCTCCAGACCGCTCCCGACAGTCACGTATCTCACCAGAAGCAGTAACGCTTTACCAAAGCTTAGCTATACCCAGTTAGCATTTATTGTAACGTGTTTATCATACTGGATCCTCAGAAGAAACAAAGAAAACATTTATCTTATGGAGCTAAGAAAAAGAAAAAGAACGTCAGACCACAATAGGAGTCAAACAAGAGTCAACATCTGGAGTTTTCTGAATCACGAGAGCTCAGAGACAAAGGATGCAGACCTAACGCTCATCTACATGATCATCGCTTGTAAGTACAACTTTAATATGTTTTGTTTTTGCATGTTTTAGCTTTTTCTGGGTTTGGAATTATTTCTAAATATGTTTGTGAGGCGGTAGTGATCACGTCCTGTTCTGTCACCGATCATAAGCTCTCTTCTTATTGGGCAAAGGCTCAGCACAGCGAGGAGGAGTTTCAGTTTTATGACAGTGAGTTAAAACGGCCTCTAGGGGGTGCTAAAAACAAAACTGCAGAGTGTTCCTTTAAATGTGCACTCAGGTGTAGAAAGTGAATTTTAAATATAAGACTGTGAGTCACACACTGGAGTACACCATCAACACCAGATAAAAGAAAACAGCTTTCAAACCCTTTCTTTCAGTTTTAGCTGCTTTTTTGCTCATTTTCTTTTTGTTCCTGACTAAAACAGCATCATTGTGTCTCACTCGGCTGTGATTCGTCTGAGGCGCAAATTTACAATAAAATACTCAGATTTTCAGTTTGGATCACACTGAAGTGGTCCGTACGACCCTCTCTTTGAGTCTGGGCTCCAGGATGAGTCGACACAGAATCTCACAGCAAACATGGTGAACATGCAGAGCTGATCTCTTTGTTCTCCGTGGTTTCCCTTCAGCCCTCAGTGGCCATGTGCTACCTACTGTACACCTTCTCTCATCTCTGCTCTGTGTGTGTGTGAGTGTGTGTGTGTGTGTGTGTGTGTGTGTGTGTGTGTGTCTATCCCCTGGAGAAATAGTGTCAGATTGAACAATTTATCAAATGTTAACTTCTCCATGGCTGCCACTTTTTGCCATTCTCATGGTAATACACGGTGGACTCCACCCACCACAGATGTGTGTATGGACGTGTGTGTGTGTGTGTGTGTGTGTGTGTGTGTGTGTGTGTGTGTGTGTGTGTGTGTGTGTGTGTGTGTGTGTGTGTGTGTGTGTGTGTGTGTGTGTGTCTATCCCCTGGAGAAATAGTGTCAGATTGAACAATTTATCAAATGTTAACTTCTCCATGGCTGCCACTTTTTGCCATTCTCATGGTAATACACGGTGGACTCCACCCACCACAGATGTGTGTATGGACGTGTGTGTGTGTGTGTGTGTGTGTGTGTGTTTGTCTGCTACTGTACTGATCTAGGAGGCATATGTTCAGCATTTTCCTAATCCTGTTTAATTGACAGAACCAAGGGGGAATTAAAAGAAATTTAGATTTAAGAAAAATTCAGATTTTATTTAAGCAAAGCAGGAACGATCTAACAAGTCTGTTTAGGAGTCCTCGTTTCACCCTCCTGAGAAGTAAACACATACCAGTCTGTAGCTGAACTATTCCAACACTGTGTTTCCAGCTGATGAGCACACAGAGAAACCTGCATCACAGGCTTTAAAATAGATTTTTTCCTGTTAGAAATCTTCTAATCTGTTCCTAGATCAGCATATCAACATCTTCCTTTGTATAACAGCTATAACTGTGCTTGTTTTCTAACTATGCTGTGACAAAGCAGCCAAACCCAACAACAACAACAAAAAGGTAACCTTAATGGCTGCATGAAAGGAAAATACAAAGAAGTGAGTGCCTCTTATTTAATCTGATGATATATTTTAGTCTATAATATTAATGGTTATAGTTAAATTATCGTCTCATCAAAAGAGCTGGACTCCAGATTACTATCATAAGGTAAGCAGAACCGGGGTTGTGCTGACACAACTGGGCCTGGGTGACACTGTTGCTACGTCTAGACATTTATTCATGTGTGAGCCAACATGACTTTCATCCTGGTGCTTCTGTGTGTTCCAGAGAGCCTCAGCTCTCAGCCTGGATAAGAAGCTTCCAGCAGGTTCCTGGGGCTTTATGTCTTAAACCTAAACTAGAGGGAACCCACAACAGCCAATTACACTCTCTCCTGGGTGAACGGGTGCATGTGTGTGTGTGCGCGTCTGATAAATTGGAAAGGTAGAGAAGGCAGACACACGCACGCGCGCACGCACGCATGCACACACACACACACACACACACACACACACACACACACACACACACACACACACACAAGGAGGAAAGAAGTGTGTGTTCAAGTGGAGCTGGCATCTGGTGCCACTCAATTAGCTGCGACCTGCTTGCCAATAGCCAGAATCCATTTAACAGGGGCATGAGTAAGCACACACACACACACACACACACACACACACACACACCCTCTCACTCTCTTTCTCTCTCCCTCTCCCTCTCTCAACCTTGACCAGCAAAAGCCAAACAATGACAATGTGGTTAAAAACACACACACACACACACACGCACGCACGCACGCACACACATCCCTGGCTTTGGTCTGCTTTTTTTGGGTCTGTTTTGCCCAAACTGCATCAGACGTGAGTCGGTGAAACAAACACGCTGGCGCAGGATCAATTGGCAAAGCCCTCCATCACTGAGCAGATAAAACGTATTGAGAGTCAATAAATTTGCAGTCAATTTCTGAGGAGAAACACATCCTGCATGAGCGCCGCTCTTCTGCCTCCAATACCAATCCATTAGCAGCTAACTTCATTTAAGCTAACACCATTCCTTATCATTAAAGCGGCTACACCATAAACGGCAGCGGTGAATCTTTATTATCTTTCCAGATAAAAACTTAAGTCCTGCCCAAAGGAGGAAAATAACTCCACGCACACACACCAACATGCACACACTCACACACACCAACATGCACACACTCACACACACCAGCACGCATGCACGCACAAACACACTCACACAAGTCCTTGGTGGACTTCACAATGAATAATGTGCAGCATTTTGTGTTTATTTGTGTTTGCTTAAGGTCCTGAATCTCAATGAGGATAACAAAAGTGATGACATTTGTTGTAGATCATTATGATCCCAGAGTGCCACATGGAGCTTGATGCTGGATGAAAAATGTTGTTTTATTTATCATTTTTCAGAGAGGCTGACTGATATCCTGCTGTTCTGACGGCATTAGGAACCAGTGTTCAGAGATGAAACAAACTTGTTCTACTGTGATTTCTCAGCCAACTGTTACAATCAGTCTGTTGCTTTAACAACATGGAAAACAACAGAAAAGAAAAATAAATGACAACCATTGTTTGTGTTATTCAAGATGGGAGGTTGATCATCTTTTATTTTCTGAGTCCATTGAAGCGTCTCAGTAATTAGACTGCAGGCAGCAGGAAATGGATTGCATCGTCTCTGCGAGGATGCTTATCAAAGTCCGATTACTTTTGATGTATTTCACTTTTGTAAAAACAGGAAATGAGATGTTGTGATTTGATTGGAGCTTTGCTCGCTCATCAGAGCAGCAGCTCACTCTGGAGGCAGCTCACAAAGACTCAGGAAGTAAAGGGAAGCTTTTGATTTTACAAAGTTTAGTAACTTTTACAGAGTAGGGATGGGCTTTTGGTGTTGACGATTATTTTGGTCAACACTGAAGTTGTGATCTTTTTTGCACAAATTCTCATTAAATATGAGTCGTTGAGCAAAAAAGCAGATAAAAGCTGCTAAAAAATCTGGATATTTAAGCAGGTTTGTCCAAAACAAATGATATTTTAGGAGTATGAATGGAACTGTTAAAAATATATTGAGGACCGGGATCATAACTGGAAAAGTGGAGGCATATTTTTTGGTTTGCATCTTAACTCATTCACTGCCATTGACGACTTTAGTCGTCATTTGCATTTTTTTATGGGGCGGGTGTCGGAACGAGTCCCTGCACCATGAGAACAAACATCACGTGTCTAAAGAGGATCTTCATCCGTGTCAGAATCAGAATCAGAAAGACTTTATTTATCCCCTAGGGGCAATTGAAAAAAAACACGTCACACGTCACGTCATCAGGAAGCGGAAAATCAATGGATTACGAGATTGTTTTGGGGAGCTGTGAAAAAAACGATGCGCCGTACCGGAAATGCTTCTGCAGCAGTGCTTGGGCACCAGATTGTGAAAGAATCGATAATGCTAGAAATACGGTGATTCTTCCTGATGTAAGAAGTGAGTCTACTCTTTCTTTTGGTAGTTTTGGCGTTTACATGATCATAGAGCACAATGTTCTGTGACTCTTCAAAAAAAGTAAAAACGCTCAAAAACGCTGGCAGTCAGGGGCTTTCTGATCAGAAAACGACTGGCAGTTAATGAGTTAAAGGAACACTTGGCAGTTTTGGCTTGTTTTTAGCACCCCCTTGTGTCCGTTAGTGAAAGCAAAAGTGAAACTTATCTCCTCGCTGTCTTTTTAACACCTTAATCCAGTGGTTCTCAATTAGTGGGGCGCGCCCCCCTTGGGGGGCGCGGGAGAAGAGCTGGGGGGGCGCAGCGGACGCACCCAACCCCCCCTCCCCTCTTCCACCCACCCCCACCCCGCTCGGAGCCTCCCCACGGAGAATACAAGGGTATTCCAACCTCAACTGTCAGTCCAATAAATGAGGATCAGACTGATTTGTGAACACAGAAAAAGTCCAAACATGATTTTTATTTAATGGAAAGGCAGTGCAT
>SSNS01000372.1:547953-581215 GCA_006937985.1 Aphyosemion australe
TGATCTCTTTGTGATCTGGAGACTGATGCCTCCAGTGTGAAGTAGAGGTAACTTCCCAGCCAGCACACATAGGTGGGCCCCATATGGAATCTATATGGGCAATCCATATGGGTCCCACCAGGGTTTGTCTACAGTTTCCATGGTGGCCCCACGGGGGTTTGCTCGTGTTTGAGTCAAACCCTCTGAAAACCCATGTGGGGCCCGTTAAAATTTATGTGGGCAAAAATAATAATAATAATAATAATAATTCATCGAATTTATATAGCGCTTTGTTAGGACACTCAAAGACGCTGCATGCACTCTCACATTCACACACTGCTGATGATGGTAAGCTACTGAGTAGCCACAGCCGCCCTGGGGCGGTCTGACAGAAGCGAGGCTGCATTGTTGTGCCATCGGCCCCTCTGACCACCACCAACAGAGGCAATTCGGGTTAAGTGTCTTGCCCAAGGACACAACGACGGTGACAGACCGAGTGGGACGCGAACCCGCGACCTTCCGATTGCGGGGCGTCCACTTAACTCCTATGCCACCGTCGCCCACATCTTTCAAAATCTTTCTGGGCAAACCTGCATGGGGCCACCGTGGAAACTGCGGACAAACCCTGGTGGGACCCATATGGCTTGCCCATAGAGATTCCATATGGGGCCCACCTATGTGTTCTGGCTGGGTTATGGCCCTTTTCCATCTCTCAGTGTAGCTCGACTACACGGTTCGACTGGTGTTCCGTTTACACCTTGGGTCCATGTCCAGGAAACGTACTGAGAACCTGTGGTCAATCCTCCCAAAAGTAGAAACTGGGACTACAGATTGGGTAATAACAGGCTGACATCAGTTAGGCTCCTGAAAATGAAAGCCTACACTGCACATCTTCAACAGATGTGTTTCTAAAACAGCTCCTAAAAACCAACAGCAGACTTCTCCCTGTCCAGTTAAAACTCTATTTCAGCAGCTCCACCTTTGCTCCTGTGTGTCTTTTATCATCCCAAACCCCTTTTTCCACTTCCTGAAGGCTGATGCCTTGCTGCCCCTGCACACATTAGCCTGGTCTGAGGGTCAGTGAGAGGGCAGCAGCAGAAAGCAGCTAAGCTGCTCATCAGACCCACTTGGCTGGATTGGTAAAGTCATTTACTAACACTCCATCAATCACCTGGTAATTACCATCGCAGAGCCTTTTGACCTTTAGCACGTATCAAGACTGAGATAAATACTCCTAGAGGATCATCAGAGAAGCATTATCGAAAGCTCCTTCAGGTAGCCAAACATCCAAAGCCTTCTTTACAGATTCATCCAGCAGCTCACACCTTTTGCTGATGCTCAGTCAGCAATGCGCTTTGCTTCAATTCTTCTTTTAAGGTTTTTGCCTTCACGGACACAACATGTGGCTATAAACTTCTTGCACATCGTGTGTTTTATTCTGCTGCAAAGTCCTTAAAACCAACGACTTGGGCAACGTTGCAATTTGCACGAATGTCTAAAGGCAGACCACAGAAGTTAGCATCGTGCATCATCAGGGCTAGGTTTTATGTTGCAAGCTGCACATTTTATGGACACCATAGCCGCAGGTGTTTAAAGCAAATAAAAGCCCTCTACTGTAAAAATCGTTAACTTATACCGGAAATGCAGCATCACAACCTCATAATCACTCATCTGAAGCGTTAAATGTTGATTAAACATTTCAGAAAACCATAAGACAGTCATTCTAAACAAAAGCATGAGGGGCTTTACCTGTGTGTGTCCTTTGATGTGCCTTCAGGTGAGAGCTCTTGGTGTAAACCTTCCTGCAGCCGTTAAACTGGCACCGGTGGACCCTCTTTTTGTTCTCAGGTATGTCTCCTCCCAGACTTCCACCCCCTCCCTGTTCGCTGTCACTCAGGGCTCCTCCTCGGCCCGGCGGGGAAGGTAACGCTCGTGCTGCCACAACCTTAGCTGCCCCTAATCCAACCTTCTTTGCCACCAGTTTAAACGTCAATGTGCCGTCTGCTGTTGCGGTGAGTGTCTGTGTGGGTTTGATGAGGTGCCGGCCGAGCTCTGGAGACGATGGAGGTGTTAGGGACGTGACAGCAGCGCTGAGCTGTGCGGCGCTGACTCCTCCAAGGACCTGCTCCTTCGTTGTTTCAGTCCCAGCTTGACTCTTGCTCAGATGAGGGACCTGGAGGATTTTAGCCTGGACCTTTGGGTGAGCGATGAGTAGTGGAGGTGGGCTGGGCTGGTCGGGAAGGCTGGGGAGGAGGGGATCCATCAGGTCTTCATCACTGTCACCACCCTGCATAAAGGCCGGTGTTAGGAGACAGTCCAGCTCCTCGTCGAAGAGCTCTGAGAGTCGCTTGGGCTCCGTCTGCAGGTACCTCTCCAGCTCTAGACATGTCTGCAAGAGAAATAAAAAAACATGAGTCAAAAAGCACTGACTTGTGATTTTAGATGGGCTAGGTTAAGTCAGCAGTTATCATTTCTCAGCTACTAAAACATCACGTCTGGATCACTAAAGCCTAATCTATACTTCTCCGTCTTTGTCATACGGACAAATGGACCGCCATGATCCGTCGTTGCATGAGCTCTGCAGCAGGCCTGCAAGGTCGGACGGAGTCGAGCTCTGTTTTCTAAACATCCGTCCAACGAGACGGAGCGCGCAAGCTTGTGATTGGTCAGAACACCGCTTCTTTAAATACGTCACCAGCTCCGCCATCGCCGCCTCAAAAAATAAAAAGAGAGCCGAAGATATCTAGCGGCAAACACGGAGCAGCTTGAAGAATACCTCGCTGTAAAACTACGAAAATATGAACGTTTATTCACCCGTAACTGGAGGAGTATGAAGATATGCAGCAAGCGTTTTATTCGTGGACGGAAATGACGGGAAACGTGGGTTTAGAGGTGGCGAGCACATGAAGAGGTGGAGGAGAATGAGGGACAAGTTTGTCTGTGTTAAAAAGTTTCTTAAATGCAAAAAAGCACAATATAACTGTAAATACACTATATTGCACCGGATACATGACAGGATACCCCAGAAAGGCGCTACGCCCTCTGTTGTCCTGGCGGGGAACTGCTTTGCAGCACTCTCCAGGTGACGGAGAAGTCCAAAATCAAAACGCTTCCGTCAATGCGTGCGTGTCTCTGCCTCGGGGAGCTGATGGAGAAGTATAAATTAGGCTTAAGTGATAGCCATATTTGTATTTGCTAAGCTGTGGCAGCCATCTTCATCATCCAGGAAAGTCTTCCTGATAATATATTAAAACTTGTCCAGTGGTGCATGATGCATTTAGCTAACAAACACAAATATTACTGCCCTCCTTTCACCATTTCGGTGGCCGTTGACTGAACAGCCATCCACTGTGTGAGTTCTGACTGAAGCTATAGCTTCATCCTCTCTCAGCAGCACATCTGTATCCTCGCTAGCTTCCAAGTCTATTTAAAGTCAGACAGTGGCCGTGGGCGTTATATTTCTCTGCAGCTGCGGACCGTGTCACCTGGCTCACAGCAGTCCTGTGAGAGGACGGATTTATTCAGTGATTGATTGCCGCTGCCTGGCCGAGCTCTCCGGAGCCCTGAACTGTGGAGGCCTTGCCTGTTTCCCTCTGCTCAGCCAAATCAACCAGCCATGGAAGTTATATTGAGAGATAGAGGACGAGCAGCTAAAGGAGGGTAGGTAAAGAAAAAAGAAACAATCAAAAGAAGAAAGAGAGATAGTGAGAAAAAGAATAGAATCATTTTGCTTTGGAGAGAACCATGTGGACTTTTTCAGCTGCAGATAGGCAGCAGCTTAGTGTCGCCACAGTTGTTGGTCTGCTGATCTCTGGCTCTTTTGGTCAAGGGCACCGGCGCCTTCACCTCGAGGGACCTGAGCCAAGAACACATCCAGTCACTAACCCACTTCTATAACCTTAAGCTTCTCTAAACCTTTAGGCTGACTTTGATTCTTGCTGGTATCCAGTTGAACTACCAATAACAGTGATGCCATCTGCAAGGTCTTGGTAGACATTTGAATTTTAGAGACTAGAACTGACGCACAGCAGCAGTCTGAAGGGACTTAAGCGCACACACCAACCTCCCAGCACTGTCAGTGTGTCTCATACAGACGGGGCGGGTCATGAAGTCTACAGAGTGGGTTCAACAAGACACGCCCACCCATTCAAAAAGCTTTTTTTATTCTAAACCCACACATTTATCCCAAATGTCTAATAATGAAATACTGACTGTAATATTTGAGTTAGTGACATAATAGTGACTTATCCATCCATCCATCCATCCATCCATCCATCCATCCATCCATCCATCCATCCATCCATCCATCCATCCATCCATCCATCCATCCATCCATCCATCCATCCATCCACTTATCCGGAGTCGGGTCGTGGGGGCAGCAGCCTAAGCAGAGAGGCCCAGACTTCCCTCTCCCCATCCACTTGGGCCAGCTCCTCTGGGGGAATCCTAAGGCGTTCCCTGGCCAGCTGAGAAACATAGTCCCTCCAGCGTGTCCTGGGTCTTCCTTTGGGTCTCCTCCCAGTTGGATGTGCCTGAAAACCTCACCAGGGAGGCGTCCAGGAGGCATCCTAACCAGATGCTCGAGCCACCTCAACTGACTCCTCTCGATGTGGAGGAGCAGCGGGTCTACTCCGAGCCCCTCCCGGATGGCCGAGCTTCTCACCCTATCTATAAGGGAGAGCCCAGACACCCTGCGAAGAACTCATTTCGGCCGCTTGTATCCGTGATCTCGTTCTTTCGGTCACTACCCAAAGCTCGTGACCATAGCTGAGGGTAGGAACGTAGATCGATCGGTAAATCGAGAGCTTCACCTTCTGGCTCAGCTCTCTCTTCACCACGACAGACCGGTACAACGCCCGCATCACTGCAGACTCAGCACCAATCCACCTATCGATCTCCTGATCCACCCTTCCCTCACTCGTGAACAAGACCCTGTGATACTTTAACTCCTCCACTTGGGGCAGGACCTCGTCCCTGACCTGGAGAAGGCATTCTACCCTTTTCCGACTCAAGACCATAGTGACTTGTCATTAGGATTAAATTAAATGTAACATCAGATGATAGACAATAAATAAAATTCCCAAAACAAAATCCAAAACACAGGATAGGTCAGTGTTTATATAAGCAACACTAATAATGCACTGATTTCCAATTTAGTTCACAAAAGTTTATGTATGTACACCCTTCTTAGTTCTCCCCACCTCCTCTTAGCTCCAGTTGGTCTTCTGAAACTCTGAAGCCACTTTCCTTCTAATAATTAGCCGTCAAGCATATTAGTCCTACGGTTTGACCATGAACAGTTATTTAGGTCTAAAGGTGTCCACTCAGCATCATTTCAAAGCTCCCTGGTTCCGTCCTACAGCTCATTTCTGCTTTCACCCTATCCTCTGAATCTCCTGTTTGGCAGCTGAAGGTTTCCACCCTGATCCTCCGGCTCTTTCTGCCTCCGTCTCTAAAGAAAAATACAACTATTCTACAAATGTTTTGTGGTTTTGTGTTCTTTATCTACAGCTGGTCGCCTCTGTTCATTCAGACAGGCCAGTTCTGCAGCTTTGCTTCTCTCAGCTTCATCGACGAGACAAACCAACACATTTCGTCTCCACATCTGTTGAATGAAGATAAGCTGAATTTATTTTCCTTCCCTTTCTCCCTTTCTTCATATTTCATTTGCATATGAATATAAATCAAAGATATTTCTTAGAGGGGTGCAGAGCTCTATAAGGAAATGTGAAAACTGATAAGAATGTATGTGACAATGCAGATAGCAGGCTGCAGGAGGAGTCTGTTAGACTTTTAACCCAGATAGCTGCTTTGTTTTGTCTGTTCCTGTCATCAGAACAAGGCTGTTACACAATATCTGGTCACACATGTAAACATGCACATTTACTAAGTACCCGACCTGGAACTCAACCACGCAGGTGGTAAATTAGCTGTGAGATTAAAGTTTAACAAGACAAAAGTGACAAAGAGCTTCTCCAGACGTTGAGAAGGATTTATATACAGTTCTGGGTTTATAAAATACATCTGAATTCTCTAAATTACCAAGATCATAATAGATAACTCAAAGATTAACAGCATTGCATGTTCCAACAGCATATAATCTGTAATCCGTGCCAACATGTTTGCTAAAGATCGTAAATCTGAGGTCGGAAAATTTCATTGGAATTTGACTTTTCAGTTTAAAAGAAAACTGGGAGAATTTATTGCCTAATTCTTTAAAAACAAAACTTTAATCTCATGATTTATACCAAAAGAGCAGTTTTAGCTACAAGCATTGTGCTTTGTTTTGTTTTTACGAGACAAATTCTTAGTTATTTGCTAATCGAACATGTTCACGATGCATCTCTTCCCGTCTAAGTTACAGATCAAACTAAAATATTTCCAAAAAAAAACTACGAGTTTTTTAAGACTATGTAAAATCTTTCAAACGTGATAGTTCCTCCTTAAAGGCCTCAGAGGAATAACACTCGCCTCCTGTTCTGTATGTGTTCCATACATAATTCATCACGCTCAGATGCAGCACCATGAGTATTAGCCTGCTTTGATGCACTAAACACTCCCACTGTCAGTGATTTCTGCAAGAACACTGAGCCATTGTTTTAACTTGGACTAGAAAATATAAATAGAATAGAAACAGGATTGTGGGAGGAGGACGGGGAGGACAGAGGGTAGAGGGAGCCCGAGGCTGAGCGAGAGGAGCGAGCGCCAATCAAACCCAACGACCAGCGGTGAACGCACCGACGCTGACATCACACGTATGACCTTCTCCTTCGTCTGTTTCTCCTACACACCATGAAGATCAGGTAACAATGACATGTTGGGCCTGCAGCGCGGATGTGTGTGTTGACGTGTTTACTGTATTCCTGGAGTCTAAAAAACCCTCGAGCTTCGTGTGGATCGTACAAGTTTAACACGCTCTGAGATGTTAGGACTTTGGATTAAAGTTACTGATGAGGTTAGAAACTCACTTCTTATCTTATTACCCCATAAGGATAACACGACAAGGGTGTGTGTGTGTGTGTGTGTGTGTGTGTGCGTGACTGCTGGCCTGGCTAACAGCTCAGACTGATAGCATGTGTAGGGCTCACCTCCTGTTCCCCTCCTCAGTCCCACACCATATGGAGAAAGGTCAAAGCAAATAACACACACACACACACACACACACACACACACACACACACACACACACACACACACACACACACACACACACACGGAGTGGCCCTAGATGCTGTGATGGATTTGAAACTGTGCTTTTTGAATCATCACTAAACAATGACACACTGAGCTGGACAACATCTACCTCTGACTGAGTAAAAAACAAAAACAAAACATTAAAGCAGTCAAGGTCAAGTTCAGACCACGACCAGTTTTCTATTCTGGCCCTACTTCACTTTATTTAGCGTGACTATGACCCCTACTTCACACTGGAAGCATCAGCGGCACGGAACGGCACTGCTAGAAAATAGAATTCATTATAGTCTGTGGGGGGGATTCAAACCAGCCATGACGCGACAATTTTCAGACTTTCAGACGCATCCCAGAAGCGTCACGCTGCGCAGCGCCGCTAAAGATAGGATCGGGTTCTATGTTTGCCGTGAGCCGCTTCTGGGATGCGTCAATTTCCGCAGTTAACATAGGGCTAGACAGGAAATCACACTTGGTTTCAGAGTAAAACGTCAGGTAACGTCAGGTTTTTCAAAATTAAAAAGTCTATTGCAGCGATGCGATTTCATATCTATGTAGATTATGTCTATACGTGTGACCTCACGGCTTATTTACTCCCTGCATTGTTCCAGAAGTGTTTTTCATGGCTTTAATCCTGGCAGTGGAGAGGAACAACATTACGACATCAATCAGTGATATCAAACGTGAGTTCCTTCTTTTTGGTTTAATGGAGGATGGTATAAACAAACCGAGCTCTTGTGATCTCACGAGTCCAGAGAGGAGCACGGCAGAGAAGCCGCTCCATGGCTGAGATTCTCCCAGTGTGTACTGGCACACAGTAAAACTCGCAAGTAAACCGCTTTGCTGCCGTTCTGCAACGCTGATGCTTCCAGTGTGAAGTAGGGGTTAGTGTTAGGCCATTATTATTATTATTTCTATATCAGTTAAACAAAAGAAATGTATTTTTGTTCATTATGTGACAGTTATGAATGAGTACAAAGGCCTTAAATAGGAAGACAACACCTTCTGATAACGGCACTTTTCCCTTTAACAGGATGGTGGTTCTGTGGCCAGTTTAACATTCATTGTTTTCTGTTTGTTGCAAAGATAATTTTTAAAAATCTGTTCCTAGATTCTAAATTCAAGCTTTTTTACTATAAGCAACAGTTTGGATGTTTAGAAGAATGTTTCTATTCTTCAACTAAGCGTTGTAGTCATCTATGAACAGCCTCAGTTTTGTGAAACAGATTAGTTCTGACCTGATTGATGAGCTAACGGCTAGCGTAAACAAAGGCTAGACCAAAGTGTTTCATCTTAATGTTACCATTGCCGAACTGAGAGCTACTTTTCAGATCTTTTTATACTGTAAGTTGTCAAATTTACTGGTTATTTGTGAGCACATAAAACAGCTGTATCTCATTTCATGTGCAACCTGCAGCACTTCAGGCAGGAACGTCTCAACCTTTCTGCAGGAATAATTGTGCAAAGCAAAACTGACAGAAATGTAAATGTTTTCACTGTAACATTTGCATGAATCAAGTTTATTAATGTATTTTACTATTTGTTTACATGCAAAGTAAATTAAATATATATGAGTGGATGTATTTCCTTTGACCATCTAAAGAAATCTGACCATAAAAAAACCTTCTACCATCTCATTCTGCACCCCCTCACCCCTACATGTGAGTATTGGATTAAATATTTTATCTAAAATAGCTGCCAGTGCCGAGCAGCCCTGCCTCTGTGTGTGTCCTCAGCCTGCTGAGGTTCATTAATAATGAATGTAGAGAGCATAGGGCTCTGGATGGAAGCGCTAAGAGCTTTTGACACACAAAGGATGATGGAGGACGGAGCTCCACAAACAAAAGTGAAGTGGATTCAGCAGGGGAAGCACCGTCTGTGTTTACATGCAAACTGTTATGGGACTATTATCAACACAGCCATTAGGACAATGGTGAAATTACGTGATTCTGTGAAGTGACACTTTTTATAAGCGTCTGCTTCGTATGTGGTTATTGCCACATAAATGGCTGCTGAAACAACATGATCGGCGCAGTTAAAGGGCCATCTATGAAGAAGAAGAAAACAAACATTATGGTTATTAATATTAGGAGGAACCCAGATAAAAACACATTCAGTGATTTTATTTTATTTTATGAAGACATTAAATAAATAGGTGAGAGGTTGAGACAGAGTTGGAGCACTGATGCATGTTTCTGTGAAATTAAAATCCAGGATGGACGTGTTACAGTCCTGCAGCTAAACTTTTGCTGCAAATAACCACTGAATTCTATGTAAATAGCCATGCAATTAAAGGAAAAGTTCGCTTTTTTAGACATTAAGTTTTATGTGTTCCTTCACCCACCCAGTGCTCTGTAAACTTTGACCCATTTCACACACACCCCCCTGCTCAGAGATTTTCAGGGGAGAAGTGATTCAGAAAGGTAGTTCTGGCTTGTTTCGGGGGCGCTTTATCTGCGCCGTTTAGCCTCACAAAAGGATTAGCCTCTGAAAGCATGGCTAATTTGCATCTCACAAACAAAGAGAAAAAATTTACAACGTCACATTACAACGGGACTAGTTTTTGTCATTCGTATCCCTGCGCCGGTCACCGCAGCAGCTAGAACGGGCTCGTGTCTGGCTGCTAATCCTGGCTGTATGAGTGAAACAACAACTTCTAAATTCACTTAAAAGTAGTTTTTCTTAAATATATCGAGCCATGGTGCATACCTGCAGGTTCCCGGGTTGTAACAATAAGGATGTTACAGGATCACCTTTTCGGTTTGACACTTTTCCTGCTAAGGACGTTTCTCTAAGGCATCAGTGGCTTTTAGCAATCGGCTACTCCAAGGATACTCGGCTGGAACGAGTCAAAACCTTTCGTTTGTGCAGTGCACACTTCAAAGAGGATGATTACATCAGGAAAAAGTTCGGGAAAAGTGAAAGACTGTTTTTGAAGAGTTCGGCCGTACCAGAAATCTGGGTAAGTTTTGTTTTTAAAAAATGATTTATTCCGCTATGTCTGCCGTATTCATGCAATCATCTTCGAATTTTAGCGCATTATTTATGCAATCATCTTTACACCGATGGTTGATCATAGACTGCAGTAGCTTTGTCAACAATCTGTGTTGATGTGTGTGTTTTGTGTAGCAAATGCAATTCTTCATCCGTGTACTCTGGCTCATAAAGATATCCTAGTAGTAAAATAAGTTTCTTCTTCATCTGATATAGTGTTAAAATGAAATTCGTCATCAGATGAGACGGAGTCTGACATGTTTTCGGCATTCGGCAGTGAAACAGCTGACATACGAAGCGCTGTTTAATATCCGCGGAGAGCGGCGCAGGGATACGAATGACAAAAAGTAGTCCCGTTGTAATGTGACGTTGTAAATTTTTTCTCTTTGTTTGTGAGATGTAAATTAGCCATGCTTTCAGAGGCTAATCCTTTTGTGAGGCTAAACGGCGCAGATAAAGCGCCCCCGAAACTAGCCAGAACTACCTTTCTGAATCACTTCTCCCCTGAAAATCTCTGAGCAGGGGGGTGTGTGTGAAATGGGTCAAAGTTTACAGAGCACTGGGTGGGTGAAGGAACACATAAAACTTAATGTCTAAAAAAGCGAACTTTTCCTTTAACAGCTCAGAGATTTCATTCAAATTTGCAAAAGCTTCTACGTAAATGTTAGGATTAGAGTGGTTTTAAAGAGACAGTGTGTAGTTTCCTGGCGATAGGGGGCAGTACATACATTTCAGGGTAGTTTAACACCATATCGCATTTACTGTCGCTAGTTTAAAAAAACATTATGGTAAATGTTACCTGTCGAGCAGAAAGCATGCAACCTCGGTGTGACTCCTCAGACTTTGATAGTTCTTCAGTTAATTCCATCGAGAGAATGCAATGCTGATGCTAGTTTTCTGGCGGGGTAGGTTCTGGATCTGCTCGGGGTCCTGCGCCTGCCGATGATGTCAAACTACGGCAACACCACTCAGCCAAAATATAGTGCATCACTTTTTTGATTCTGGTTTTGGAAAGAGTTTAGCAGTTTTGTTATTAAATTCATGTTTACAGCCTAAATGTTTTTGAACGTGGTAACGTAACTTTCGTAAGTCATACGCCAATCTTCTAGTGTGACATCATCAGCAGGCACAGGACCCCGAGGCAGTGTTGTGAGAAATTCTGTTCCCCTGAAATATTCTTTTCCCCTAATAACTTAGGTAAATCAAGAGCAAATATTTCCAAACTCACACACAATAGTAAATGTATTTTAGACCCGATTTTTATGGTTTTATGATACGAAAACACCAATATTTTTCAACAACTGGCATCATTTTATTCATTTTCAACAACATTTTGATGGATATTTCCAGAGATTAATGGTAAAACTACACATTGTCACTTTAAGACAACATAAACAGTTTGCAACTGTCTCCACTCAGATTAGCTGTTAGCCTAAATATTTGATCTTTGTTTCTGCAAACTGAGGTCATTCAAAACATTGACTGAACAAGTAAGATATTCATTTATTCAAGCCCTTTTGACCATAGACATGAATACATAGACGCCCCATTGGGCGCTAGAGAGCGCAACAGCATTGCCGCCATATTGGATGGGTCCCTCATTCTCCAAAACAAATTGGATTATAAGAAGAGTGAGCAACTATGCCCATTTTTTTGTGGAACCTACGGTTACAACAACCAGCATACAATTATATATAATAGATCATGTGGGATAAGTACTGACTTTTCTAGCCTACCTGATGGAATTTATATTTTATGTTATTTAATTATATTTATATTTCAATTATCATGCCATACTAAATGTCTGACTTTGTAAAAAAGCATAATAAAATGTGTTTTTAGCTGGGTAGCACCTTCCTCAGTAGAAATGAATGCACTGGGGGGCGAATAGAGACCCATCCAAGATGGCAACCGGCCACTACGGCAGCTCCAATAGGTAGCGCGAGTCAACGGGGCATCTACGTAGATGATGTCTGTGCTTTTGATAGAAACACACCTCAAATGACCAGAGCGACCCCTTAACTGATTGGAAGTTTACAAATTACACACAAATGAAACTGACCAATCAGAATGCAGAGGGCTTAACGCATGAATTGCTTAATAATCTGCACGTATAAGGGAATCATTTCATTTGAGCAAACCTTCATATATATTAGGAGTGTGTGGCTTTAAGGTGGTATTATTAGATCCCAGTAAGTCAGTGTGACTCCACTGCAGTAATCTTCACAGGCAACTTCTCTAACAAGCACCAAACACACACGTTCTCTGCAGCTCCGAGGCCAGCTGCTCGCCGCCGACGGCTCCTGTTTGATATGTACACACTCATGAGCACGAGGCTTCTCATATTCACACACATCAGTTAAAAGTCATTATGCTCTTCTCACTCTTACAAACACACGCACCCTCTGTGTACACATCCACATCAGCAAATTAACTGAATAAAGAGCCTCTTTTCCCCTTTTTCTTTTGAGTGGTTAATTAGCCATCAGAGCCTTCTGTGTGGAGAGATCCATCAAGAGGTACGGCTTCAAAGAGCAGTTTATGGAAGCCAAAGGACTTTAATTAGGACCTATTTGAACAAAAAAGCAAAGGGGGAAAAACCATCGTTTGAAGCAGAATGCTGCATGAAGAGGGGGGAAATAAACAAACTCTAATATGTAGAGATAAAGAGAGACAGAAGCAAAGTGAAAGGATTAGAAAGAATGAGATGAGATGCTTACATGAGGCTTTCTACAGAGGTGTGAGAGGAAACTAATTAAAACATCAGTTTTCTGTTGTTAGCAGGAAATGCAGCTGTTATATATAAATCAAAACAATGAGTCTGTGCTCTTCGTTTAATTAAAGGAGGCTTTAGACAATCAGTGTTTCTGCTTTGTTTCACTGATCATCTGCAACCTGATTACAGATTCCTGCAAAATAAGAAAAACAGGAGGTGTAGCCATTCATTCTGCATGAAAGGTATTTATTCATGTATTATTTTTTATTATTTCTTATATTTAATAAGTCAGTCAGTTGTTTCAAAGGTAAATATGGGTTCCATGAGTCATGAGAACACCTCTGGCTCCAACTAAATCAGCCATAAAGGTATTATTTTACATTTTGAGCCGATTAACTGCTCCCACAAATCATTTCAACATGCATAAAGTTTGAGTTTTAGAATGATTAGATTTAAACTTACAATAAAATATTTTATTTCCATGTTCGTCTGCAGAATAATTATCAAACTGTGGAAAAGTTAAAGATCAGCTTTGCTTTCCTGGAGCACAGCTGATCCCTCATGATGTGGTGATGCAGGATGTTTGCTTTTCCTGTCACTGAGCAACATGATGGTTTTTCTGAATGCAAAAGAATATCCTTTAATTACTGTAATTTGATATAAAATGTTTCAGGTCTACAGGATTCCTGGTCTTTGCTAGTTTGACCTCAAATACAGATGCGGGGTAATAAAACCTCTTGGTAAAGGTCGTCTCAGGGCTCCTGGTTTGCTGTATACTGGTTCTGCAGGGCTGCTATCCAATAGTTTGTTTCCATGCTCTAAAACACCTGATTCATTGAATCACCTGTTCAGCAGGTCATCAAGTTCTGCAGAAGTCTGTTAATCACAGCCTGATTAAAATCAGGTGTTTTGGAGCAAAGAAAAAACCAAAACATGCTGGATAAGAGCCCTCCAGGACCAGAAATGGCCCCCCTGCCATAGAATGTCATAACATCCCATATCAGGAGTTGGAACACAGCCACAGACCAGAACTATGATGAGAGGAGCTGTTAAACTGCTGTTTGCCACTTGGGTCATGCAGCCTGAGCCTCTGCAGGCTCATCAGCTGCTGATTTCAGCTCAGACTTGTGTTGGACTGGTCCCAGACCCTCAGACAGTAATAGAACAATAATCAAAATGCACGGCTCATTTCAGAACCTTTTACACTGAAGGTGAAACACCTGCAAACAGAAACTATTCACAGGACTAAACTGATCTTTCAGTACAAGATTTGTTGCAAAATCATTAACTTCTGAGTAGTTGGTGGGATTATGGATGTGATGGTGTTTTAATTTAAACCTAAACCTATAAAAGAAAATAGTTTTTACGTATTACTTTTGCAGATTTTAAGAATGTAATGAATTCCAAATTTCACCCCTTTGTGACTAAATTGACAGAAACAAGTGAGAAACAGATTCGTTTTTACACTGCAAAAAAATAAACAATTACATTTTTGTTGTTGATTAAAATAAAAATGCTCACATGGGATTTTTGTATTTTTATTTGATTCTATTTAGTCTAAATAGATAGTTCAGCTCTTTAAAAAAACTATTAAACATTTCCTGTTGTTCAAACAACCTCAATGTGGAGAAATAGAGATTTCAGATTGATGAGCTAACAGCTAGTCCAAGTGAGACCTGGAACAAAGTGGTTGACTGAAAGTTTTAATCTAAAGATTTCTAATCCTAAAACCTTCAGATTAAGGCAAACCTATTTTATTAACTTTCACACCAATGTTTTGCATTTCCTGGTTATTTATATGGAATTCCGTAGTTATTTGCAAACACAACAGCAGCTAGCTGTAGCACTTCCTGGAGGAATTCCCTAATGTTTCTGCTGGAAGTATCATGCAGTGCAAAACTGAGATTAGAGTTTTGTTAATATGAGTGTAATCCACTTTGCTCCCACTTGCCTCATCAATCCAGTCAGAACTAATCACCATTTCTCTAAACTGAGGTTGTTTAAAGAGATTTCTAAAAGCAAGAGTTTAAATGTTCAACATATTTTAATTAGAAAACATGTTTAAGACTTGAGTTTGGGGTTGATTTAGGCTACCTCAAAGGCACACTTGGCAGTTTTGCTTGCTTTTAGCACCTAGTGTCCATTATTAATTATCTGTGGTCAAAGCAAAAGTGAAACTTATCTCCTCGCATGTTTTTAACACCTTAGTCTAACTGCTGAAATGTCTCCTCAGCCTTCATTAGTGTCTACAGGAGCGGTTCATCACTAAATCAAACAAATCAACTGTGTTCATGATCTAAAACATGCAGGAAACATGCTGGAAGCAGACTGCAGCACCAGGAATGTAAGCTGAATTTTTTCGAAGTCCAACAGACCGGACCGCCACTCTGAAGTTGCAAGTGCGGTATTCTGGCCACAGAGGGTGGTGGGGGTCTGAGTGACATTTCATTAACCCTGTAAAGGGTCATTTTAGCACATACTGGCTCAAGAAAATTATTAAAAAATATGAAAAATTTGCATAGTATGGCTTTAACTTATTCAATACAAATATGTCGACAATTAGTATCTAATGCTGACAACTACTGGTGTCTAGAAATTCAGTGTCTGAGACTCCAAGTTTTGATTCTAAAAACAAAAATCAAAATTAAAGTTTTACTGAACCTTTAGCACATGTCAGGTTTCCGTTACAGGGCACGCTCACCAGCAGACAAAGAAGAGGACACCACGTGGCGTTATGATGGTGTGTGTGTGTGTGCGTGTGTGTGTGTGTGTGTGTGTGTGTGTGTGTGTGTGTGTGTGTGTGTGTGTGTGTGTGTGTGTGTTCAGCTAAACTCTCATTCTGCCCTGATTGGAAAAGCAGCACAACAAACAGAGAGGCCTATGGGGTCGGATTTAAAAAGCAGCTGGAAGGTTAATGGAGACAAGACCTGATGGAACAAAATAACAGACTTATGGATCAGTCAAGTTTATAAAATATATAAAAACTACAGAAAACTCACTCCTGTGGCCAACTAGAAATGACCAATAGTAACGATTCTGACTGATTATTTACCTCATCTTGATTTTATATGTGTGATCTATAAAAATGAAAGGCATAAAAAGATTATTTTAAACTGAAAAAATAGATTTTTGTAGATTTTCAGTCATGGTTTAAAAATAAATCAGCATTTTATTTTCCATTTTGCTGATGAAGGGAGTAGAGCTAACCCTAACCCTACTAAAAAATAAAATCACACAATTAGACAAACATGAAGACATGTTTATTTACTAAAATAAAACCGGCAAAATGCTCTCCTCTTAAATGAAAGGTTTGACTCAATCTAGCCTGATATTCATGCACCCATCATGATATAATAAAGGATCATTAATTATGGAGGGAACCTTTATGCATTCCAATGAGCGTATTGACATCAAGCAATGAGTAAATCAACGTTTTCAATCTGAAATAATTGGAAAGGTACCAGAGAGCCAATTAAAGACAGTGACCTTCAAACGACAAAGAAAGAAATAATTAGGACCAATGAGAGTCACACACACACACACACACACACACTCACACATGTGTGCATTTATGGTTTATGAAACCACTATGACTTGGTGGTGGTTTATGGGGACACACATTTCCTCATAAACAGGTCATCTGTTGAACACAAAAACTATGTCAAAATGTTTTGTTTTACCCATGGAAGATAATGCTCACTTAAAAAATAAGAAAAACCTATCAGAACATACATACATGCCACTATGACATTTTGAATGGTTTATGAGACCATGACAACATGGTGGTTTGTATCCCACACACACGAATTCTTTGCATCTGGTGAACACAAAAAGTACGTCAACATGTTCTATTTTACCCATGGAAGAAAAGCCTCACTTCAAAAATAAAATAAAAACTATCAAAAAATACACACAATCATCTGTGACATCCTAAGGGCGTTATGAGACCCTGGAGGTCTGCATACCACACACGCGACGTGGTTTACGAAACCAATTTTAAATTGGCCATGAAAACCAAAAGAAAGTTTAAGTTGCTGAAATAACTAAATAAAATGATAATAGCAGTTACAAAGTCAGTATTAATCAGCTAACAACATTTAGCTTTTACTTTTATAAAAATTTGCAGCACTTTAAAAGTCATGAATTACGAGACCACCAAAAATGGTCTCATAAACCAAATGGTCTCATAATGCGGGTGTGTAACCTGACAAATTGGGCTCGCAAAACATAAATGCACACACACACACTCACACAGACACACACACACACACACACACACACACACACACACACAGCTTCACCTCCGACCTCGTGTCTCAGCCAATGAAATTTTAATCAACAGTCTCTGATGGAGGAGAGCACTCAGACTCTCCTGCTGCGTAGCCACCTCCCCCCTCCCCCTCCCTTCTCTCCATCTTTTCATGCCTTTGAGCGCTGAACCCCCTCACCTCCCCTTTTCACCTCAACAGCCCCTCTCACCCTTGTGCTCCTCTTCATCACACACACACACGCATGCACACACACTTCCTCCTCCCTCAGTCATAAACCAAAGGTCACCGACACTTTCTTCTGTCAGTATTTTCTCTTTTCTTTCATTAGTTCTTCTCTTCTGTCGTTCTCTAGATCGCTGCTTTTGCTCCTCAGCCCCCACAGACATGACACGTGCATTTTAATTCCTCCCTATAAACACATTAAATGATTTTGAGCATTCTAGGTAACTGACACTTTATCACTTTGATAATATTCGTTTGGATCGAACGCTCAGTTTTTGCAAAATAACTCACAAATGACTTTCCCTCCTTCCTGGGGGTATAGGATCTGTACTGATCTGGGTCTGTGAGGTGTTTGACACTTGTACGTATGAAACTATCTGTGGATTAGACTCAGATGTGTTGGATGTTTTCAAATCTGCATTTTATTTCATGAAGGAGATGTAAAGTATCATTAAAAACAAAATTAAACATCAAGTTGCCTTTGTTTTAGACCTTTATCAGTAATTTCTTCATTAACATGATGTCAAACGTCTAGTTTTGGGATTTTTTTAGCTGGTCTTTAACAAAAAGCAACAAGGTTCTTGATATTGTTCTAAAATAAGAAATATAAAAAGGAAGGTGAGAGCTTGTAATGTGCAATTAAAAACTAATGTCAGAGATTATGTTTTACTATCTAATTAGGATTAATGAAACATTAGAATTAAGCAAAGGCTGTAATTAATGTCTAATGTGACTAAACTGAGCCCCCTTCTTGTATGTTTTGACTCCTTTGGACTTTGAGTCTAAAAACACTTTCTAAAGTTTAACTATTATAAATAATTATTTTATGGAGGATTTAGATTTTTATAATGTGGTTTTGAACCAAAACAAAAGCAACAAAAAGCTGAGACAGAATAAAAAGTTACACAGAGCCATCTGCTACTTCAGCACCAAGGACAGCACCACAGATATTCACCAACAGTTTGGCTGCTGATGCTTCAGGTCGAGAAAAACATCCCAACATGACTGAGTCTCAGTGGACAGAGGCCAGTGTTGGACAGATGGGACCAACGGGTCAGGAGAAATGCTTCAGCTATGTGGAGGATGGAGAAGGAAGTGATTATTTGGGTTATTATCTAAAATAAAGAGCAATATTCACATTTCATTACTTTTCAAATGTTGTGAGACAAAGATATATAAGTAGATGAAATTATGTAATCCCAAACTAATCCAGGCTATATATCGATGTTGATAAGAAATAACCTCAGCAGGGATTTATATCAGAGAGACGAAAGCTGCAGTAATATATGTAATGTGCATTATCGCTGTTTGGAGTGATTTAAGGTCCTCTTCGGCCACCGCTTGCTTGGAAAACCGAGAAATACACACACACACACACACACACACACACACACACACACACACACACACACACACACACACACACACACACACACACACACACACACACACACACACACACTCCAGCACAAGAAGGTACAGCCTGTTAATTTGAGGAATAATTTAATGCTGCTTAACCAGGTTTTTGGTCTCTCTCTCTCTCTCTCTCTCTCTCTCTCTCTCTCTCTCTCTCTCTCTCTCTCTCTCTCTCTCTCTCTCTCTCTCTGTGTGTGTGTGTGACCTTGTCATTTCATTAATTGGCTGAAATGGAGAGATTGAAATCTGTGGCAGAATCATCTGGCCCTCTGTCTGTTGTGCTCTCTGTTAATGAGGCGACTCTTGCTCCAACTCTCTGACGGACTGTCTGCAGGTCATCCGTCACGTTGGACGGCCTGTCCTCCAGTGACGCGTTTGTACAGGCAGGAAAAAAATGATGGCCCTTTTGTCCAAACACACACACACACACACACACACACACACACACACACACACACACACACACACACACACACACACACACACACACACACACACACACACACCATAACAGCAGGCTGATGGGCCAGACTGTGCATGAAATTAGGAAAATGTCTCCCACTCAATCCTATTTGGGCTGATATGATTCTGCTGTTTTTACATGTTCTAAGTTCATCAGAGTTGCTAAAATTCAACATGTGAGTTTCTGTAGAGGATCACAGAGCAGAGAGACAGTACAGCTACACAGACCACAGGGTTTGTGATATGTTTTAAACATCAATGATTCTGAATGTGCTATAGTTTTAACAGCACAATAACACGTATTTAGCTTTATTAACTTAGGTAACCGTTTTTCAAGGTTTGCTCTGTTCTTGAGTTAAAATATTTATATAAAACAGTAAAATCCCTCTTTATCTCCAGATTTACTCCTCGTCTGTTGTCTCTGCTAATTTCAATTTCCTTCTATCCCTGCTGAGATCATTACCGTCTGCTTCCATTTCATTTGAGAATAAAGTGCTGCATAAATTTCCCCCACGTTTTTCTCATGTAAATACGGTTTCATCAGCCGAGCGCTTTCAGCTGCTCCAGGCTCTGAATGGCTTTCTCCCTGAGAGCTTTAGTTCTCCTCCATTAACACCTCCGACTGAGAGCCACAGACTAAAACTAAACACTGAACACTTGACTGCAGGAAAAGCCATTGACTCCAATACTTAAATGGGAATAAATGTGAAAAGTCAAAGAGACACTTGTGCCGAGTGGTTCGAAAGAAGCTTTGTGCAAATCCTGATTTAGAATGAAAAGAAATAAATTCACTCATTCATGATTTTTGGACTAAAATCATTATGAATAACAGAATTCAAGCAGTTCTAACCACATAACCAGTTATTTTACTGAGGTTTGGTGGCCCTACATATTACTGTAGAAAATCTAGATTAAAACTCACATCCTGCTGTGAAACATGGAGTTTCTGACATGTGACTTACCACATCCTCTCAACTACAAAACTACAAATGCAACAAACTCTTACCCCTACAGACAACTAGTTCTACTACTAACTAGTTTTCTGTATAGGGGTAAGACGGTAGTAGTCTGACTAAAGTATGCATGCTTTAGTCAGACTACCACCGTCTACTAGCCTGGCAAGCCATCCTATATATGTGAATATATAGTCTGGCCACGAACCATTGACGGCTCTCAGTCGTGAGGCGGGATCTACGGTTGTCTTTCAAAATGTCAGCACGCAATTGGATAGCGCTAGGACCAATCAGAGTAACGAACAAGGTGAAGTAATCACAGCGACGGAAAAGCGGGAGGCATTAATGGCGTCTAACATCAATGATTTCTGTCGTTTTTGTATGAAAAACATGTGAATATCAGGTGTACTGGGACATTGCACTAGTTTGTTTGATAAAAATAAGAAGCCGCTAAGTATATCAGACAGACTTACGCACGTTGGAGTCTAAATAATCCAATGTTGATGACAAAGCCGTTTCAAACGAACGTGGTTCCTACGCCGCCGTCATGTTGCTTGGGTTCGCGGCCGCGGCTTTGACGTCATCGGCTACTCCTGCTCTGTGATTGGCCCAAAATATAGAGCGCTGTGATTGGCCCAACCAAAACAATAGTGAGCTGTGATTGGACAGCCACAGGCTGCGAGGGTTCCTATGAAGCGTGCCTAGACCAAACTCTGCAAAGCAAGAATTTGGTCTAGTTCACTAGACTAACCGTCTACATCACTGCCACAGAAAATCTGTCACACAACCAGAAGTTCAGCAGCTGATGCTTTATAAGCTATAAACACTTAATGGCTGATTATCATCTGCAGGATGAATACATGATGCACCTAGCATTACGTCTGATGTGTTTTAAGAGCATAAGACCTGTTTCTACTTGACAAGTTCCTGGGGATGGTGTCAGGTAAAATACACGGACTCTGTCCTCTCAGCCGTTGTGTCACCATACAAAATCGGCTCTTTTAGGAATCTTTCCTAAGAAGTCAGCATATAGCAACTGTTTCGGCAGTGAGTGACGTCAATAAGCAGCAGAGATAGACAATAATAGACGAAGCAGAAATGGTTGCCGAGTTTCTGTTTGCTGTTATTCTGATTCACCTGCAGCTCTTCCAATTATACAAATGCCAGCTGTTTGGCAACATCTGCCAACATCATTTCCTACTGAGTTACAACCAGCATGAGTTAACCAGAAGTTCCACCCAGCGATTCTACTGGGCCTTTTCTGAGTAAATACCCCAGTTCAGGTCCTTTGTTGGTTCCTGAAATGGTGAAATAACCCGTTTTCCCAACAGCACTACTCAGCCTAAAGCAGCTCGGTACAGTGTGGGTGATCAGTAAACAGTGTGAGGTGATCTGTATGCTATATAGAAACACAACTCAGATAAAAATGGCAGATATGTTGAACATTCTGCTCAATTTTGTGGCTTTTTGTCAGATTCTGAACCAGGAAGCAGCCAGAAGGCTCTGGAACAACCAGTGACTCCGCCCCCTATAGCCAATCAGCGGCAGACAGTCGCGATGCCGGCCCGGGTCAGCGCACTTGGATCCACAACGAAGCAGGGACTGAAAAGTAGAGAGAAATGAAGGGGGAAATACCAAACCGTGTTGTTGGAAACGGCAACCAGACCGAACCGCATCAAGTCATCTTGAGTAGTGCCGTTGGAATAACACAGACACATGCATACCACGAAGGTCTGGTAAAATTACCCAGAAGCTTCGATACTGGAAACAGGCATTTTGTTTTTGTCTGGAGCTTTTATTGTGAAAGGACTGCAGAAAGTTGTGTATTATTTCCACTGACATCATGTCAAACAAATTTTTCGCAGAAAGCTTCAAATTAATATTTTTTTCAAGTACATGAGCACTCTTAACCTCTAGTTACAGTAGAGACTATGACAACGAGCTGTGAGAAATACTAATAAAATGATTTCATTATAAAGAGTAGATCACTAAAACCTCCAGTGCTCTCTCACTGCCTTGTCCTTGCATCTGGACGCTGCATCAATAGGGTTTTCTCTGAATGTATTGTTAGAAGCAGAAAGAAGGAAAAACTGTACTACAGCACCTGGTTCTCAAACTAAAAATATCCTCCACTGACTGCCGCAACAACTCCCCGAGGGAAACAGCAGAGCTACAACACAGACGGTGCAGAGGGTGAGTTTATGTGTGTGTGAAACAGGGAGCAGCATATGTTCAACCCAGAACCTGTTTGTGGGGGACTGGAGTGTGCACAGGTTCTGTTCTGAGCTGGACAGTGAAAGATGAAACAAAAGGTGATAATAATTGTTTATTTATGCTCACAAATTCTAAATCCATCTGCAGAGTGAAGGGTAAATACCTGCAGTGCAATAAGGCAAAAGCACAAATTCCACCTAACTGCAGAAACTGGAAGGTTTTATTAGCGTCTGAGTGAGAGAATAGATATTGTTGTGATACGGAGTTTAGAAAAACAAAATGCACAAAGTTTCAAAATACCTTTAAAGCCATACTATGCAACTTTTTCATAGTTTTAAATCATGTTCTTGAGCCAGTATGTGCTAAAATGACCCTTTACAGGGTTAATGAAATGTCACTCAGACCCCCACCGCCCTCTGTGGCCAGAATACCACACTAGCAACTTCAGAGTGGCAGTCCGCTCCCTGTGGACTTAGAAAAAAATGGAGCTGACATGCCTGGCGCTGCAGTCTGCTTCCAGCACGTTTCCTGCATGTTTTAGATCATGAACACAGTTGATTTGTTTAATTTAGTGATGAACCGCTCCTGTAGACACTAATGAAGGCTGAGGAGACATTTCAGCAGTTAGATTAGGGTGTTAAAAAGACGAACGCACAGCGAGGAGATGAGTTTCACTTTTGGTCTGACCACAGATAATTAATAACGGACACTAGGGGGTGCTAACAGCAAGCAAAACTGCCAAGTGTTCCTTTAAACACCACAGCAGCTCTGCACCAAATGTTTGTTGGCAAATGGAGTCAGAATGAGTATCTCTGTGCGAGTGAGGGGTTTTTATCTAAATACCTCAAGAACAACTGAGCAGATGAGAATAAAACTCTCAGAAAGTAATCAGTGGATGTGCAACTACAACTGGTTCACCTTCAGAGTCAACAACTTTCAACATGGCCACCACAGAGCTGAACTTAACATGAGACTCGTTCATCAGTCACGGTGCCATTTCTCAAAACATGAAAAGAAGATGAGCTTTAGGGATAAAGATGTGTTGGGTCGACTGGGATAGATTGTTTAGGTTTGGATCCTGCAAATTAAGAGTCTAAATCAGTGTCTGAGTTACCTAAACCACACATCAAAGAAACCGTGACAACCTGGAGCCATTCTGAAGAAATCCAGCTCAAAGATGTCATATATTTGATTCTAGATCGATATTTGTTTGGTTCTGAGTGAGCTGAGACTCATCTGTTCTGATGTGTGATTTGTTTTGGGATATAAGACACCCCCACCCCCCCAGGGCAGAGCCATCTGGAAATTGCAGAGGATGAAAGGACAATCGGTCACACCTGCAGTCAGCTGTGTTAAAGTTAATAAAGGAGGTGAAAAGACGGATCGACAGAGAGCTCGTTTTTATAAAAATATTGGCAAGTTTTATTATTCAGCTTAAAACACTGAAGTCCTGAGGATTCCCTGGTGACCGTTTGGACAGACATTGTTCTTTAGATCATCGTGTCCAGTTAGTCACAGCTCTAATAAGGCAGCATTGTTTTCTATATTTACATCCACACAGTTAGAAGTCAGAAAGCTCTGAGCACGCAGGCTTAACATGGTCAAAATCTTATAAAATCAAATTACACACACACACACGCACGCGCACACACACACACACGCAAGAACACACACACACGCACGCATGCACACACACACGCTCCTCGCCTCCCCTCTAAGACCTCTCTCTCCTCTCTGCCATCCTAATTGACCATGAAAGTACCTCTATAAATCGAGTTACTGCATTGTGCCTGTCTACTCATATAAAAGTGCTTTAATGGTTTAGCTAGGAGCTCTGTTGGGAACATTAGGCAGAACTCCCCACCTTCATTAGCCCATTAGCTTGTTTCAATATTGACACTGTCTCATTTGTCCCCTCCCCCATCTGCCAGGGCCGAGACACTCTGGGCCCAGGTCTGAGGTCTGCTCTCTGGCTCTGCATCGGTCCACATCGGCTGGTTCTGAGCCACAGTTTGACGGAATTGTTCTGGGAAACATCCTGAAGAGAGATAGGTGGGTATAAAAGACGTTTATTTCATTAACATCTCTGGTTTTTAAGTTGGTCATAATCTTTGGAGGGTCATCTGTTCATAAATGTCTCTGAAATATCACAGATAGAAATAATGACGGTTCTGACCCACTTTAGCTATAAGACTGCAGATACCGTTCATACAGATGGAACAGCTCATGTTGTTCTGCTGCTACTTTGACTTCGTATTCATATCAAGACACACTTGGCAGTTTTGCTTGCTTATAGCACCCCCTATTGTCTGTTTTTAATTCACTGTGATTAAAAGTGAAAGTGAAACTTATTTCCTCGCTGTTCGTCTTTTTAACACCTTAATCAAACTGCTGAAATGTCTCCTCAGCCTTCATTAGTTTCTACGGGAGCGGTTCATCACTAAATCAAACAAGTCACCTGTGTTTATAATCTAAAACATGCAGGAAACATGCTAGAAGCAGACTGCAGCACCAGGTATGTCAGCTCCATTTTTTCTTAGTCCAAAAGGGAGTGGTCCGCCACTCTGAAGTTGCAAGTGCGGTATTCTGGCCACAGAGGGCGGTGAAGGTCTGAGTGACATTTCATTAACCCTGTAAAGGGTCATTTTAGCACAAACCGGCTCAAGAAAATATTTAAAAAATATGAAAAAGTTGCATATTATGCCTTTAAAGATATTTAGTCTGAGATATTTCAAACTTGATGCTCGTTACATTTTCATTGTTTATTGGTCTCTTTGAGGGCGACTATAAAGATCCTGTGCTCAGTGACACCATATCAATCCAATACAGATCAAAGCGAAATGCAGTGATCGATACTTGAGACATCCCAGAAATGATCTGTTTTTCCAAACTGAGGTTGTTCAAAGAGCTACCTACAACAGGTAAGACCTTATTGGTTCCTAACCTTTCCAAAAAATCTCACCTGAAAATATCTGAACGTCTTTTATAATGATAAAATAAGATAAAAAATCAGAGAATAAACCAATCAAATCAAATGTGCTGCTCCGACAAAAAATGTAAAGTTTAAATAATGCATCAGTGTATTGTTCATAAGATGAATATACTATATTATACATCCTCATTTTTAAACTTAATGCTGCATTATGACATGAATTATCAATGTGCTAAATAGTAAAAGAAAAAGTTAAACAATGCTCACATAACATCTGGATTTAGTCATGTCACAAAATGATCAATATTACAGAACTAAGCAGAAAAAAAATCAGAAAAAAATAAAGGCTCTATCCTACAGAGACACCAAGCATTACTGAAAAGTGCTGCACTGAACTCAATGAACCCAAAGAGGCGGAGCATTCCGATAACGCTGAGATATGAGCCTGCAGGCAGAGATGAGACAGCACGCATGGGTCCTATACGGGCTCAAACACACACACACACATTTCATCCTCCCTCTAGCCAGACCCACGGGGGGGTTCTAGATGCATTCAGGTGTGTGAACGTCTTACTGGGGAGAGAGCCCAGCAGCTGCTCAAATCATGATAAATATGCAAATTGACAGTTGATTAGTTTTACAATTTGTGGTCTGAGGTGAGTTTTACTTCAGTATCAGCTGCTGTCAGCAGGTAGCTCCGCTTTTAGTCCTGCCTTGGAAACTGCTGATAGCTCTGCTGCGCTTTCTTCAGTGTGTGACAATGTGAGAGTCTCAGTGTGTGTGTGTGTGTGTGTGTGTGTGTGTGTGAAGAAGAAGAAGCCACTTTAGGTTCAGTCAAGCTGTGCTGAGTCTGGCCTTTACCTTCCCGTCCCACTGAGAAAGGTCCTGGGAAGGGGGGGGGGGGGTCTACATGGCGTGACTGAGTTCATGGGCATTTTTTCATCTGGTGTTGGTGTCATATAATGAAAAAAAAAGAGATGAAAGCATCAGGTTTTGCTGCTTACATCCTGCAGAAGCTGTGTTTCACACACACTTAAAACAAAACTGAGCTCTAATCCTAATTTTGTGACCGCTGCCCCCCCCCCCCCCCCCCCCCCCCCCCCCCCCCCCCCCCGCTGCTCCCTGATGGACCGACTTTAGCTCTTCATGCCACAGATGAACTGTTTGGTTCCCTTTAACCAGCGTGAGGGAGCAAGCATGCAAGCTTCAGAGGTTAAAGGTCACAGGAAGGGCATCAGGAGGGCTTTACATGAGCTACAAAACACAACTTCATCTGAATTTATAACACGTGTGTTCTATGAGGGTCAGATCAAGAGACAAATTCAAATGTCTTTAAATATTAAAGCCATTAGAGTGGAATGTCTCCAAAAATAGGAGCTAACAGTTCATGTACCTGAAGTAACCCTGCAGTAACCCTGTAATACTACAATCCCAGAGTTTTAATGCCAGACAGGAACTAAAGGTAATATCTCACTGGGCTGTGACTGGTAGGGACTAAATCATAAAGAAGTTTCCAAAACATCCAAATTGGGTTCGAATGTAGGCAACTGGACTTCTTTGGTTTCTTGAAGACGTTTCACTTCTCATCCGAGGAGCTTTGTCAATTCTGACTGGAATGTGGGAGGGTCAAGCTTATAAACTGTAGCTGTCTATAGTTGTTTAACGAGCAGAAACTACCTATGAATACCTCTCCTCCCTACCTCCTGATGAGTCGTTGTATTGATTAGATGCAGGAAGGTGTGACCTAGACTGAAACTGTTTGGGAATTAGATTCAGAGCTGCATTATAGGTGCTGGAAAGGTGAAACCCGAGTCCTCCTCCTCTGTTTAATGTAGGTTTTCCCGTTTGACAAAGATAGCTTCCTTTACTCCTCTCTCAAACAATCCATCTTCCCTGTCCAGAATGTGGACTTTGTCATCTTCAAGTGTGTCCCTTGTCCTTCAGGTGTAGGTGGACTGCAGAGTCTTAACCTGAAGAGGTGGCTCTCCTGTGTTGAGCCATGCGCTTGTGTAGTTGTTTAGTTTCCCCTGTGTAAAGGTCTGGACAGTCCTCACTGCATTGGATGGCATAAACGATGCCACTAAGCTTCTGTTTGGGTGTCTTGTCTTTTGGATGGACCAATGTCTGTCTGAGGGTGTTGTTGGGTTTAACGTTTACCAGAATGTTGTGTTTGGAGAAAATTCTTCTCAGTTTCTTGGAGACTCCTGCCACATATGGGATGATGGTGCCCTTTTCTTTGCTATTTGCTGCTGTGGATTCTTTCCCAGACTTCTTTCTTGATTTCACAAAGGCCCAGTTAGGGTAAGCTTGACGCTTCCATATTCCAGTCAGAATTGACAAAGCTCCTCAGATGAGAAGTAAAACGTCTTCGAGAAACCAAAGAAGCACAGTTGCCTTCATTCGAACCTCCTTTGGATTACCATGACCTGGATGACTGAGAACCTTCACCAGCATATAAAACATCTCAAACCTTTAGCAAAAGTTTTCTTTTTGAGTTGCAGGGCCTCGCTCTTGTGTTGCTTCGTTCATTAATACTTTACAAAATGTTCCGTTTCTTTGTGTTCAGGAATTGTTTAATGTTTTATAGTGTTGGCTGATCCTGATGCACCTGAATGCAACCTGTTCTTCGATTCTCAATAACGTAAAAAAAACTTTGTTTTCAGACATTTTATCTTATTTTTATTCTAAAAAGAAAAATATTTTTACTACATGAACTAAGGTAAATATTCTTAACATTAGCAATAATAATCTGCCAATAGGGTAGGCAAACGTTGCTTCTTAAAACTAGCAAATAAATCTATTTGAACAATTTTCTAGCTCTAAGAATTCTAGCCAAGAATGTTTGCTTATATAACATATTTTCTATGTGTCTAAAATTCTGTTTATTAGCTCAGAATCACATCATCTCATCACTTAGACACACAGCTGTGGTGCGTTCGAGGCACAAACACAACAGAAAGTTAATAATCCATTCCTTTCCAGCTCTAAAAGCCCTCTGCCGTGCCACAGGGGCAGAGAGCTCATTAGCTCGCCCTGCAGTTATTTGGTGAGCTGTCGCTCATCGGCCATTTCTCAGCCAGTTAAATGAGGTTATTGTTAGTGACAATCGTTTAGTTTAAATGGCTCATCTGAACAACAAGCATCGTTTTATCACCCACACATATTTCAGAGACACCACAAGCTGTTAAATGATGTTCTGCATGATGGTGCTGTTTATTTATGATGTCAGCAATGTGTGTGTGTGTGTGTGTGTGTGTGTCTCTCTCTGTGTGTGTGTGTGTGTGTGTGTGTGTGTGTGTGTGTGTGTGTGTGTGTGTGTGTGTGTGTGTGTGTGTGTGTGTGTGTGTGTGTGTGTGTGTGTGTGCCATCAGCAGCAGCCTCCTCACAGTTCACTGGACGCAGTAGCTCCACGTGTGAAGGTCAAAATAATCTAAATAAGTCGTTTGAGGTTGTTTTGATTCAAAACAACAAACCGAGAAAAACAAGAGAACCAAAACATGCTGGATGAACCTTTTTTGTATTTTATTTATCTGATGTTAATGAGTCATGATCTCACACTGGGGGTGTTACCCATGAGAGTTATTAACAGGAATAAAAACAGGAAAAATAATAAGACAGCAAATAAAATAACAGTAAGCTCTTCTGCGAGCATCATCTCTGTTCATCTAGTTGTTGATTTTGTCCTTCAGGTTATTCAGAATCATTGCAGCCAGACTAAAATGTAACTAGAAGTGATAAAAATAAATAAAAACCATAAAACTGGAGTTCCAGCCTACTGGTTGCAGGTTCAGTCCTGGGTAACATCCAGCGTTCCATTTTCCCCATTTCCTCATCTGATTAAAACTTTATAGCGGGTTATGTTTGCTGCACAGACCGCCCCGAGGCACACTCTGACTTTGTGATGCACGGATGTATAAAAAAACACATTTGACTTGATTTTGTTACATTTTGTTACTTGAGTTCTGCTGCTTGTCAACTCTATTAGTTTTTTATTTCAATTACAAGAACCGAAAACGTTGTTAAAGGTCATGAATGTGTTTTACTGT
This sequence comes from Aphyosemion australe, assembly GCA_006937985.1. Lineage (NCBI taxonomy): Eukaryota > Metazoa > Chordata > Actinopteri > Cyprinodontiformes > Nothobranchiidae > Aphyosemion > Aphyosemion australe. The sequence continues at coordinate 577,347 of SSNS01000372.1, forward strand.
AATTATGACCACATCTAAGGAAATGGACAAAAACATCAGGAACATCAGTCTACCTTCTCAGGTCCTGACCAATATGGTTAGATATCAACCAATAAAGCGTTTAACATATTATTACAGGATAAAGTCGCTCTTTGACATTTAGGACAAAGTGGCTGTAAATTCACTGATTTATTCTTTTGTTATTTGGAATCTGGTGAAATTAGTTTGGTGTATCCATCAGATGTAGGTCATGGAGAAGGGTTGTGTCATTTAGAGAGTTGATGACTCAGTCCTGGTTTTTGGCACCATGTGTTCATGTTCTTGGATAAGAAACTGAACCCAAAGGTGATCAGTTAATCAGGGTGTGTGTGTGTGTGTGTGTGTGTGTGAATGGGTGTGGTTAAAGAGACATAAATACTAGAAAAGTGAGAGTCAGAATTCAGAATGTAGCTTTCTAGCAATCGAGCCGTCAGAAATGAAACAAAAGCCTCTTGCATGTGAACCTGGACAAAAAAAAAAAGGGGGGGGGGTGACTAGAGGTAGATTGATATATACATCTTACATCTTATCTTATATACATCAGAATAAGCTGATATTTGTCTTTAGTAAAGCCAATTTAAAGACAGGCACATCCTCGGGCAGCCCAGTTATATTCCATTAACCCTGGACAGGGTCATTTTAGCACATACTGGCTCAAGAAAAGTATTTAAAATATGAAAAGGTTGCATAGTATTGCTTCAAGTCCCTTCAGACTAGTGGTAGACCGATATACCAGGTCGGTAGTTACTGTTTTTTATACATCAGCATCGGCTGATGTTTGTCCGTAAAGCCGATTTAAAGTCAGGCACATCCTCGGCCACCCCGGTGCTGCTGCAGAATTTAATTTAGATGTATTTTTATGTACGCTAATAACATCTGCATAATAAATACTCTAAATTTACTTTATTTAGGTGTCCTACTTTAACACTGAGCAGAGCACAAAGTTAAGATTTAACAGTTAAATTCAAAGTTCAAAAACTGATTCAGCTTCACAAGTCTTGTGCATCAACTGATGTTATTAGTGACATTTTAGCATGAAAATAAGGTGGAAAATGTCTAGATATCAGCCATGAAAATCAGCCCATAAAAACTGGTAGCACATATCGGCCATCAGCTGACCATGCCTCCTACATATCGGCACCAGTATCAGCAATAGAAAAATCAACATCGGTCGACCTTTAGCTCATTCACTGCCATTGACTCAATTGCATTTTTTACGGGGTGGGCGTCGGAATGAGCCCCCGCACCGTGAGAATAAACATCACGTGTCTAAAGCTGATCTTCATTCGTGTATGTCACACATCACGTGATCAGGAAGCAGAAAATCAATGAAAGTTCGTTTTGGGACGCTGCTGTGAAAAAAAGCGATGCGCAAACCAGAAATGCTTCTGCAGCTCACGCTTCGACAACAGATTGTAAAAGAACGGATAACGCTAGAAATACGGTTATTCTTCCATATGTAAGAAGTGAGTCTACTCTTTCTTTTGATAGTTTTGGCATTTACATGATCATAGAGCACAATGTTCTGTGACTCTTCAAAAAACAGTAAAAACGCTCAAAAACGCTGGCAGTCAGGGGCTTTCTGATCATAAAAAGGCTGGCAGTTAAAGAGTTAATGCTGACTGGCAAAATAGCTCGCATTGCTGTTATGTGACATTTTGTGTTTAACAGCTGCTCTTTGGTGAAGTTAAGTAAGTTCAGCTGACTTGTTTCTGAACCTACTGGTGCCAGTGTTCCAGGTCCTCATTAGAGAACTGGGTGTTGTGTAATATGGACCTAAGGCTGGACGACATAGAAACAAAGCATAGCAATAAAAAAAATTCATATTGATCGATATCAATAATTATTGATAATTATAAAGAAATGTAAAAAATATATTTTAAGTGCAGCCCTGGCAATTTTATGTCGTTACTCAATGATAAAACAAGTTGGTTGTGTTACCAGACTTGGTTTTTAATCAATTCTCTGCAAATTTTCAATTGATTGTTGTGTCTTAGACTTGTAAAAACCAAAATGTCGCCATGCTGGTGAACTACTATAATCTTATTATGGGACAATTTCCTCCACCGCTCCTTGCTGCAACATCTTACTGTCTGTTTAGGTTTGAGGGGGTAGAGCTTGGTGACGGAGCATGCCTGGGTCTGTGTTTTTGATTGGAGGAAGTATTGACTCTAGTATTAAGCTACCCGAATAGAAAAAAATAAACTTTTTATTGACGTTTTTATTGACCCATGTTTTTTCTATCTCGCCATACGTCTATCGATTGATATGTATCGTTATTGAATTATTGTCAAGCCCTAAATGGACCAGAACTGATGAAGAATCATTCAGAATGTTGTCAGCAATAAGTCAAAATGCCAAGTTTCTGCTTTAAATCAGACCTTAAAGAGAAGAAAACAGTTCTGTAATCTCCACATATATATATATATAATACAACAATACAATAATTCATCATGTCAATCTGCAGCAGCAGATTTAACATTTACAACTAACAAAGATGCCCAGGATTTATGATAAATGACCTGCAAAAGTAAGTTTCCAAGAATATTTTAAATAAAACCTGCTAAGGTCCATTCCCAGAATTGTTTAGTACATTTTAGAATGTTGTAAAACACTTTACCAATCGAAGTTTTTTTATATAAAGGCCTAAAGTCTAATGAATTAGATGAAGCTGAAGAAATAAAAAAATATCCAAAAGTTTCTGACTGTATTTAGATGAAACTAGGGATGCTCCGATCCGATCACGTGATCGGAAATCGGGCCAGATCACGTGATTTTAAAAAGATCGGAATCGGGTGTAAAAGATCGGATTTAACCTTTTAAAACAACAAATATGACTTTTTAAATTCATCCTGAGATAGAGATTTTAAACGGAATAACAATTAGTTTTAATATCAACAAGTTCCTCTCCACCAGTATTCTTTGTTTCTTGTACAAAAACAACACTGTAACGTCACACAATTTGCGGCAGGCAAGGATTCAGACACCAAGGCGCAGCTGTTAGCAAGCAGGCTAACGCTGAGCTAATGTGTCTTCTCAGGAGAACTAAAATGTCTGCAGCTAGGTGATATTTTAAACCGGACAGCGAAGGCAGAGCTACAGCCACTTGTAATGTGTGCATTCTGGGCACTCAGTGGCAGAGCTGCATGATACACAGCCTTCAAAACAGACTACTTTCACTTTGGGTTTTTCCCTTCGGGCGTCAACAAAGCGAATCACCTGTTTCCATTAACTCCCAGTTTGCCACCAACAGTCCCAGTTCACAGTGAACTCAGACAAAAACGTGGAGTCATCCAACATTAAAAAATTGGCTAATAAAGAGAAACTGCCAACAGACTGCAAAAAGTCGGGGTTTTGTCTGCTGCAGCACCCGAGCTGTGTGTTAGCTACAGGTGTTGTGCAGGGAAATGTTAGCCTGCCTGCCGAGGCACCGCGTGCCTGCCCCGTCACGGGAACACGCATCACTCAACACAGCTGCTAATTCTTCTTTTGGACAATTTCTTTTTCTTTTTTGGATGTCTTTTCAATTTTTCTATTGTTGTCAACTTTTGGACAACTTCTTTTTTTGTTCAGCTTCATTTTCTTCTTCTAGCCGCATCAAATTTTGGAAAACTTCTTTTTTTTTATTTTGGACAAGTTCTTTTTCTTTTTCCGCTTCCTTTTCTTTATCTCTATCAGCACTGAATTAAATAAGTGAAAGTGAAACTTAGGAGAACTTGGATGTGTTTTCTTTTTTTCTGGGACTCAGTATCGGCCGATATTCAAAATAAAATGACTCGAAATCGGAACGGGAGCAAAAAAACGTGATCGGAACATCGTAAAGATGAAACTTTAAAATAAGGATTACAGGA
>SSNS01000372.1:581308-604415 GCA_006937985.1 Aphyosemion australe
CCCCCCCACACACACACACACTGTCCTGATGAGCTCTGATTTGGGGCTGGAGACTCAGGTTTTGTGGCTGTTTAGATCTTTGAGTTGAAACGCTGCTAAAAATAAAGTTGAATTCATCAAACATATAACGTCAGCGACGCCTTCTGCACCAAACGCAGAAACTCAACGATCCCGTCACTTTCTGCTGTCACTTAATAAAAACATGAAGGCAGGAAGTTATAAAAAGACTTCTTTGTAAAACTAAAATAAAAGCACAAACAGTGTGTGATCATACAACTAGTGAATAAATAAAGACATCCCAACTCTGAATAACCCAGAAACATGAGCAGGTAAAGAGATAAAAATAAGACTCTGCTGTTTTCTGTAAACTTTGTTTCACCCTCCGTCTGATGGAAGGTGTGTGTGTGTGTGTGTGTGTGTGTAATCTATTTAGGATATGGAGATTACCATTAAATCGTCCGGCAGGGATTACGCTCCCTTTCACCGAGCTGATTTACAGGCCACACTTTTAAATGGGGGTTAACAGCTTGTTGTAAGACTCGGGATCGTGTGCGCTCGCGTGTCCCACGCGTCGAGCTAATCTTCGTCGCTCAAGGCGATGGCGAGGGCCAAAGAAAAGCGGCCGACGCCGTGAACAACACTGAGACAAAGACGTGACGAGAGATGGGAGGAGGGAGACAGAAAGCAGAACAAAAGGAAACAGAGAAAATGGCAGAAACACTCAGCCTGGAACAGAAGAGGAGGTCTGTCACCTTTCTCCTGCGATGCTGCAGCAACACTGGTTAGTGTCATCAGCACAAAGTGTGTCTGCAGCTCAGCTTAAAGAAAACCAAACTTCAACTAGCAAAAAAAAATCATAAAATAAAAACAATAAAGACATAGGGTAAGTGAATAAGATGAAACAATTAAGAGAAAAGAATATTTTGCAAAAGATGGAAAAAAAATGTAGAAAAAATTTAGATTTTTTTAAAATTACAACAAAACTAAAAGCCTCAGTTTTTCTGCCACAAGACGGTTTTTCTATTTGCTCACGTTTTCCTAATATCTTCATTTTTTAAAATATATTTTGTCAGCTATTTTTATTTTTTAGTCGTGGATTATTGAAGGGAGACGAGGGGTTCGTAGTTACTAAGAGTTCCTGTTGTTTTCTGATACTTTTAGTTTGTGTAAACATTTGTCTTGGTTGTTTTGTTAGTTTCGTTTCACTTTTTCCAAAGTCATCGCTTCAGTGATACTGCTTTTATTAATCTAAACTAACAGTTTAATGGTAAATATTGCAGGTAGCTGCGTTCCTTCACAGTAAAACATGTTGTAGCTTTATTTTGAAGGCTGTACATTTTCTACCAAGACATTCATAAAGATGTATTCTTCTTGAGTATTTCTTTCCATTGCAGCATCTAAAGTTATAATAATATTATAATATAATGTATTCTAAACTTAACTCCAAACAAATTCCAATGCCTTTCTTTTTCCTGTTTTAGAACAGGGTAGGTAGTAAATTTGAGTCTACTTTAGCCTAAAAAGGAAAATAAAATCAAAAGAAATGAACAAAAAAACACAAAGAGAGCTCAAATTATCTCACTCTGCAGCTTTTCCTCCACTTTGAAAGAGAGCAGATAAGAGAAGTGTGCAGAGGTTCTGCTGATGTGTATCAGAGGAGGAGAGTCAACAACACTGTTGACCTGCCGATGATGATGTTTGCCCAAATGTTTACAGATCAAAGTGAAGCAGAGAGAGAGAGAGAGAGAGAGAGAGAGAGGGGTTTTAGATCAACACTTGACCCAAGTGGAAAGTCTCAGATTACTGCTGAGCTGCAGATTCAACATGCTGCTACAGGATATCTTATTAGAATCAACACGACTACATCTGGCCACACATCTGCATCCTGACTCGGTCCAGGGCTTCATTCCACAGCTTCACCTGGCACACACATGGTGCTGCTGGTCACTCGGTAACACAGAAAAACACACGTAACTCTCAGGTTTGGAGGAGAAAATTTAATAATGAAGCCAAAATGGGATGAACTTTTTAATAATCGCCCAATGGATGGATTTTAATGAAGCTTAAACATTTAATAGATGACCATCCATCTTCCACTGTTTATCCAAGAGGTAACAGGTCCAGGACTCGGACTGGAACCTGGACATCCCTCTAACCAGCAATAACCTCCGGTTTTACTTGAGAAATCCCAAAACATTCCCAGGTCAGAAATGACATCAATGTTCTTTAGTAGGAAGTACCTGGAAATCCTCCAGAGGAACCAGGAAGCATCTGAATCAGATGTGTCGATGAGGAGGAACAGCAGCTCTGCTCCCAGCTCCCCTTGGATAACGGAGTGGAGTGTGGAAGAGGCTTGTTTTAACCAGGGTCTCATTCTTTTTGTCGTAATTCCAATCCCTGACTTTAGGTTGGAATGATGGAGCAGCACATCAAAAGGGTCGCAGCTATTCTTCACTCCTCCACTAAAAACAAAGTCCCACTCCGACCTTTTTAAAGTTACATCTAGAGCTAATTCACTTTTGGACTCAATGCAGGCTGCAAATCTGTGAATTTTGCAGGAATGAAGGTAATATTTAGCTTCACACTAGATGTGCATCATTGACACACTCTGAAGGAGAAGAGATCAAACAAGATAATACTGTTTGAAACTCAAGATATGACCCCCTCAAAAAAAATCATCCAAAATGACTGAAAGACCAGGTCCATCTCCAGGTGAACAACAGCAGTCCGCAGTCGTCCCCCCAATCCGGTTAACGGAAGTCGGAGGGGATTTTCCACGCTCGTACAACCCCTCCTTCAGCGGAGACCCACGCCTCCCCACATTTTTTTAAGGGGAGTACCGGCAGTTATTCACTTCCACATTTCCACCTCAAACACTGGATTTACTACAAAAAACAATAAAAAAGATACTCGAAGCAGGAGGATTTCTAAAAATATCAAATAATCTCAGATTATCTTAAAATTATTTCATATTTTTGACAGTTCTATATCTTTTCCTTTTAAACTGACTAAAGCAATAAATACAGAAAGCATCTTTTTTATGTTTCTCCTCTTTGAAAGGATGACAAACACACTCACTGCTGGGGGAGCAACAGAGATCATAAATAAATTCATAACGAATGAAGTCATCACTTATACATACACACACCCACTCTAAGTACCCCCTCATTTCAAACACACACACACAGTCACGCATGCTCACACAACGCAATGACCTCATCCCCCCTACTTTTCCCTCCTCCACCCCATCACCCCCCCCCCCCCCCCCCACACACACACACACACAGAAAGGGTCAATCCATTAAGACACAGCAGCAGCAGCTGATCCCGTGCTTCGAGTTCCACTCATCCCAGTTCATTGTCTGCAACAGACCAGTGTAAAAATATCAAAGAGGGCCATTAGGAGATCAGGATTAGTAATGGAGTTAGCTGCACGGTAACGTCTGATCTCTGACACGCCTCAAACCGTGTTACAAAAAACTAACATGCAGCACATGAGATTAACGTTTTCTTCACTATAAATCTTTATTCTTCTTCAGGAATAATAATTAAGTCACCGTTTTCCTCTAAAAAAGCAGGAGAAAAGCATGTCAATAAATGGCAGGAATGGCACTAGAAGAAGAGATGAACAATGAGAAAGTAGCTCAAAAGTTGCTCCACTTTTCTGTTTTTTTATTAAAGATTAAACTTCTAATTTCACTGATCAATATCCCGATGAAGCTGTGTAACCATGACAACCATGTCAATACCGTATTGTTAAAAGTGAACAACCCGCCATTGAATACAACACTGCTGATGGATACAGCAAATTTTATCTACACTAAAATAACTGCAAGGTTCAATTTTGATTTACAAGAGATTCTGATCCATTTTACTAAATATTCCTCTTCATAACTGTATACATATACACTCACAAGTAAAAAAAAAATAAAGATTTTTTTATTTGACATAGTAATTATAAAGTATTGGGGCTACAGGAGCTGGGACACAATCTTAGCTGCCCCAGATTTTGTCCAGTAAAACAATAATCTCCAGACTGGTATATACATTTTTTACTATATTGATAATCACTATACTGTGTAGGAAATGTATTGATGCCCTGTTTACACTAAGTTGTAAATTAATTTTATGATTTTCTTTCCTTAACAGAATGGACAGAGAGCATACAGTCTATTCTACACATTATTTAAATAGAAATACAAAAAATTTTTATTTTTTAGCCTATTTAAGTTATCAGACTTCCAACTTAGTGTCTTTAAATGTATATTTTGGCCAAATCCACCTGTTAAAATGCAGCAATGTTTTTCCACAGACCTGCAGTGTTGTGAGTTTCATGAGCCCACAGAGTTTAAATAACTTAGTTCTGCTCTTGAGTATCAACAGTGATGCTCATAAACATTTAGATGGGCTTAAACTATTATGCTGTTGGTTTAAAAAGCAGGAATGTGATCCGTTATTAGGAACCAGGCAGCAGAGAACGTAATTGACTTCAAAACATTCGTCTTAACCATGTTAAAAACCGTCAATTCTTTCATTTATCTTTTTCACTGATAAAAAACGTGTTAAAAACGCGAATATATTTTAATTTAGCCTCGTCGCTCTTAGTTCTAATCATTCACTTCCTCAATAAGCGGCTGAGCGCTGCGCGCTCCCGCAGCAGGAAGGTGCAGAGCAGAGCTGAGTGAAGTTAGCTTCCCACCCACGAATGGTTAGTGCTACGTTTGTGCTGGAAGCTGCTGAAGATGGTTTGCTGAGCAGCATGCGCGCTGCCACTGGGACACAGACAGCAGCAGCGGTTAGGCAGAAATTTGCATTCTTGTCCGGGTGGAAATCGGGAGAAATTCGGGAGAATGGTTGCGCCGGGAGATTTTCGGGAGGGGGCGCTGAAATTCGGGAGTCTCCCGGAAAATTCGGGAGGGTTGGCAAGTATGTCGCAGCCTGATCTACTGCTGTGGCTGTCCAATCACAGCTCGCTATAGTTTTGGTTGGGCTAATCACAGCGCTCTATATTTTGGGCCAATCACAGAGCGGGAGTAGCCAATGACGTCAGAGCTGCGGCCGCGAACACAAACAACATGGCAGCGGCGCAGAAACCACATTCGTTTGAAACGGCTTTGTCATCAACATTGGATTATTTAGACTCCAACGTGCGTAAGTCTGTCTGATATACTTAGCAGCTTCTTATTTTTATCAAACAAAGTAGTGCAATGTCCCAGTACACCTGATATTCACATGTTTTTATACAAAAACGACAGAAATCATTGATGTTAGACGCCATTGCTGCCTCCCGCTTTTCCGTCGCTGTGATTACGTCACGTTGTTCGTTACTCTGATTGGTCCTAGCGCTATCCAATTGCGTGCTGACATTTTGAAAGACAACCGTAGATCCCGCCTCACGACTGAGGGCCGTCAATGGTTTGTGGCCAGACTATATATTCACATATATAGGATGGCTTGCCAGGCTAGTGGTCTCTAGTATGAATGAATGCCTTGTGAGTCAATCTCTGAGGGAAAAAGCTCTGGCGCTCCTGTTTCAGGAAGTAGAAGTTAGATGGGGGGGCAGGATTTGGAGTCTCTATTATTTATGATATTCTGACATTTTGTCTCTAATTGGCTAACGGCAACGTGACTCTTCTGCTGCCTCCGTTTGCTCTGTAATGTTGATGTTTTATCTCCACAAATGACTTGAGCCTGGTTAGCTTCTACTAGCCGAGACGGGCTCTGCTCTCTCCTGGACACTAAACCAACAACAGCCTTCCCCGTCAAGATGGCTGAGTCTGTGAATGCTAATATTCAGTGAGACGTAGATCTGTCTGGCTTTTCTGAGCGTTTCTCTATCAAATTACTTTTGGGCAGCTAATGCAGGAAATAGGGGTAGAACACTATTTTCACTTTCTGAAGGCACGTGCAACTCAGAGTGACCGATTGTGTTTCCAAAAGAAAAAGTAAAAATGGTTTCTAAGTGAAACGGCATTAAGGGACCACATTAATGAGTTATTGGAGGTATGGAGAAAGGTGGTGTGTGTGTGTGTGAGAGAGAGAGAGAGAGAGAGAGAGAGAGGGAGAGAGAGGGAGAGAGAGACTCCAGGAGAGCTACTGTCATCACACTCTTTCTCATCCTTTCCTGTTTTTAAACACCACAGCTTCTTTTTCAGTCCTCTGTTGCTTCAGAGGGTTTTTATGTTTTGAGGAAGTCACTGATCTCATCGGCCTTGGTGGAAAGCAAAGCAGGTGCATGCATGACTCACACAGCCTTGGTGTGTGTGTGTGTGTGTGTTCCTGCAGAACAGGTAGAAAACACACTTTGCATTAAAATGTTGGAAAGGTGAAAGAGAAACATTCTTTTCTCCACTTTTTTGTCTCTTGCAGTTCATGCTTAAATAATTCAGATGTTTTCCACACACACAAAAACACACCAGCATGTCTGCAGCTGGCTTCAAAGGGAATTTTGCTCATCATGCAGGAAACTGAGACCATGTCCACTCTAATGTGAGTGAATGTGAAAACGTTCCTTTGTCTGGGCCGGAGCTTCAAGCTGTTTTCTGTTTTAAGGTTTGTAGAGAAAGCCAATGCTCACAATATTAGAAGGATTTTTTAAAAAGAACCAATGAAATCAAGTGTTCTTCACATATTTACTAAAATTCTAGAACTCAGAAATTTGAATGAATTGAAATTGAATGAATTGAAAAAATGTTTAAGGCCTTGCAGAAAACCAGCTGGTTGAAACCAGTTTAGTATTTCTATAATTATATTGGTATAATTAAAATCTTTTAATGCTGTATTTACAGACTAGTTCTCACTAAACTTTGCTATAACCAAGTTCCACAATGATTTTCGGCTCTTCATGGTCTCAAATAAGCAAAGGTTTATAAGAAGTTGATTCAACATTATTGTAAGGGCTGGAGTGCCTGATGAACACATGGAACAAAGCAACACCACATAGACAAAAAACGTTTCTGTGGGAGCAAACTGCTGTGACATTTTCACCATTAAGCAAAACTAAATGTACAAAAAAATGGAAAGTCTTACAAGCAGGAGGACAAAAATTTATTCTATTTACCTTGAGAGATATTAAATATTAAATTGGTCGAAAGCAGTGAAGGTGTGTGTGTGTGCGTGCATGTGTGTATGCATACGCGTGTGCATATGTGCGTGCATGTGTGTGTGCATGTGTGCGTGCATGTGTGTGTGTATATGTGTATGCATGAGTGTGTGTGCATGTGTGTATGCGTGTGTGCATGTGTGTGTATGCGTGTGTGCATGTGTGCGTGCATGCGTGTGTGCATGTGTGTGTGTATGCGTGTGTGCATGCATGTGTGTGATTGGATACTCCCCAAGACCCTGAACAGGAAGAAGCAAGAATTAAAGAAAGCTATTAAATGAATGAATTTAAATGCTGCACTGATGAACGTGTGAGCTTTAAAGCTACACACTTTGAACACAGACATTACATTTAACAACTTTTCATGAGTTATCTTGGGAACCTTTCTACCCAACAGCTGAAACCTCCATCAGACATCCACAGCCAGACTCTGACCGGGCTGCAGCCAGTCTGAGATACAACAGTGCAAGAAGTTGCTAACAGGAAGCTACCACAGAGTTTGAGTCTATTGATTACTTCTCTTTGGTAACAGATCTAATGAATTCATTCACTTCCCAGTCCCTTTTCCTCGGATAAGCATCCTTTTTCTGCTCCGTCCATCCGTCCACATTTAGAACGGGAACACATTTATCCACACACTCTGCAGCACTAACATATTCCCTCAGGTATTCCAGGAAACATTGTGGATTAAAATAGCTGGCGGCCCACATATCATTATGTATATATGTATATATCATTCATTATGTATATTAATGACATAGGACAAAATGTGTCAGATGCTAATCTGCACTTTTACGCTGATGACACAATCATTTACTGTTTTGGAACATCCCCCACTAAAGCTGTTGAAGTCTTACAGAAAGCTTTTAATGAGGTCCAACAAACACTTCTGCAGTTAAAATTGGTCCTCAATGCTGACAAGACTAAACTAATGTTGTTTTCAAACTCTAAAAAAAGACCTCTAAGTATGCCCTCAGTGACCAATCTGGAGGGAAATATCATAGAGATGGTCCACACATACAAATACCTTGGTGTCTGGCTCGATGACTCCCTCTCCTTCAAGCCCCATATAGATAATCTTGTGAAGAAACTCAAACTCAGACTGGGTTTCTTTTTTCGAAATAAACTGTGTTTTTCCTTTGAGGCAAAAAAACGACTAGTTACTGCAACATTTCTGTCTGTTCTGGATTATGGAGACCTTTTGTATATGAATGCCTCAGCACAGTGTCTTGGTAAGATTGATGTGGTTTATCATGCCTCACTGAGGTTTATTACTAACTGTAGACCACTGACCCATCATTGTGAATTGTATTCTCGAGTGGGATGGCCTTCTTTGTCCACCAGGAGGTTGGCACATTGGTACACTTTCATTTACAAGGCCATGCTTGGATTACTACCCAACTACATCTGTAACTTAATCTCACGGAGAAGTATAACTTCTCACAGTCTGCGTGCAAACGATCAGTTGTTACTCTGTGTTCCGTTTGCTCGCACTGAACTGGGTAAAAGGGCTTTTGTTCACTCTGCTCCTTCTGCATGGAACAGGCTGCAGGAAAACTGGAAACTAACCGAGCTTATCTCATTGAATACATTTAAAACCAGACTGAGAGCCCTTGAGAGAGATACCCTGTGTTGTAATTGCCTTCTGTAATTCTGTACATAACATGTCTGTGTAACTGGAAAATATATATATATATATATGTTGTAACTGTAACTCTTGCTGCCTCTTGGCCAGGACTCCCTTGAAAATGAGGTTTTTAATCTCAATGGGACCTTCCTGGTTAAATAAAGAATAAATAAATAAATAAAATATCCCTGTACAGCGAGCGTGGTTCTGTTGGGCCAGACTCAGAGAAAATTAAAAATCGGTGTGAAACAACACAGCTGGCCTGATTTGGAACTTTTATTATGACAAATATAAAGAATTTTGACCCAAGTGGCTCAAACACTGAAGTTAAGCTGTTTATTATCCAACTTTGTTTGTGTATTAATTTTATTATTATATAAAAAATAAATCACTTTACATGGATTTGCTTATAAAAGAAGCAACATTTTTTTTTTCCTTCTTTCTGAACAAATGGATGCTGTCCTCCCAACCTGAGACAAAGATAAGCAGACGGGAAAAATAACAGGACAAAAATCCCAAGGTCATCCTCCTCTCTGCTGCCTCTGACCCAGCTACTGCCCCGCTCCACACACACACACACACACACACACACACACACACACACACACACACACACAGTGTTAGTATGATGACCTCGAGAGCAAACTGGAAAATTCCTCAAATATAAAACGAATAATTAAAAATTTTCATCCTTCTTTTTCATTGTTTCATATAAATGGATCAATCTTTAAACACATTTACAGAAAAATCACGTTCTGCATCTTGAGGACATTTTAGACACTTTACAAAAGAACAAAAACATCTGGAAGTTAAAGTTTTGAGTCAGTTTTAAATTAAACGTCATTTGAAACAATTATCTTCTTCTTCTGGGACAAATGAAGCCGAGGCTTTGAGGCTTGTATCAAGCATGAACAGATTAAAGCCATTTTTGATCAAATTCTCCAAACTTTATTTTGACTGATGTCACCTGAAGATGCATTTTTGAAAAATTATAAAAACCGAGTCATCTGTTTTGTGCAAATGAAATCTTCAATAGATCATTTCTGGTTATGAGCTAACGAGTTCATCTGTGCCTCCTCGGATTTTAGTTCAGCTTTAGAAACTGACCCTTTGTCATGCTAATAGAAAGAGCACGTGTTTGTCAAGCTGGCCTTGGAAAACACACACACACACACACACACACACACACACACACACACACACACAAACACACACACAGTCACTTCCTCTACTATTGTCAACATCCTCTGCGCCCTAAGAATGATGTCATCACTCACGTGTGTGTGTGTGTGTGTGTGTGTGTGTGTGTGTGTGTGTGTGTGTGTGTGTGTGTGTGTGACTTTTATGCATTAGCAGTTAGCAGCCACCATGTTTCCATCAGCTGTTATGTGACATGATATTTTTCATATCATATAAAACACTTATCCGTAGTTTTGAACTGGCTGCCATCTCCAGTTTTTTTTCATGTGCAAATCCAAACAAAAGAATGTTTGAGAGGAAGAAGGCAGACTGAGAGGAGAGCTGGAAGGCTGCCAGGTCACAAGGCTTTATATCCCAGAGCCAATTGATCCACAAACACTGCCTCAGCAGGATGTGAAGACAAACACACACACACACACACACCTGAGTGTATCTCATCACAGCTCTGCTTGTGATCGCAGAAAGAATTTCTCATGACTAAAGTGAATAAATCAAACATTGTTTTTTGTTCTTTTATCTAATTCCACCCATATAATAAAATGTATTCATACTCCAGCAAACAGATTGTTTAAAACTGTGGGACTAATATTATTTGATTTTTGCTCATTAATTAGGAAAGGCTGAGCTAAACCCACTTGCTGGCCTGTGGTGTGCCACAAGGTTCTGTTTTAGGGTCCTTATTGTTGTTTATTTTCTACATTTCAAATGCCTTTAGGGACGTTTCTTGCTATGCAGATGATGCTCCATTATATCATATATTGGTTAGTGTGCCCCAGGGCAGCTGTGGCTACATTGTAGCTTATCACCACCAGTGTGGTCATTTAACTTAACCTTATAGGAATCTTGCTGTATCCATTGACTCAGATTTTTTTGTTAAATGCCAAGGTTAAATCTCTGTTCCACTCTAAGAAACGTTGCTAAAGCCCTAATCTTTCTGGTGCAAGTCTGCTGGCAAACAATTGCAAAAAAAACAAAAATAAATAAATATTGCAACACAGGAATTCTCTAGTTGCAGAATTATTTCACATATCTGGAATACATCTGGAAGTCTTAATCAATTACTTGTCAATTTAGCCTCCATTAATAGTGTGAGACAACTGCTGCATGAGTTGGCAAACAGATTGCAAAAATACTGAAAATTGTTAATAATTTGAGACACAATTGGGCATTTTATGATGACAATAAAGCTTGCCTGACAGTCAGGATATAGTCCGGTTTGCACATTTTCTCACAAATCTGTCTCCAAAGCATCACTACAGAAGAATCACATCTATTTCAATACTGTTGCTTATATTTCTTTGAGCTACACAAGCAGCAGTTTTCTCCTGCTACAAGAATAAGTTCCTCTAGCGAAGATTAGAGGCAAGTGACAACTGTTTTCTTATCTCACAGCAGGCTGCTGAACAAACTAGCACAGTTCCTGAAATGCTCGACTTTTGGTTCGGCTGAAAAGGGGGAAAAAATCAGTAACACATGAGACTTATTAGGATGAGTCACTACATAACAACAGATACCCGGCGTGTGTTTGAAGCATGCAGAGATGAATGAGTAAATCTCCTTGTAAACTGTAGTAATCGGGCTCCACGGTGAATAGAGACAGAGAGCTTCTTGCCGATGAAAAGTACTCATCTTGAAAGATCAGGGCGATGGTTTTCACAGTGCAGAGCTCTCTCTCTCCATCACAAGCCCGCTTCATTTTGTTCTGCTTTCCTGCCGAGGAGGTCTGACTGCTCGGTTCCTTATCTCATCTCTGCCTCATTCACTTACTGAATTATGGCTTCCCAGGACACCGTCTGTGTGTTTGACTTGAGTGCTTTTAAATGATGAGGTAAAGACAATAACAGAGCACGTTCTGGGGCACAATATTAGAGGAAAATGAGGGGAAAAGATGAATGAAAGCTGTGATTAAAGCCGCTCATAATAAGGAGGAATTGTTGCCTGACTGCAGGCTGGAAGATGAGGGAAAACTCATTTGTGTCTCTTTAAATCTTCTCTGTCGTTCTGATTTGTGGCTGCCACCAGACCATAATATACTTAGAATTAGGGTTATATTATATATTATATGTGTACAAATGAGTTTATTCTGATGCTCATCTGCTTTAAAAGGATCACAGTTATTTAATTTTAGCTACATTTTCCTACTTTCTCATCATTTATTACATAGGCAGCAGCTCCAGGTCTCCACCTCTTCATCGACGTGTCCTGCTCTTCATCTTTTATCTCCATGCTTTTGTTTTTCACTCTCATCTTCATCTGTTTTTGTCAGCTGTGACTATGAAGAAACAGCTGTGCGCCACTGACAATTACATAACTCAGTGTGTGTGTGCGTGTGTGTGTGTGTGTGTGTGTGTGTGTGTAAACAGGTCGAACGATGCGAGACAGAAAAGGAGGTTAGAAAAAAAAGGACAAGTGTCTCGTCTTTTATGGCGAACTTTTATCTGTGCTTTTATTGTGTCTGCTGGTGTTTTCGGTGGCTCTCATCCTCCTCCCCTCGCCACCTCCTCATTCTCTCCATCCTTCACTCCATCCCCTGAGTTACTGGGCTGTGAAATGTGAAAAACTGCAGCATGCATGGTAATTCATTATCTTGTCAAACTTCCCCAGGCCTGCCTCGAGTCACGGGCAGTCGGAGAAGGAAAAAAACAGAGTGGGAAAAGGAGGAAGGGGAAAAAAAAACAGTTCATGTAGTGGTCACTGCAGCAGGTCAGCAGGTCACCTTAGAGATGAAAAGCAGAGGAAACATAACAGACAGTATGCTTGAGTAGGTCCACAGCCTGCAGCCTGGATAAACAGGCTGACTCTGAGGTTTTTGTATGTTTACAGTCTGGTTGTAGTTCCAGGTACCACTGTGGTTTTTGTCAGACATGTTTGTGAAACAGATGAGCAAAAACAGTTTGAATGCATGAAGTAAATGTTTCCCAGGAGTCACAGTAAAGCAGAAAGGTCTCAGGAGTTCAAACCAAAGAGAAAAATAAAACAGCATTTATCACATCAACAGAGCCTGGATTTAAACAATAAATAAGAAGTGCACAGTCGCTGTGATGTACGGTGGTATTTACTAAGTTAGTCCAGATCTTAACAGCACACCTGTTTAACCTCAATTTGTTCATTTAGCTCCGATGATATGATATCTTGTACATTTAAAATGTACAGGATGATGTTCAATTCTCTACATGTTTACATGATATTATTAACATAATAGAAGATTTATCAGGATATTCCTACAAGAAGTTTTAAATATTGAAGTGTAACTTCCACAGAAACCCATTTCAACAGAACTGAGGGGTTTGTTTAAAGCCTCCTGGCTAGCATCCCAAATTCAGAAGTAACTCTTGATGAGAATGTCAAATATTAACAAAAAATATCTACTACCAAAGACAAATGGGCCGGATCATGCATGCTTTATTATTAATAATAAGCTAGAAAGAAAGTACATATTTAGAATTGATCTTTGTTTGACTTTGTCTAAATCAAAAGACAACATTTATTTTTTTTCCTACAATTATAATATAGATAAAAAGTGTAACTTCATTCATTCTGATCTTTTTCAAAAACTATTTAAATACTTTAAAATGAAGCTTTTTGTGTATGTACTAGGGATGGAGAGATTCACCGATCTGAGCCGGTGGTTCGTTCATGACGTTAGCGATGCGACTGCACCGGTAGCTTCAGCGTGCATCGGTTATAACTGACGGCTGTATCGCAATGTATCTTCCCGTACGTGCCTCTCATCGGTTAAAACCATGGTTACATCGATTACTTCATTGTTTTCCTGCTATGTCCTCGTTTTTTGAGGCGCATTGAACGCACCGTCCTTCTCTTTTAGCGGAGGCCAGGTGGTGCGCAGCCGCAGTTAGAAAAACCATCGTGGGACAATATTAACCGACGTACGTGCTTCCTGTCTTGTCAAAATAAAACTTTCTAAAGTCCGTGTGACCGGTTTCTGCAGCAGCGTATTCTTCTGAGCATTCTTGTTGATCTACACAACTAAAGCTTTGTGTGAGGTAATTTAAGATAATTCCTTATTATTGTAACATTTGTGCAGAACTAAACAACAGACAGAACAACATTTTAGTTCAGAGAAGTTCAATAAACAGCTGAGATGAACTCACATCTCAGCCTGGACTTTTCTCTTAAAGGAACAGTACCATTAGGCTACAACAGCTTTTAATATTGCCACATATGGATCATTACAATATTTAGAAGTGTTTTCAAATTTTTACTGTTTCATAATAATTCCAAATAATTGAAAAATGATGAACTCTAATAATTTTCTGATTCTGTTGGTTTATTTTTCTGTCTAAACCTAGTGTCAACCCCCTTATTTCAAGTATTGTAGCAATAATGTTATGTATAATATGTAAAATATCACTGATGATGTGCATTGTCTTTTAATGTTGAATTTATTGATTAATCAAAAACAATAGAGGATCAAATACATCCTTCACAGAGGAGAGGGAAAATCATTTTGATATTTAAAAATCAGATGTGGGCTGGAAAATCTTTTTAATGTGTTGAATCGTTTAAAATAGCATCATGAAATGTATCGAATCGAAATTCGTTTTCAAATCATTAAAGAATCGTCAGCAGGGATGAATCGTATCGAATCGTATCGCCAGAGGGTTTACCGTATCGTTAATGTATCGTATCGCCAGTAGCGTATCGAGATACGTATCGAATCGGCCTCAGTGGTGGAGATTCACATCCCTAGTATGTACAGAGTTTTAAATACCACATTACTGTGAAAATACTTATTTATATTATAGATGCAAAAAACATCTTATGACACATCGTTTTACTCTGAAATGTTATTTGCATTTTTGTTTCTCCCCATTCAAATAAAGCTGCAATGACAAATTTGGAAAACAAGTTAGCCTTAAAACATTTTTTCATGCCCCTTAACAACGTTCTAACATATCTATAAATATATTGTGGAGATTCAAAACCCTAATAATAATTAATAAAGTGGTTCTCTCGTATTTGTCTACAAACCCTCTGCCAATAACACGCTTCAGACCAATTCCAACTATTGGACCATCCGGTTGTCGGTCTCACCGAACCGCCACACTTCCCTGGGTCCTCCACTCATTCCACACTCATGTATTTAGCAACAGAACACCACTGGTGTGAGAGGTTCTCCGCTCAATAATATCAGAGAAGGAGAAACAGCCGGCTGCTACCACTTCAACTTTAGGACAAACTACCAGAGTCCCAAAAGAAAAACACCATTTGACGTCACAAACAACAAAAGATGTTTGGACACAGAAAACGGCGACTGGTGTTTAGCGCTGTCTCGTTTCCTCTGGCATCACGGGTTTCTGGTTCCAGCAGATGCGTCTCAGAGAAGATACCCGAGGGGAGGGGTGAGTGTTCTGTGACCGGGTTTGCGTTTAAAACCTAGCTTGTTCTGTAGATTCGCTATAACAGCTTTAAAGCATCATTGCTAAGCGCTAATTCATGCTAGCAATAGCAGACCTTCCCTGTGGAAGATTTTACCTCCAGACTCACTACTTTGAAGTTAATCAGACATTAACTTTAATCTTTATTCTGATCAGTTTGATTGTTAGAGATAAATCAGAGTTGGTAACAATCAGTAGGTCGGCGCTGTATGAGTCATCAGCCCTGAAAACCAGATGTGGTGCATTATTATTTAATATGAAATAATAGCTTTATCATAAGACATATTAGATATAAAATAACCATACAATTAAATGTATTTGTAAATTAAGATCAAATTGGAGCATATTACATTAAAAAAGTCTAAATTTTACCAAAGTTTTGATTTTGTTCCGTTTTACTCTGATTACTGGACATAAGTGAGTGCAGCTGTATTTAGATTACCACACAGATTCAGGGTTGTAGCCTTGCCTGACCAAAAGGAGACTCTGTATCTCAGTAACACAGAACTGGCTGGTCTAGCATAGCGCTGTAATGACTCCACAGCAAATAAATCAATACGCCTGAAAGGAACTACAGACACACCGAGCATGTAAACGAGGAGAGCAGAAAGAGATGTTTGAGTCAGCCACTTTCCAGACTTTTAAACAGATACCTGCAAACGTTGTCCAAAATGTGTCTCAGCCTGTAAGAGCAGCTCAATAACAGCCACATGAAACCAGAACCTCCACTTCGATTACACCTCTGAGCTCGCTGGCTCCATTTTCCCTCTTGTTCATCGGGCTTTGGAGCTGCTCTGCTTTGAAATAAATGGATTACATCTAATTGGGAAGTCTGGGTTTGATCCCTGACCACTCAAAACTCACACATGCATGCACGTACACACACACACAAATCCCTAAAGCCCATCACATCCACCCTACCCTAAAAAGATGCATCAATTACACCCAGAACGTGGGCTCCTACTGTCAGGTGCAACAAAAATGACAGACAGGTGAGACAGTGTGAGCATTTTTTACACCCTCGTCTTTAGCCTCGATGCAAAGCAGCTGATAAAAGAAGAGGAAACAAAGAACGGGAAAATGGACAGCACAGAAAGATAAATGATACCCACAAATCAGTTTGCCACTCTGTGTGTGTGTGTGCGCGTGTGTGTGTGTGTGTGAGTGGTTCGGTCTGTCTGACAGCAAACGGCCAATTACTGTCGAAAGTGGCGGGATGAGTCCTGCCAGACCATGGCTTTCCATTAGTGCATGCCAGCCAAGCATGTGTGTGTGTGTGTGTGTGTGTGTGTGTGTGTGTGATGGAGGGAACAGAGTGAGACAGAAGGAACGAGACTGGAAAAGATGTGGTTGTGCCAGGTCTGTGTGAATGTGTTTGTCTTTCTCCAGACTGTCACACAGCTTCTGCAGGAATATTTGACATCTCCAGTCTCCTCTCCTCACTTTTAGCCCTTCAAACTGGAAAATATTCCTCCATAAAAATAAAATGCAAACAAAGTGCTTAGTAAATATCTCATAAATATATTTTAGTTGAAACATTAAAAAATCATCCAGATAATCTTAATGTTGGGGGCTAGCTGCTAAGCTATTAGCACACAGGTGCAGACGAACACAACCTGAAGGCCTTTTCATTTTCAGCTTAACGTCATTAAAGTGACATTAAAACAACCGAGGCTAAAGAAGACGTGTAATTGCAACATTATTGTTGAATATTGTGATGATTATATCAGCTGCACTAATACTCTCATGGTCTGACTCATATCACCGACATGATGTTTGTGTCAGCTACCTGTGCAAATCTTTGTGATATTGATATTACAATGATGATGAATTTTGCAAAGCTTCATTTCTTTGATGCAAGCATCTGAAACTATTCTCAATTTTGTTTCTACGAGTCAAAAAGTGCAAAAACTGTTAGAGTACTCTGGGAGGGGTTGGTGACCAAACCGCAAATAAAATAAGTCATTTTCTGACTAAACTGCAACAAAAATCACACGACTGTCTAAATGTGCACGCAGCTAGGGCATGCATCCCACGTGACCCACTCACATAAAACGTTTCCTGCAAATAAATGTGTGGTACGTACCAATTCAGCGTGATTCCACATGAGAGTTGGTGTTTTCTTGCTCTAACTTGTCACAGATGCAAGATTAAGTTAGAATATTTATTGCTTAGTTTTTCAGCATGTTATAAATAACAGGACAGACAATCACTGCTCCATATATATGTCGCTAATATTTTATGACTAAAATTAAATATTCACAAAAGATATAAAATAGTACGTCCTAAATACTAAAGAAATGTCCTGTTATGATGTTTCGTGGGTATTTTAACAGCATTTAAGATATACATTTGCATTAGGATCAACTCAAATGTCCATAAACTTAAAGGAAAACATCCTGGTAATTTTTTGCAAGGATGTTTATTTTAGTGACATTTTTCTTACAGTCTATGCCTGCCTCTGTTTCATCCTTTAATACAAGAGTGAACATTTAAAACCTGTAACCCATCAAGCCAAACTGGAGACTCCATCTCTTCAGACCTGCCCATATTAGTTATATCCTGGAACACCCTCAAGTCAATTAACACTGTGATAACAGACCAGGAACAGGCGTACAGCTAGGTGATGTTTGCACTAAAAATAGGATGAGCCAGCATGAATTGGTGTCAGTAAGACAGTCACTGAGGAAAAGTGTAGTTTGTGCTTCATTCAGCAGGAATAAAACATGCACATGTTTCAGATACACACGATGCACCAAGCCAGAATAACCTAAGGGGCTCCAGCAGATGGTTTTAAAATAAAAGCCTCAGTTTTACAAATTTAAACAAAGTGGATTTTTTAAACTGATGAATTAAATATTATAAGATGCTTTTCTTCCCTTCTGTTTTACAGTGGATGGCATGCATTATTCAGCAGGATTATCCACAAACAAACAGTGGCAGATGTGGATGTATTATTTAAGGAAAAAGTCAATTCCTATTAAGCAGGTGTCCATCTTGTGTGTGTGTGTGTGTGTGTGTGTGTGTGTGTGTGTGTGTGTGTGTGTGTGTGTGTGTGTGTGTGTGTGTGTGTGCGTGGTCCAAACAAATCAGGCTGACTGACTCCTCTATTGATCACATCAGAGAGCTAAGAGCAGGAGCAGCATCCTGCAGGGTTAAACTACCCAGAATGATCACTTTGGACCAGAACCACTTTCATATCCAAAGACAAAATAATAATAATAATGAAAACTTTAATTTGTTTTGTAGGAAGTCAAACACATACAGTAAAGTTAGAGGAAGAAAACGCATTATTTTGTCCTCAGAATCTGCATTTGAGAGTTTTTACGCACCAGAACCAGAAGGGTGTGAGTGAAGATATCAGTGTGGGGAATTCCATGAAGCCAAAGCTTCACGCTCTTGTTTTTAAATGAATGATTTCCTAATCCAGCTTTAAATAGCTGATGAGATGGCGCATGTAAGGGGAAAATGCGTTTTCCTGACGCGCATAAACTCGTTTGGAGTGTTTACGCACACTTTTTAAATGTTGTTTGCCATCCTGTACCATTAGTGCGTAGAGTCGTAGGTATCCTCCCTCTTCTCCTCCCCCTTCTCACCCTACTCCCTCCCTGTGTGCGTGTTTTCTCCTGTCAGCGGACCTCGCGGTGCTCCATGTGAGCGGAAAAGAAGAGACGCAACTACACGCCGCATGTAAAATACCAAAAACCCACTCAGAAAAGCACCAACCAGGCACACGGGACATCTGATTCTAGTCTTTTTAGTATAAAAGGAGGAGAAATGCGTTATTTCTGACCTGCTGCCAGTTTTCCTCCAGGGAAGGCATCGCGGAGAAATAACCAGTGTCATGAACGAGTTGGAGTTCCTGGAAAATACTGTAATTCGCCAAAACATCCATGTTTATTGTAAAGAAGAAGGAAAAAAATCAAAAAGTCAGTCAAAAGAAAAAGTCCGGATTTCAAGCGATAAACACGCACTTCTTCTTTCCTTTTCTTCTTGTTTTTCCCTCCAAGAGTGGTAAAATTAAAAACCAAAAGCTGTGGAAGCTGGTGCAGAGGAGCGCACCTGAGCACGCGGACTAAGAAAAAAGCTCAAAAAGCAGGAAAAGTGTGTGTTATTATCTGTATCTTTGTGAGAGCAGTCCCGTCTCCACGCAGCGCGCTCTCTGTCACGCCTCTCTCCTCAGTCCGGACTCGGGGGTGCCAGATTTATTTCCGCATTGCCAGATTGCCAATCGGTCTCCGTCTGAAGCTGCCAGGTTGCCAGGTTTGCTCCTCCAGCAGCAGACTGTACCCCGCTGCAATCCGGGGACAGGGGAGAGAGAGCGAGGGAGAGGGAGAGAGAGAGGGAGCGAAGGAGGAGGAGTCAGCTGTCAGTCAATTTCATGCGTGGCCTTTTAGGGTAAATAGGCTCGATGATGTCACTGGTGTCCAATTAAGGAGGCGCTGAGACAGTGGGAGTGGGTGGAGCTTTCAGGAGTCCCTCGGACGCCATTGGCTGCAGCGAGCTGTCAGTCAGGCAGCAGGAGTGAGTTATTTTTAGAGGCCTATTTAAAAGCAGCAGCGCTCCTGCCTCAGTCACAACAGGCTGCTCAGGCAGAGAGGTGAGGAGCTGCAGCCGCTGTGAGGGAGCTCCTGTGAAAGGATAGAGGAGCAGGTGAGAGTCAGAAACAGCAGCAGAGGTGGTGCTGATGGAGCAGAGAAGGTGGATTGTTTCTATTTCTTCTTTTTTTTTTTTTTGGAGATGCCCCCCCCTGGATGGTTCTGTGGTTGGGTCTGCCTGGAGAGATGAGATGCAGTGAAGAGTTCAGCTGGTTCACATGTTCTAGAGGTTGATCCTGTTAGATCTGAGTCACATTAAACATCTGAAGCATGTTTTGTTGCCCCACTATGGAAACATGATCTGTATAAATAAACCCTTCAGTTTAGATCTAAAGCTCAGACTTCTCCTAACCCAGCCATGACTCAAAAACAACAAACTTTATCAGTAAATAAAAAGGCAGCATTGATTGTTGGGAAAAGAAAAGAAAATAAATCAACCACTGAATGGATTTTATTAAAACTGTCAGAAACTCCTGATGTTACTCTATGTAAATGTGCCACTGAATAACTGTTGGAGTCAACCCAATTAAATATGGCTGCCACATTTAAATAACATTTGCAAACACAAAACTGGCCAATTGATTAATCACTTTTCTGAATGAATACTTTCCTTCCTTTAATCATGATACTTTATTTTAGCTAAGCTCAGATTTTGTGTTTAAAAATAAAATCTTCCACACACAATTTTGTTATATGCTACTTTTTTGTTAATTTGAACTTTAATAATTCTGATTTGGAAACCGTGTTTTCTCTAAGGATTCCTACAAAAGCTGTAGTGAATTCTTCATTTTAGAAGCCAAACTGATTCTACATACGATAAGTTCTACATGCTTTCAGATGGTTTCATCTAAATTATTCATCCGATCATCCAGGATCAGAGAGAAATCCTTAAAAACCTGAACAGATTTGTGCTTTTGTAACTCCTTTCTTTCATTAATCATCTGTTCGCCCCTGTAGGGTAACAGCATGTTGTCTCCATGTATTAAAGAACTTTCAAAGAAGTTCAAAGCAGCTCCTCCTCCAGCTGCTATGTTGATCTCACACTGATGTTGTAGTTTTAATACTTTCATCTTATATTGTATCAGTTAGGGAATAAAAACAGTACGGCTGTAATTTTACCAAAAGAACCATTTTTATGGCATGAAGGCATCAAATCCCCAAAACTTTCATATCATATTTTTCCAATACAAGTACTCAAACACCATTAATAAGCTAATTAAACAGAGTCTTGATCCATCCATCCACCCACCCACTCACCCCGAGAGTCATAGTTCTTGTGGAGCAGCATTCATGACTTGTAAGATGTTAGTTAAGTTGCATTTATTTTTTACTTTTTCATAAGTTGTAGCTGTCATGTGAACTCAGTTTCCTATTTTCTATGCTTTTTTCTTCCAAATAATATTTATGACCAAAAAAAAATCCACCACTGATCTCGACACTGGCACCCCACAGGGATATGCCCTCGGTCTCCTCCTGTTCATATTCTGTTTGTCGTTTTGGAGATCACGTTGAAACAACTGTACTTTTACCAAAACTACCATTTTTATGGCATGAAGGCATCAAATCCCCAAAACTTTTGTGTTACATCATCTTTTTCTATTTCAAGTACTCACCATTAACACCATTAACAAGCAAATTAAACACTATCCATCCATCCACCCACCCCATACTGTCATAGTTCTTGTGGAGCAGCGTTCATGACTTGTAAGATATTAGTTAAGTTGCATTTTTTTCATAAGTTGTAGCTGTCTTGTGAACTCAGTTTCATATGTTATGTGCTTTTTTAAAAATTATTATTTATGATCGCGGATGCAAGCGGCTGAAATGCGTATCCTCCGGATGGTAGCCGGGCTCAGCCGTAGAGATAGGGTGAGGAGCTTGGACATTCAGGAGGGACTCTGAGTAGAGCCGCTGCTCCTCCACATCAAGAGGAGTCAGCTGAGGTGGTTCGAGCATCTGGTCAGGATGCCACCTGGACGCCTTCCTGGGGTGGTGTTTCAGGCATGTCCTGCTGGCAGGAGTCCCCCAGGTCAACCAAGGACACACTGGAGCAAGTACATCTCCAATTTGGCCCGGGAAAGCCTTGGGGTCCTGCCGGAGGAACTGGTGGAGGTGGCCGGGGAGAGGGCTGTCTGGGATGCCCTACTTGAAATGCTACCCCCGTGACCCGGATCAGCGGAGGAAAATGAACAAACAAAAGAATGATTTATGATTTAAAAAATCCACCACTGATCTCAACACCGGCACCCCACAGGGATGTGTCCTCAGCCTCCTCCTATTCACATTCTGTTTGACATTTTGGGGATGATGTTGCAACGGCTGTACTTTTACCAAAATAACCATATTCATTAGCCTGGCAAGCCATCCTATATATGTGAATATATTAGTATATATAGTCTGGCCACAAACCATTGACGGCTCTCAGTCGTGAGGCGGGATCTATGGTTGTCTTTCAAAATGTCAGCACGCAATTGGATAGCGCTAGGACCAATCAGAGTAACAAACAACGTGACGTAATCACAGCAACGGAAAAGCGGGACGCAGCAATGGCGTCTAACATCAATGATTTCTGTCGTTTTTGTATGAAAAACATGCAAATATCAGGTGTACTGGGACATTGCACTACTTTGTTTGATAAAAATAAGAAGCCGCTAAGTATATCAGACAGACTTACGCACGTTGGAGTCTAAATAATCCAATGTTGATGACAAAGTCGTTTCATAAGAACGTGGCTCCGGCGTTGCCGCCATGTTGCTTGGGTTCGTGGCCGCAGCGCTGACCATAGATATCATATAAACACTAGATGCCTTAACTGGGAGTCGACCGCGTCCCTACACGGCGGCCATCTTACCTCGGACAGCTTACGTTCCGTTATCAGTGGTAGCAGATGGAAGGTGAGTGAACAACTTCAACAAAAACACTCTTAACTCGATTAAAAATGAACGGATTTACAAGCCGGTTGCATTATTACAATCCTTATAACACATAGGCTTGATATGACATACTTTAACATTTTTAAATTAACGGGCCAAATCCGTCATATTTTACAGCCACATCTCTGGCGTTTATAACAAACCAAACCGTTTGAAATTCGGTTGAAAATTGAGCAAGTTAGAGTTATTTAAATGGTACATTCACCATTGACACCAATGTTACGAAAGGGGGCCTGTCTCTTATACAC
>SSNS01000373.1:0-260000 GCA_006937985.1 Aphyosemion australe
AAGAACTGCTGAAAAGGATTTTTTTCATATTTAGAAACAGCGCCCCCTAGATTTTTACAACCAGCTATATCTCCATAATGCAACATCAGATCCACACCAGATTTTGTGTGCTTTGTTGTGGGTCACTGTTTAACACATCGGTTTGGTTACTGTACACCCCTCACCCACCAAAAAAGGAAGCAGCTATAACATCTGTTTAAAAGCTTGGATTTTCACACAATATTAAACACTGGTACTGGGAGCTCAGCAGAGCACTAATGACTGTTTTAGAAGATCACTCATTACACCACCTACTTGTGACATGCACAGTTTATTAGCAAGCTCATAGGACAAGTTGAGGAGGGGTTGAGATGCTGATGATGTGGTGGTGCACACTGGTCTATGACACACGGCCACCACCTTGCGCCACGGGGCAGGCCCCTTTTAAAATTTCTTCAGGAATTTTCTAGTTATTATTATTATTATTATTATTATTATTATTATTATTATTATTATTATTATTATTATTATTATTATTATTATTATTTTAGAGCCAAAACTCTCATCAAAGTTTCATTCTTTGACTATTATAGTTTCATTTCAGACAGAATGTCACAAACTTGTTATTGGGGATTTTCTTTAACTTTTAGCCAAAACATGTTAAATTGAGAAAAACATAATTAGTTGTAACTGTCTTTTTTTTTCTTAAAGTTAAAAATAGGTCTCTACTTTTTGCAGATGATGTGGTCCTGTTGGCTTCATCAGACCGTGATCTCCAGCTTTCACTGGAGAAGTTCGCAGCCGAGTGTGAATCAGCTGGGATGAGAATCAGCTCCTCTAAATCCGAGACCATGGTCTTGAGTCGGAAAAGGGTAGAATGCCATCTCCAGGTCAGGGACGAGGTCCTGCCCCAAGTTGAGGAGTTTAAGTATCTTGGAGTCTTGTTCACGAGTGAGGGAAGGGTGGATCGTGACATCGACAGACAGATTGATGCTGCGTCTGCAGTGATGCGGGTGTTGTATCAGTCTGTCGTGGTGAAGATGGTACCAGTTGATCTACGTTCCAACCCTCACATATGAGCTTTGGGCAGTGAATGAAAGAACGAGATCACGGATACAAGCGGCCGTAATGAGTTTCCTCCACAGGGTGTCTGGGCTCTCCCTTAGAGATAGGGTGAGAAACTCGGTCATCCGGGAGGGGCTCGGAGTAGACCTGCTGCTCCTCCACATCGAGAGGAGCCAGTTGAGGTGGCTCGGGCATCTGGTTAGAACACAGGACACACAGGACACACTGGAGGGACTATGTTTCTCGGCTGGCCAGGGAACGCCTTGGGATTCCCCCGGAGAAGCTGGCCCAAGTGGCTGGGTAGAGGGAAGTCTGGGCTTCTCTGCTTAGGCTGCTGCCCCCGCGACCCGACTCCGGATAAGGGAAGGAAAGATGGATAGATGTTAAAAAATTCTCAAGGTATCAGAACTATGAAGTTCTGACTCCACCATTGTTCACAACTACAAGCTAACTGACGCTAACGCGGTTGAGAGACTCTAACTTGAAGCACCCATCAACTCATCGAGCTGCAGAATTTCTGTGGTGTCCCTCAGAGAGCTGCACAGGCGACAATCCCAGCCTCAAACCACAGCAATCAGATTTGGGCGGCGTGAGCTAACGCTCCGCTTCTTCGCTGCAGTCAAAGATCAGCAGGGCTGCTACCACTGCTGCTGTGGCCACAAGTCTCCCATCCCTAAACCTAAAGTTTTACCCCATTCAACCAGTGAAATAAAGTACAGAAATATAAATTTACTTACCGATGAAAAGAAACAGACTTTTTGGATGGTCTATTAATGCGATCAATCAGGGATGTCACTAGGATTGAGAGCTAGGGGAGGCTTAGCCCCGGGAGCTTGATGTTGAACATTTTTTGTCACACCCTGCAAAGACTTTGTCAATTAATTCATTATTTGAAGAGCATTTAACAGAACCTGTTATTTTATCACTTTCTTTTCCTTCCCTGCCTTCTTGCAATTTCTCTCTTCTTTTTTTTAATCAAAAAATAACCCTAAATCAGTTCATTAGCAGGGTCTATGTTGAAGAAAGATGCTATATATATATATATATCCGACTCTACCTGTCGGGCTTACTCGGTTCGGGCTTGGATCGTAGGAGCAGGTCTGGACGTCTACACAGGTGACCTCCAGACGAGATGCGTTCGTGCGGGTCGCGCGTCACCGGTTCTGACGGCTTTATTTATTTATTCTACAGGTGGTGTTTGGTACGTGTTAAAAATTATCTGGAATATGTCCCCCCGTGGTTAATAGTGAAACTGGTTAAACCGTAAAACCCAGCCTCGCTGTATAAACCCATCAACCCGACCCCCCCACTCTCTACTATTTTCTCATCGGATCTGCACTAATCAAGTATAGGTGACACATTTTGGATTCAAAATGGCGAATTTCGCCGAAGGATGAGCGATTTTCATGTCTGATACATCTGCACAAACTTGAAAATTAAAAAATTTTAACTGAAAAAAAATAAATCCACCCAAAATAATAGGGGGGCTTAGGAATATCCTAGGGTGGCTAAACCCCTCCTGAAAATGGCCCTAACGACGTCCATGCAATCAATACCACAGCTTGCCATATTTGTCCAATAATTCTGATTAACATCCGAACATGAACACACAGAGGACACAAAGTTCAGAGAGTCAAAATGGCTGAACATCTATTATAGGGTGACCATATTTCCATTTTCAAAAAAGAGGACAGGGGATCTGTGCCTACTGATGACGTCACACTATGGCAACGCCACACAACCCACATTGGGACCCATTTTTTTCCAGGTGTTCTGTCAGAACACCTGGCTTAGAGCTAAAATATCAGATTCTGCCAACAAAATGGCTAAAAAAACAATTCAAATGTAAACTGAGGTGTTTTTGCAAACACTATAATTAGTACTTCTGGGCAGGGTTTGAATTACACAGAGGATTCTGGGAGAGCCCGGTGACAGGCGGGTGGGTGGGGGTGGGGGGGGGTGTCTGATTGCCTTGGCCCCCAAAATGCCTTGATACGGCCCTGGATGTGGGACTGAATTTTGAAGGTGATCTTTTGTATCAAATATATAAATATTACACGCTTATGAATTATTGCTTTATGAAGGTCAAAAGGTGTAGTGGGATAAACCTACCAACATTTTCCTTTTCAAGAACTTTGTTTTGTTTTCTTGTTTTTTATTTGAATATTTTCCTGTCCTGTCTGTCTCTGAACTTCCTGCTTCTCCTCAATCCACCAGAAAAAACTGTTTCATGACTTCCTCCTGTTTCACCTCGAGTTAATTTTAAACAATTCAAATGAATCTACTGTCTGAAAAATAGTGGAGTGTGCGCTGCGCGGCCGCGCAGGTGAGGTGAAATCACCAGTGGACGGGTGACGCGCTCCGCTGCGTCAGACACGAATAAAAGATACGATTAAAAGACAGAAGTAAGACAGAAGATTACATGAACGGACATGAACGATCGCGTGTTAATTATATTTTTTGGTGGCGTCACTTTGAGAATGTTACTGTGGCCGTGCGCAGCTGGAGCACATCAACAATCAGCATTATCTGTCCTCTCCGCACAAAAAAACCCCACAGTGCGCTGAGAGTCCATGTAATATAAAACAGGATCTTCTTTCGGGCTTCCCTGGGTGTGTTGTTGAGGGCTTCCAGCTCCCCGTAATTCAAACCCGGCTCCTGGATGAAAACCCGGACATTTTCATCAATATAGGAAACCCCCCCGGACGCCCCGGACAGAGGGTGAAAAGTGGACATGTCCGGGGAAAAGAGGACGTTTAGTCACCCTAATCTATTAACATAAGGCTGAGGTGAGGCCTTCCCTGGAGCTAGCCGCTAATTCTGATGGCTCATGCTAGCTGTCAATCAAATCTAATTATTCATCATTTCAAGCATTTAATTACACCTAAACAGAAGAGTTACAAAAACATTCACCCCCCTCAGAGTTGTCAGGCCTGTAATCTACACCTATTAAACCTAAAATGTTTTTTTGAACCAGACTGTAAACCTGTTTATTTCGGCTGTGAAGTTGGTATTTTTTAACATGGGAGTCAATGAGAAACCCTAACCCTAGCAGATGAGGGTGGAGTTGCAAATTTTATCACTTCACAAATTTCACACTATGAATGCCCCTTGGTTTACACCAGGGGTGGGGAATCCTGGTCCTGGAGGGCCGCTCTCCTGCAGGTTTTGTGGTTTATCTGCTCAAACACACTTGATTCAGTGCTTGAATCACCTGTGCAGCAACTCATCAAGCTCTGCAGAAGCCTGCTAATCACCTGCTAATTGAAATCAGGTGTGTTGAAGCAGGGTTACAACCAAAACTTGCAGGATACCGGCCCTCCAGGACCAGGGTTCCCCACCCCTGGTTTACACCCATACACAAGAATTTAATATAACCAATCACAGCAGGCTAACAACAACAGGGCATGTTAGGAATAACTTATTGAGTAGGCAGGTGAACATCAGTTCACATGGGAGTGAAAAAATCTAGAATCTCTTACCAGGGTTTATTGCTGATGGTAAATTCTTCCAAATCTGAGATCCTCTAAATTAGAATGAGGACTGACCAAATGACGTTTTGTATTTTGCTGGTTTGTAGTCTCCATTGTCTGCTTCTTTAGTTGCAGCTCCTGCTGCTGGCATTTAGGATCATTCTGCTCCACAGCTCTGAGATAAGGCCACTGAGGCATAAAAGTCAGTTTTACTAAAAAAATTTAAAAATACTTTCAACACTAAGAGAACTAAGAGAGATCTTACGTATTCTGTATTTTACAGTGGTTTTTGGTCAGAACTTTCAAGGCTACTTTGTACAAACACATCACAGGTTTGAAAGCAGTTGAGCTGCTTGGCTCCTAACAGTAGTATGACAGAATCCTAGCGTGCAGATACAACTGGGAATCTTTTACAGGTAAACATGATCTTATCAGGCAGAAGCAGTTGACGTAGGTCCTAATAGTTCTGGACATTTTCCTGATTTGAACATAAATGACATTACACAGATCTGTCTTGTAGTCATGAAAAAAGATGCAAAGCATCAACTCTGTTAAAAATGACCAAAAATACACGCATACCCCCCCAAGAACGAACAGTTCAGATCCCCTCAATCAGAGTTCTGTACTAAGGGTTATGTACAGATGGCTCTTTGAAGGACCTACGTTTGTAGAAATGGTTTTGACTATATTGACAAGCTAGTAGCTAATCGCAGTAAGGCCAACACAATAAATGGTATAAATACAGTGATCTATATAGTGATACGTAAGTATATAGTTATTATGATCTATAATTAATGAATATCTTCTTTAATCTCACCTGAAAATGTTGCCAAACGCCTTCATCTTGTTTTTATTTTTATTTAAATTCATTGCATTTTTGTGGCAGACATGGGTATATAATAGTGGCTTTATGAAGTCATTTATTGTGTTTAACTTGAACAGATGGAGTCTCAGTTATTTACATTCTGCTGGTGCTGCTGCAACCTTTATGACTGACCGGCAAAGGAAATATGGCTGTGTTCTTTTGTCAATCTCCAATTTGTAGAAAATAAAACTAAACATCAGGGGCCTCTTGTCACGGTCCTGGCACCTCTGCCTCTTGTTTGGCTCTGAGCACCCCAGAACGCATCCACCTCAGATCCAAACCTGCCCAGTTCACCAGAGACCAGCCAGCATCATCCCAGTCATTCCCCTCAGTCCAACATACAGACTTCATTACCCATCAGCTCCTCTACCCATCATGCCCTGCATCAGACGTCCGCCCCACGTGATCAGCGCGGGAGTATATGAGGAAATGGGAATCGCTAATCATGGCTCAGTCATCGCTTTGGCGTTCCGGCACAACAAGCGTCCCAATCGCTACCAGAGCCATACCAGATCTACCCAGACCAGTCCAGTCAGTTTCCAGTCCAGCCTTTCGGCGATACGTAAGCCGCTCTTTTAATTTCTGGAACCGCATGCGCTCTCATCCTCATATGAGCTGCGCACCGCGTCTTCCTATATTAACTCATTTGCTGCCATTGACGACTAAAGTCGTCATTTTAAATCCAACCGCTCACTGCCATTGATGACTTTAGTCGTCAATTGCATTTTTTTACGGGGTGGGCGTCGGAACGAGCCCCCGCACCGTGAGAACAAACATCACGTGTCTTTATCCGTATATGTCACACATCACGTGATCAGGAAGTGGAAAATCACTGAATTAGGAGATTGTTTTGGGACGCTGCTGTGAAAAAAAGCAATGGGCCAACCGGAAATGCTCCTGCAGCTCACACTTCGGCAACAGATTGTGAAAGAACGGATAACGCTAGAAATACGGCGATTCTTCCTGATGTAAGAAGTGAGTCTACTCTTTCTTTTGGTAGTTTTGGCGTTTACATGATCATAGAGCACGATGTTCTGTGACTCTTCAAAAAACAGTAAAAACGCTCAAAAACGCTGGCAGTCAGGGGCTTTCTGATCAGAAAACGGCTGGCAGTGAATGAGTTAACTGCGTGTCTGTTCATCACCCAGTGTCAGTTCTCCACGCTTGGGTTATACAACACGCCAAAGTCCTACTCACGCTGCTGTGTGTTCAGTCCAGTCCAGCCAGTTACGTGACACCTCTGCTTTTGCACAAAACAGAGTTTGAAATTTGTGAACATTTTTGATGCAAACTTTGTGATTTATAAAGAAAAACTTGATGAGAAAATGTGCACAGCTTTAAGCAAACTCTGACCCTGTCGTAAGCACATTTCAGAGACAGGGAAACTGTCAGACTTGTACACACACACACACACACACACGTACTTGTATTTATATGCTTATGTGGACCTCCATTGACTTCCATTCATTTAGTGACTCCACTATGCCTAGCCCATATCCTAACCCTAACCTTGTTCTAACCCTAACCCTAACCTATCCTAAAAGTTAATTCACACCACACCTCTAAAACCAAGTATTAAGCAGCTTTGTATTGTGTGGACCAGTCAAATGTCCCCAAAATGTGTTCATGTTCAGATTGATTTCAGATGTATTTTCTTTTTTAAAAACTCATTAGTTTTTCATAGTTCATGATTCCTATACATGTAAGGCATTTTCTGGGTACTACTGAGTTGACTACAGGTCACCTAATCATTAAAAATTTATGTGTGCAGCAATTTAGAGACTTCTTTCTAATGTTGTTTTTTTCAGCACCAGAGAGCCGTTTGTTTATTTCCATACTCAGATGACCCAGTTGTTTGAACCTTTTCAGCTCCTAGAAGCTGAATGGAATTGCTTTTAAGAAACATTTGTTTGGGTCAGGTTTTTTCTTTTGTGAGTTTTGGTTGCTGTAGCACATCCTGTGTGTTAAATTGTGTAATGTAGTTCTGTACTTCTATTTTAGTGTCACATTTACTTTTAAATATGTAGCTTGGTCACATTAAAATGGTCATATTAAAAAAATGTCATTACATAAAAGGAGTTTTGCATTTTGTCACATCGTTTCTGACCTGTGAGCAAAATCAATTTCCCTTAAACGGAATCTGAAACATCCATCCATCCATTTTCATCCATCCATCCATCCATCCATCCATCCATCCATCCATCCATCCATCCATCCATCCATCCATCCATCCATCCATCCATCCATCCATCCATCCATCCATCCATCCATTTTCATCCACTTATCCGTGGTCGGGTTGCGGGGGCAGCTGCCTAAGCAGGGAGGCCCAGACTTTTCTTTCCCCAGCCACTTGGGCCAATTCTAAGATGTTGAGAAACATAGTCCCTCCAGCGTGTCCTGGGTCTTTCTTTAGGTCTTGTGCCCGGAAAACCTCACCAGGGAGGCGTCCAGGAGGCATCCTGACCAGATGCCTGAGCCACCAACTGGCTCCTCTCGATGTGGAGGAGCAGCAGATTTACTCCGAGCCCCTCCTGGATGACAGAGCTTCTCATCCTTTCTCTAAGGGACACTCTGGGGAGAAAACTCATTTTGGCTGCTTGTATTTGCGATCCAATTCGTTCAGTCACTACCCAAAGCTCGTGACCATTGATGAGAGTTGATGTAGGTTACCAGGTAGATCTAGAGCTTTGTCTTCCAGCAAAGCTCTCTCTTCACCACAACAGACGCAGCACCAACCCGCATTTCAATCTCCTGCTCCATGTTTCCCTCACTCGTGAACAAGACCACAAGACACTTAAACTCCTGCATTTGAGGCAGGACCTTGTCCCTGACCTGGAGAAGGCATTCTACTCTTTTCCGACTCAAGACCATGGTCTCAGATTTGGAGGAGCTGATTCTCATTCCAACTTTTTCACACTTGACTAGGAACCGCGCTAGTGAAACCTGAAGATCACGATCTGATGAAGCCAACAGGACCACATCATCTGCAAAGAGCAGAGACCTGATCCCTATAGGCCACCAAAACGAGACCCCTCAACACTTTGGCTGCATCTAGAAATCTGGTCCATAAAAGTTATAAACAGAATGGGTGACAAAGGGCAGCCTTGGCGGAGTCCAACTCTCTCCGCGAACGAGCCCGACTTGCTGCCTGCAATGTGAACCAAGCTCTGACACTGGTCATACAGGGACCTAACAGCCTGTATTGAGGGTTCTTGTACCCCATACCCCTGGAGTACCCCTTCTGCTAATCCACAAAACACATGTAGATTGGTCGGACAAACTCCCACGCACTCTCCAGGATCCCCCTAAGGGTATAGAGCTAGTCCTGTGTTCCGCGGCCAGGATGAAAACCACATTGCTTCTCCTGAATCTGATGTGAAACTATTCAACCTACTCTCCAGAACCCCTGAATAGACCTTACCAGGGAGGCTCAGGAGTGTGATCCCCCTGTAAATAGGGGGACCACCACCCCGGGCTGCCAATCCAGAGGAACTGCCCCTAATGTCCATGCAATATTGCATCTCATCCACTCCTGGAGACTTGCCACCACGGAGCTTTTTGACCACTTCAGTGACCTCAGCTCCAGAGACTGGAGAGCCCAACCCAATGTTCCCACCCTTTGCTTTCTCACTGGAAGACGTGCCGGTAGGATTGGGGTGGTCTTCGAAGTACTCCACCTACCAATCCACAATGTTCCGAGTCGAGGTCAGCAGCACATCATCCCCACTCTATAAAGTGTTGGTAGTGTACTACTTTACCCTCCTGAGACACCGGATGGTGGACCAGAATCTCCTCAAAGTCGTACGAAGTCATACTCCATGGTCTCACTGAACTCCCTCCATGCCTGGATATTTTCCGCTTGGACTGACAGTACCTGACAGTTGCCTCTAGAATCCCACAGGCCAAAAAGTCCCAACAGGACTCTTTATTCAGCTTGACAGCATCCCTACCCGCTGGTGTCCACCAGTGGGTTCAGGGGTTGCCACCATGGCAGGCACCAATGACCCTGTGGCCGCAGCTCTGGTCGTCGGCTTCAACAATGGAAGCACGGAACATGGCCCACTCAAACTCAATCCCGGCCTCCCTCAGGAAGTGTTCAAAATTCTGTCGGAGGTGGGAATTGTAGCTCTTTCTGACAGGAGACTCCGCCAGATGTTCCCAGCAGACCCTTACAATACGTTTAGGCCTGCCAGGTCTGACTGGCATCCTCCTCCACCACCTATGCCAACTCACCACCAGTGGTCAGTTGACAGCTCCACCCCTCTCTTCACTGAGTTTCCAAGACATGCAACCGCGGATCAGATAAGACAACAAAAAAGTTGATCATGAGTGGATGGGTCATGGGTCGATCATGGGGGGTTGTAGAACCCTAAGAAAGCGCTATACAAATACAGGCCAAGATGGGGGGCAACAAGGAATCTGAAACATCTTTTTTTCTCCTGGTACATCTTTTTTAAAGCAGAACATTTTACAGCAGCTCAGGCTACCTGGATTAATCAAATATTTAACATTCTCCTTTCACCTCACCCATGCTTTATCATTTTGATCAGAAAATTAAAGATTCACAGTTTGTGTGCTAAAAAATAAAAAAGCTGTCTTGAACATCTCTACTGACTTTTGTGTAAACACCTTCAGCAATGCACACACTCACACACGCACGCACGCACGCACAAACACACACACACACACACACACACACACACACACACACACACACACACACACACACACACACACACACACACACACACACACAACCCAACACACGATGAATATTATCCATTGCACGGTCTACTCTATATCTCCTGAGTATTTCTGCTAGATACTGTCAGTGCAAAATAATAAACAACCTTCACCACATGTGACTGTGTGTTGTCAAGTTATCATCTTTCTTCTTCAAAGGGATCAGAGCGTCTGGAGATGCCTG
Organism: Aphyosemion australe; assembly: GCA_006937985.1. Taxonomy (NCBI): domain Eukaryota; kingdom Metazoa; phylum Chordata; class Actinopteri; order Cyprinodontiformes; family Nothobranchiidae; genus Aphyosemion; species Aphyosemion australe. The sequence continues at coordinate 10,310 of SSNS01000373.1, forward strand.
CAGTTCTACCTTTTGATAGGTGCTGACACATGTGTGAGCCTCCATTCAATAAATATGTAAAAAAGACATTTATGTAAGACATGAATGCGTTTTTGGGTTTTATAATACACACATGTTGGAAGCCACAAACATGTTATGTATATAAGCACATTGAATTGTCTCTGTGTATGAAATGTACTATATAAATAAAGCTGCCTTGCCTTGCCCTTTTACTTTTTCAAGCAAATGTTACACCATTGGGGGCTCGTCCGGGACTTTTAACTTCTATACTTTACTAATGGACATTAGATATTTGGACTTTATTTGGGAAAACTGGTCTAACTAGTAAAAAACAAACAAAAAAAAAAACACCATTACTTGTGACAGCTCTGTGGTCAAGGTAAAAAGAACACAAAAAACACAGATCTTTTGAATATACCATCTTTCTCACTGCTTGTTATCTATGTTATCTTATGAACACATGATCTTGCAATTCTCCAGGGATCTCATGACCTCACAGGACCAGTTGTGTGAAACACTTTCACTGCCTTGTGTCTGTAACACTCATGGTGGCAAAGGATGTGTTGCTGAGGTTGTTTGGAAAACGCATCGATTACGTTACGTGCATCAGTGGAAAGCCCAGGTTAGCTAGATATGAACTGTAACAGGCTGTTTGGTCTGCATGAGGGTTGTGCTTCAGGGATGTGGCTGGATCTGAGCTCCGGTGGAAACAAGCAAGTCCCAGGTGAACAGTGCTGGGTGATTAGGTGCAAAGAACATGAAAACAGGAAGTAAAAATCACGACACCTTTAAACAGTGTGGTCTCAAACAAACTAGTGGAAGGATTGCATCTGACAATCCTTTTTTTCCCCAGTTCTGCTTGACAAATCTGCTGACAGTGAATGGAAACGTGATTTGTTTGTGGATGCATTTATTTTTTTTCTTTTATTTTTTATTTATTATTATTATTGTGCATGCATTTTTCTGTTGACAAAAAAATAACTTTATGTAAAATGCAAATATCTGTTTTTTGTCATCAAGCGCAGGTTTGAATTCACATATTTCATAAGCACGCTGCAGAGTTCAGCAGAGTCCATGAGGTTAATATTTGATAATTGTGATGACATAACTGTCTTTGTTCTGTCTGCCACAAAGATCTTGTGAAACTTTTTTCTTTTGCTTTTTCCTCTTCACATTTCTTAATATCTTCACCAGCTTCAGCCTGTCAGAGTATCACTAGTTTGCTCTCAGTAGAGTGTCATCCTGTCTCCCCTCTTGTCTGTCTCCCACTTATTGGTCTCAGGCCAGTGCAGTCCACCTTTTATCATCCTGTCTCCTCAACGGTCTGATCTCCCCCCCCTCATCTTTCTCATCCTCTGTTCACTTCCTTACTCACTCCTCTTCAGCTGTCTTGCTGGCCAGCTCTCTCCTCGGCCTCACTAACTGATAACAAGTGGGGCGGTGTGACGCCGCGCTCCGATGGTTTCCTGCCTTGCTGCACAGGAAGAATGGGAATGGTCAACAGGGAGAAACAGATGCACACACATCCAGGTATCTTCATGCAATGCACACACACACTTTTTATTTGGCCTTGAGCTGAAATAAAATAAATACCAATCTGTTTTGTCTTGCTTGTCTTTGTTTTATTAGGTGAAAATAGACAGTAACACATAAACATTAATAATGCCGTCATTTATGCTTAGATTATGCATTTACTGACTTCCAGCTCCAGAAAACTGATTTACTGTGTCTTGTTCAAATAAAAACAGAAGTATTGACTTTCATATGACTTTATTCTATTGGTAAAAATTCTACTAGAATTGAAAGTTATTGTCGTTTGCTAGGTTGACAAATGTTTTTCTAGCAATTATTTATTGTAGGTTATTTAATTCAAAAGTTATTAATAAAAAATTTTTAGTTTTTAAAATAACAGAGCAAAAACAATCTGAAAAGGCAAAATCAGAAAGCTTTTATTTCTGTGGGAGACTTCAGGAAGTGCTGTGGACCTAATGAACATGAAGGATAGTCACAGCTGATACATTCATCTCTGATCTTCCAGCGTACTGACAGCCTGCACACAGCAGTGGCCCACAAACAGATTGTTCACCAGCAGGAGCTGAAGCTTAGTTGATAAAGAAATCTTTATTGATGGGTAAAAATGTGTGAAACTCCCAACTGGCTTCAGGCTGAATGAGCTGTACTAGAAATATTATTTAGAACCAACAAAAGAGGCTCGTCTTCAAGGTTGAGATTTAACTTTGGTTACGTGTGCAGATGACACTCTCAAAGAGGCACTGAATAAGTGTTAAATATCTTAAAGAGAGGTTCATGTGAGTGACCGCAGCTGCATTTTTACATTGATCCTGTCCCTCCCACTCAAAATAACACTCAAACAAAAGAAGTCACTGGATTTTATGTCTTTGATCTTTGCTGAAAAGTCGTCCTAAAGTCAAGAGATTCTTGAAGACAGCCTGTAAAAGAAATTCTGACAAAGTAAAAAGCTAAAAGGATTTGGACTCAGGTGACCATAGCAGACATATCAGTATAAATGACAAAGACTTCAGAACTGCTCGCTGTCGGAGACGATCTTTCCAGTATGACTTTATCTTAAAGGAGCTCTAGCGGCTAGTTCAGTGAAAGTTTTCCTGGTCAAGGATGGAGCCGTTCATAGGAAAAAGAAATACCAAACTGATTCATGAACGTCTTGCAAAGGCAGACGTCTCAATGCCAGCTATTTAAAGGAACTAGAGGCAGGAAAAAAGAAACGATGCTCACGAGCGACGCGCCCGGCTCTGCGAGTAACTGCAGCCCAGCACGGGAGCGTGCACAGACGGCTATGTTACACAAACACAAAAATACCATTACCTGACCCTCTTCACACGCTCTCACGCCACACCTCCAATATCTCACACTGAAAAGGCAACTCCCCGCCGCTCTCACGGACAATATTGCGGCGAAGCAATCCACGCTGCAGCCCTGATCACAGCTAATGCTACTACTGTAGCATGATCACAGCTAATGCTACTGCACGCTAGCTCTCTCTGAGTCATCGGTGAGGTCAGATCATTGTCATCATCTCTAAACACAACCTATAATGTTTCTTACCTGCTCACTAGGAAATGAGCCATGGCAGCATCCTTTTTGAGTCCCAGATATAGTTGAAGCAGCCTCCATTCGTCAATCACGTATCCGATATAGATTCGGGTCCCTGCCTGTCTTTTACCATGTTTGGTTTTTGACTCACGAGATGCCGCTGAATAAACTTCCTTTGTGCCATGCTTGGTCGTTTGCTGGTTGCAGTAGAATCCATTCCCACAGTTCTTCTTTTGGAGTTTGGCGGTTGGCAAGCAACTTAAGGTGCAATAGCGCCACCTACCGATCTGCAGTGTCGAACACATTTTCTTTCTGTTTTGAAGCTGTCATGAACGCGCAAGCAGTGTCAATTGACGCCACATCCGTAGGGCAGCGCGGGAAATTCGTGACCGAACTGCAGCGCATTTTGCAGCAAACAGCCTGTTCAAGAAAATGGAACGATACATGGGTGGCCTCATTCTTTTTGGTTTATAACGCTTCATCACCCATTAGCTTTGAAAAAATGAACATACATGTTTAATTTTTTACAGATTTTTTAAAGATCCTGCCCCATGTTCCTTTAATAAACGTTTTCATCAGTCATGCTGATTCTGTTTCTCATTACAGCAAATCTTCCTTTTTTATTGTTGCTGCTCATTAACTGTCACAATGCCTATGGAGGGTCATGCACTTCTACAAAAAATGTCCTTAAAATGAGAGCTGCAGATGGATTAACTTAAGTTTCATATTAGCTGATAATGTGTAGAGCTAGTTATAACAGAAGCCTCTCCTGGGACCGACTGGCACCAAAGGGACAACGGATCTTGTATTGTCTAGTTCACAGTGTCCAATCCTGGTCCTTGAGGGCCCATACCTAGCATGTTTTAGAGGCTTCTGTGCTTCAACACACCTGGTTTTAATCAGTATAGGTGATTGACAGACTTCTGCAGATTTCGATGAGCTCCTTCACAGGTAGTTCAACCTCTGACTCAGGTTTGAAGCAGGAAAACAATGCTGGATACGGGGTTTCCAGGATCAGGGTTAGGTACCTCTGGTTAAGTTCCTTGTAACTTTAATCCAACGACAACAATAAACATTATATATATATATATTTGTCTTTTATCAATGATTTACAACAAACCCGTTAAATCAGATTTTATATTCAGCAGGATGAATTGAAGCGTGACTCTGATTTTATAATGAAGAGGAAAAAAAATCACCATAATTGATGCTGACAGTTGTGAGATGGCAATGCGTTGGGTGTTGTTTCCCTTTCAAAAGGATGTTTGGTGCTGCGAGCGACTTGCTGTATCGCTGCTAATGCCCGCCTCCCTCGGGTGTCGCGGTGAGTCAAGTTTCCTGTCGCAACGCATTCGCTACAACACAGATGTTCTCTGGGGAGTCCATGACTGATCCTTCTGCCCTGCAGGGCTCTGTTGTTGTATGTGAATGCTTGTGTGAATGTGTGTTGTAGCAAAAGTCTACATAATTAATTTAAGGCACAAAACTAAAACATTAAAGCTATACTATGCAGCTTTTTCATATTTTAAATCATTTTCTTGAGCCAGTATGTGCTAAAATGACTTTACAGGGTTAATGAAATGCCACTCAGACCCCCACCGCACTGTGTGGCCAGAATACCACATTTACAACTTCAGAGTTGTCGGTCCGGTCCCTGCTGGTGGAGGGAGCTGTGGAGCTGACATGGTGGAGCTGGAGTCTGTTTCCAGCATGTTTCCTGCACACAGCTGATTTGTTTGATTTAGTGATGAACCACTCCTGTAAACGCTAATGAGGGCTGAGGAGACATTTCAGCATCAGGGGTGTCGAACTCCGGTCCTCGAGGGCCACCATCCCACACATCTTAGTGTCTTCCCTGTTTCAACACACCTGATGTCAATCAGCAGGTGATTACCAGGCTTCTGGAGAGCTCGATGAGCTGCTGCACAGGTGAATCAACTGTGTTGGAACAGGCAAAAAACAAAGAGGTGCAGGATGCCGGCCCTCGAGGACCGGAGTTCGACACCTGTGATAGACTAAGGTGCTAAAAAGATGAGCACAGCGAGGAGATAAGTTTAATTTTCGGTTTAACCACAGTGAATTAATAACAGACACTAGGGGTGCTAAAAGCAAGCAAAACTGCAAAGTGTGCATTTAAAGAGACGATGGCCCAATCCCAATACTCGCACTTCCACCCTTGCACCCTTCAATTGCGCGTTCCCGACCAGGGGTGCATAGGGTGTCCCGATTCTCAAGTGCGGAAGGTGACCACGCCCCTTTTGTACCCTTAATCCGCACTTCGCCCAAGTCTGCATTGATGCGGACTTCGGGCAAGGGTATTATCCACAATCCATTGCTGCGTCGGAATTTTGAGAAGAAGGCGGAGCAATGGCTCAAGTGCCTTTTCTGAAAACATGTATTTTCAAATGAAAGAAGTTAATTTTAAGACGATTAATGATATTTATTCATGCTCTAAAGGTTTTAGACTACGATTTAATGTGGACAGCAATGAATGTAACTTTTGTTTGTTTGAAAGTTTTTAATAAAGGTTTTTTAAAAAAGTAGCACAAACAGCGACTGGCATCCCAGCATGCGTCACGGTCGATCTCTGTCCCAATTCAGCACACTTGTGTACTACGCACTCGAAGCCTTACTGCACACCTCCTCTAAGTGCACTTCACAGAAGGGCGCAGTGCGAGTATTGGGATTGGGCCAATGTGTAGTTTATACCATTGATCTCTGGAAATATCCATCAAAATGTTGTTGACAAATAATTAAATGATTTGTGTTGAACATAAACAGTATGACTGTGACAGTTTGTGTTTCCTTGCAGTACTGCAGTGTGCTCAAACCTCATTACTGTTACAGGGAAGTGTTCTGAATGATGTTTTATGTGTGCATGCCCATCTGTAGCAGAAATACACTGAAAGCTGATCTTTCACATTAACTTTTAGTCAATTTAGTTTTTAAAATGTTTAAAGGAACACTAAGTAACGTTGTCATATTTTAAAATCATTTTCTTGAGCCAGTAGGGGCTAAAATGACCCTTTACAGGGTGAATGAATAGTCTCTCAGCCCCCTTTGCTCCTTGTGGGCAGACTACCACGTTTGCAACTTGAGCCTACCTGGACTGGTGACCCGAAGTCACGCAAAGTCACGTATTTCGCAATAAGCTGCAACTGTTTGTGGCAATCCATGTTTACACCTCAGAACCGTAGCTATCAAGTCTCCCATTTTGGCTGGGAAACGCCCATATTTTACCCGTTCTCCCATATGAGTATTCTCCCGGGAATTTCCCTAATTATGTTCATTGAAAAAATTCTGCCCCTACTCCCACAGAGACTGGAGGGACACGACACTTCCCCTGCCGGACAATTTCCCTTATTTACAAATCCAGAACTTGACAGGTATGCTCAGAACAGAGAACCTGGTTTAGCTACAATCTGGTGTCAAGTGTCATTCTCACCACATACTTCACTTTGTTTTAGATTGTGGCTGAAAGCTTTGGTATTACCTTTTGGAATCAACCCTGAATCATTTCATCCACCCATCATTTCATGCTTGTGTCGTTTGTTGTTTATATTTCAGAAAGTAAAGCTGCACCTCATCGCCAGATTAACTACCCTGAGGTTATAGTATATAGCACGCACAAGATGTGCAAAAGGTTCTTTTTCAAGGGACTTAGCCAGGGTTTTAATTACACACAGGTTTCTGGGGGAGCACCCCATCTGATTGCTGTGAGAGCCCAGTTCAGTTCCAGTATGGGGGTGGGGGTTCAATCTTGGTAAAGCTGGGTGTACAATGAGTTGATTTTCCTCTCATGCGAGAATCTTTGAGATCGGGGAAAATTTTGCGTCGTGTAGTATACAGGGGGCAACAAGAGGCGATTAACACCTCACAACCAGCAATCGTGCAGTCTTACGAATATCAAACATGTTTGATATTTTGCTCGTCCCTCATGAGGGTATTGCACTGTTGAAGCAGTGCTGCAATCCAAATGTACCAGAACTGCTCACACAGTGCATGCGTCAACATGGCTGCCCAGGGCCACACGCCTCATTTCATTTTATTTTTATACTTTTTGCTGCACACAGTGACAAGGATTGTCAAGAAAACGTGTTTGCCATGTTCATGTCAAATTAAACAGATCTCAAAACATTGTTTACTTCCTTTCATTTGTTTTCCTTCTCCAACCCCCATAAACTCCTGCAAGTTCTCCTACGGCAAGCCCGAACAACAACAGACATCTGCAGGTCTTCCAGGTTTTCGAACTCAAAGGTCCGACCTGTTGTGTGAAACCTACTATTTTTGGTATATTTTTAGGTCTGACTTGTTGCTACCACACATACAGTGTGAGTTGTCAGGTCGCATCTGAGCACTGGGTCGTACAGTGTGAGAACACGACTCGTGAGCTTTGCTCTGTGAGGAAATCGTACAGTTTGAGATGAATCCTACAAGTGAAAAAGTCGCAGAGTGTACACCGGGCTTAAGGGAGGTGGGTTCTGTCCGTCGAATATTTGTAAGGGCAGGGGTGGGGGCCGTACGCTGTACGTGAGTCTCTGTGGCAGCGAATGAAGGGCTCCCCATTGGTGTGTCAATTGATGGTTTTCGAGGGAGCCTTTCACCTTTTTGGGAGAGCTGGGCTCCCCTCGCAACTCAAACCCTGTATATTGCAATTTAATCTGAAACACGTGCCATATCAATATTTATTGCAATATATTATTTTCTTCCATTTATATAGTATGTCAAAATGACTGTTATTGAACATTCTCACATACCAGATAAATTGCGGTGGAAAAATTAATTCATACCAAGTATAGAATACCATTTAAAGGACATTTAATGTGCAAAACTTATTTATAAAAAATACAACACCTCTCAAGTAATTTTTATGTTGTTATAAATCTTTTTCCACACAAGACAATTAACACCTCCCTGGGCTGCCACCTTACTGTGGTGGAGGGGTTTCAGCGTCCCAGTAATCCTAGGAGCTATAAGTTGTCTGAGGCTTTATGCCTCTGGTGGAGTCACTCATGGCAAACAGGTCTTAGGTGAGGGATCAGACAAAGTGCAGCCCAAAGGCAACTTATGATGATGAACATAAATGCAAACAGTGTTCCTTCGCCCGGACGCAGGTTACCTGGGCCACCCTCTGGAGCCAGGCCTGGAGATGGGGCACGTTGGCGAGCTCCTGGTTGGACTCACCTTGATGAATGGCTCTGGAACCAGTTTCCTTGAGAGGGGTTGGACATTCTACTACTCTGGAGTTGCCCCCACTGAGAGGGGTGGGCATACTTGTTGACCCCCATCTTGGTGCCTATACGTTGGGGTTTACCCCGGTGAATGAGAGGGTAGCCTCCCTCCGCCTTCGTGTGGGGGGATAGGCCCTGACTGTTGTTTGAGCTTAAGCACCAAACTGCAGATTAGATTATCCACCCTTTTTGGAGCCCTTGGAGGGGGCATTGGAGAGTGCTACTTTCGGTGACTCTCTCATTCTCCTGGGGGACTTCAATGCTCATGTTGGCAATGACAGTGAGACCTGGAGAGGTGTGGTTGGGAGGAATGACCACCCCACGGTTCTGAATCTGAGCAGTGTTTTGTTATTGAATTTCTATGCTTGTCATGGATTGTCCATAATAAACACCATGTTCAGGCATAAAGGTGTCCTTACTGTATGTGCTCTTGGCAACGAGGATACCTTAGGCCACAGTTCGATTGTTGTTGTCTCATCTCATCATGTCATATTGTCAAGGCGGCCAACCTGAGCTGTGGCAGCAGGGTGGTAAGTGCCTGTCTTGGTGGCAACCACCGAACCCGTTGGTGGACAAATGGAGATGTTGTCAAGCTGAAGAAAAAGTCCCATCAGGTCCTCCTGGCCATGGCCATGGAGCGTCAACCACTGTTTATGTATTTAGAAATATTAAATTTCAAGCTGAGAGGAATATTTAGAATTGATGTTGGTGTTGACCTGTTTTGATTTGACTTCTTTGGATTCTTTTGATTCTGTGTCCCCAGATATGTTGGGTGACATTGTTGCAAGCATGAAACCATCTAGCTCCGCACTTGACATTATGCCATCCTGTATTATCAAGGAAGTTTGGCCAGCTATTGCAAATGTGGTTAATAATGTAATTAACTCTAGTTTGCATTTTAGTGAAGTTCCGAAGAGTTTGAAACGAGCTGTAATCAAACCCCTTATTAAGAAACCTGGTCTTGATGTTTCTGTATTATCGAATTATCGGCTTATTTCTACACTTCCATTTCTTTCTAAGGTTCTTGAGAAAGGTGTCTTTAAGCAATTGTTAGACTATCTAGATCAGGGGTGCTCAATCCTGGTCCTGGAGGGCTACCATCCAGCATGTTTCTGTTGTTCCTCTGCTCCAACACACTTGATTCAGTAGTTGATTCACCTGTTCAGCAGCTCATCAAGCTCTGTAGAAGCCTGTTAATCACCTGCTGATTAAAATCAGCTGTGTTGAAGCAAGGAAACAGCTAAAACATGCTGGATAGGAGCTCTCCAGGACCAGGATTGAGCACCCCTGATCTAGATGATAACCAAATTTTTGAAGTCTTTCAATCGGGTTGACATCAAGTGCTGCAGAAGCCTGTATCACTCATTCATTTAGATCAGGTGTGCGGCAGCTGGGAAATACGTAAAACCTGGAGGACGGGGGGATGGGGGGGGGGGGGGGGGGGGGGGGGGGTGGGCTGAGGACCACAGTTAAGAAACACTACATGAAGGATAACCATGGCAGTGCTGTGACTGCATGTTGCTCTGCTACTGAGAGAGGCAACATGAAGCCTCGTTCACACCGAATGCAGAACGGATATATAGTGAAACCAATTGAGGAGTGATGTCTAAGTAGTTGATTTTATTTTTTTTATTATCAATGGATGGTACCATCAAACTAAATTGGTTGAAATAATTTATAAAACATCATGACAGTTCCTGGTTTTGTTTTTCTCAGATGATTCTTGATAAATTTTATAAGTTAGATGGATAACTGGAAGTCATATATACCCAAGTTTTACTTTTTAGAAAATAAAATTCAGTATTCACTTGGAAAATAAAACATAAAAATTGGGTTTAATGTTTTGATTATATATATTTATATAACCCTATAAGTTGTTACATCAAATACAGGCTATCTTTTTACAATGCAGCGCAAAAAAATTCATCAGATTCAGTTTCTGAATCGGTCACGTGGTACGGACTGCCAGAGAGGCCTCAAATGTCACAACATAAGTAATCAAAACAAGCCTCAATACGCTCATAAAATCTCCCTGGATTACCAGGCACAAGCTTTGAAACGATGACACAAAAGACACACCACTACTTTAAACACAAACCAGGTGCATATAACAGATGTTGCACTGTCTTCTTTACAAGCACTTCCTCATCCACCCAAGCTCCACTCCAAGCTTGCAGCAGCTGCTGCCATGCATTTGTCCAAAGTATCGCAGCTTGATGACATTCATCAACATGCACAATTGCAATTGTCAAATTTGCAGTCAAATTCAGAAAATTTCTACCATATGTCCTTTAATATTGTAAATTGCATTAGTCTCCTAAAGCAACTCAAAACACATATTTTCAGGCTTATTTGTGAACTCCTGTAGATCAACTGCTTGCTAGTTAGCTTATTTTCCTTCCTGTTTCTTTATGTCCCCTGTATTTAAATTTTTTATTGTGCTTGTGAAATGATTCTATATTGAATGGCGCTATACATATAACCATTCTACTGCAACTCGCTTTTCACTTGTCTGAGCAGAACCACCCTGAACCGTCTACAGGTGGTCCAGAATGCCTGTGCTCATCTTCTGACCAAGTCCTCCAAACACACCCACGTCACCCCGCTCCTCTTCCAGCTTCACTGGCTGCCGGTTAACTTCAGGGTTCATTTCAAGATCCTGGTTCTGGTTTTTAGGGCCTTACATGGACAAGCACCATCATACATTGGTGATCTCCTCAGTCCCGACACCCCCAGCAGGTCCCTGAGGTCCAGTGATCAAAGCCTACTGGTTGTGCAGCACCAGGCTGAAGACCAAAGGTGACAGATCATTTGCTGCTGTGGCCCCCAGACTCTGGAACTCTCTCCCCCTGAGCCTGAGATCAGTGGAGTCAATGGTCTCCTTTAAAAAGCAGCTGAAAACTCACCGGTTCAGGTGGCTTTTGAGTGACCTTTGGTTGATTCTTTGATACCTTCTCTTCATTCTGCTCTGTCTACCATTTCTGCCTTTCCCATGATCCACTGATTACTCTTTTTTTATTCATTTTTCTTTTGATTTTTAAAACATTTTTTTATTTTTATTTTACTTTTTGTTCTTGTGAAGTGCCTCGTGATTTTTATCTTGAGAGGCGCTATATTATATTTATGTTCACTGTGCCAGCAAGGCTCCTGATTAAGTTTTAACCAAACAAGTACCATATAATTCATGATAAACAATGAGATGCTGGTAGGACACCATTTATTTAATGGGTTGATACAGATGGTAAAGTATATTTTATATTTTACAACTGTCATGGATAAAATCAAACTGTCAGTCAAAAATACTACAAATGCATTTTAAAAACTTTAGGAAGAACTTTCAACAAAACACATGAAACTGACCAATGAAAACCCCTTCAGTAAGGGAGAAAGGTAAGACATCAGCAAAAAGCAACAGATAAAAAATTTATTATATTTATAAGCACTTATAAACAGTCCACAACAGTGTTGCCAACTCAGCGACTTTGTCGTAGTTTCTAATGACTTTTCGACCCCCTCAACGACTTTTTATTGCAAACAGCGCCTAGCGACAAACCTAGCGGCTTTTCTGAGGACCCTTTGCTACTTTCTGTACGTTCTTGTAGATATTCGCTGCAGATTAGCAAAAAACCCAGTTTGCGCTCTGGACCATCCTTCCATGAGCCAGGAAAGAGAATGATCTGCGCATGTGCACGAGGACGAACACGTTACACCGACTGACCAATCATAGACCTTTCTTGGCTGGGCCGACGAGAAAGGTGCAGCTGCAGAGCTGGAGACGGCCGATTTCACGCTTCTACTGGCGGAGCAGACGTGAATCCGCCGTCTCCGGATCTGCAGCCGTCAGGCACTTTGGTCCTGCCTGCATTTGGCAAATAAAAGTCAGTGGGAGTTTGAACCACTGTCCCGTTAACACACGCAGCTAAATGAATATTTTTTTTTCCGGTTTAGATGTTGAGGGGGAAATGAATGCCAACGTGACGTGATCACGTGATGTCATCTGGCGACATCTGGGTGGCTTTCTGGGTGAACCTCAGCTACTTTCTGTAAGAGGCAGTTGGCAACACTGCTCCACACAAGCAATTATTCACACAGAGAAACTGTGAGTTGTCTATTCTGTGTGGATTTTCACGTGTCTTTTTATGCTCTCCTTGCAGCTAAAACTTGTACCACAAATACCACAACCAAATGGTTTTTGTACAGTGTGGATTCTCATATGACGATTGAGTTGTCCACTAGAGGTGAGTGTTATACCACACAGATCACACCAAAAATTTTTCTCTCCAGTGTGGGTATTCACGTGTTTATAAAGGTTTCCCTTTAGGCTGAATGCTTTACCACAGATGTCACAACAGAAACTTTTCTCTCCACTGTGGCTTTTCATGTGAATTTTAAGGGTTCCCTTTCGGCTGAATGCATTACCACAAAGTTCACAATGGAAACTCTTTTCTCCAGTGTGGATTTTCATGTGTCTTTTAAGGGTTATCTTTAGGCTGAATGCCTTACCACAAAGATCACAAGGAAAACTTTTCTCTCCAGTGTGGATTTTCATGTGACTATCAAGGTGTGCCTTTTGGCCGAATGCTTTACCACAAAGATCACAACGAAAACTTTTCTCTCCAGTGTGGATTTTTATGTGACTATCAAGGTGTACCTTTCGGCTGAACGCTTTACCACACAGCTCACATTGGAAACTTTTTTCTCCAGTGTGGATTTTCATGTGTTTATTAAGGGTTGGTTTTAGGCTGAATGCTTTACCACAAACTTCACAACGGAAATTCTTCTCTCCAGTGTGGTTTTTTATGTGACCATCAAGGTTTACCTTTTGTCTGAATTCTTTACCACAAAGGTGACAACTGAAACTTTTCTCTCCAGTGTGGATTTTCATGTGTCTATCAAGTTGTGCCATTTGGCTGAATGTTTTACTACAAATATCACAAACAAATGTTTTCTCCCTCGTGTGACTTCTGATCTTCGAGTCTCTATTTTGTTTCATCCTGAAACTTTTGTCACTAATTGAACTCATTGTTACGCAGCAGTTTGTGTTTCTGGAGAGACCGCTTGTAGATCAAATGTTTACCACACTTACTGCAGCTTCAAGTCTACATCCCACATCACTGTCTCTACCTGATTTACACACACATTTGTCTCCTTACAAACACTGTCAGTTTCTGGCTCTTGATGGTTAAGACCAGGGCTCAGTTCATCAAGAGCTTCTTCTTTATCCTCCAACTGCTTGTGACCATCTGCAGTAAAAAGAGACGTACACATGAAGTACATTTTGAATAACAGACATATTAAGACCCCACAGTCCTATGTGATGTATACCTGAGTAATAATAAATAAAAAGTCTATGAAATTTAACCAATGAAAGTCAGACATTGCTTTTCAACCATGCTTCAACTGAATTAGTTAAAATAATAAACTCATGGAACAGGCCTGGGCAAAAATGATGGTACCCCTAACTTAAAATTTTGTTGCACAAACTTCTGAGGAAATCAAACGATTCCTGTAAAGCCTAATTTATACTTCTCCGTCTGCGTCGGTACAAAGACAGGCAGCGCCATTTTGCATCAGCGCAAGAGCTCTCCAACAGGCGCAGACATGCCCTCTTTTTAACTGTCTGTCGAGAGCATAGACTGAGAGCGCAAGCTTGTGATTGGTCAGGACGCCGCTTCCATGAAATACGTCAACAGCACCGCCATTACCAACTCAAAAAATAAAGAGAAATGAAGATATCTAGCAGCAGACACAGAGCAGATTGAAGAAAGATATGCAGCAAACGTTTTAATCGTGGATGGAAATGACAGGAAACGTGGCTTTAGAGATGCCGACCGCATGAATGTGGAGGAGAATGAGGGACAAAATCGTTCGTGTTAAAAAGTCTCTAAAATACATTAAAACAATGTAAACACAGTAGTAAATACACTATTGTGGACCAGATATGTGACTGTAATGGTGGCAGGATACCCCAGAAAAGCGCTACGCCCTCTGTTGTCCTGGCGGGGAATTGCTTTGCAACTCTCCCCAGGTGACGGAGAAGTCTGTTAGGAAAATACCCCCGTCAGTGCATGACTCCACAGTCGAGCTGACGGAGAAGTATAAATTAGGCTTAACTTTCAATGAAACTTCTGCACCTCTTAGCAGGTATTTTGGCACACTGCTTCAACTTTCTCAGGTTTGAAGGGCACCTTTTCCAGACGGCATGTTTCTGCTTCTTCCAAAGATGCTCAATAGGATTGAGGTCAGGGCTCATAGAAGGCTACTTTAGAATAGTCCAATGTTTTCTTCTTAGCCATTCTTTGGTGTTTTTAGATGTGTATTTTGGGTTATTGTCCTGATGCAAGACCCATCGCCTTCTGAATTTCCATGCCCCACTGAAAACCAGATCAGTTTCCTTCACCAACTCATCACCTTGGTTCACTACTGCCCTCCGTCAGCTCAAAGCTCAAGGACGTCAATTGGAACGACTCTACAAGAGAACTGGACTTGCCATACACAAAGAAATGTACTCCAATCACGTAATACTCTACAAGGACCATCTCTCATCAGTTAAATCTGCTTACTGTTCTGGTTACATTACATTCTAATTCTAATACTCCTTTCTCTCCCCCGAACAATATTATAAAATCTCCTGACTCCCTTCCACTCCATCTGCAATCCACTGACTTCTCATGTCCTTTTTTTTTCTTTCTAAAATCACTGACATCGATCAATATCTAACTTCTCAGGGTGCTTCTGTCTCTGAGGTGGACATTACTGTCTCCTCCCAATTTCCCACAACTACATTTTCCAGCTTAATCCTTCTCTCAGTCCAAGACATCACTGAACTCATCCTCAAACCCAGACCCTCCTCCTGTCAGCTTGATCCACTGCCTACAGCTCTTGTTAAAACCTGTCTCTCTTCTCTCACTCCTCTCATAACCAATATCATTCAACATTCCCTAAGGTCTAGAATAGTCCCTGTCACTTTCAAAACTGCAACAGTTACACCTCTTCTGAACAGACCTGGCCTAGACACCACAAACTTCTATATGCTATGTCCTATTTCCAATCTACCCTTCACCTCCAAAGTTCTCAAAAAATCTGTTGCTTCTCAACTTCACAACCAACTAATCACCAATAACATCTACGAACAGTTTCAATCTGACTTCCGTCCTCTTCACAACACTTCTCAAAATCACCAACAAACTTCTTGCTGCCTCTGACTCTGGTTTATTGTCCATTCTCATCCTTCTTGATCTCACAGCAGCATTTGACACCATCTCTCATAGCACTCTCCTCAGCAGACAATAGGCATCACTCACACTCCTCTTGCTTGGTTCACCTCTTATCTCTCTGGCCAAACACAACTTGTTCAACTGAAGTCATAAATCTAGTCTCTTTCCTGTTTCTGCAGGTGTGCCCCAGGGCTCTGTACTGGGGACCCTTCTTTTTAACATTTACCTTCTTCCACCAGGTTACATTTTCCGTAGACACAATATTAATTTTCATTGTTACATGAATGACACACAGCTCAACCAAACCCTCAACTTCACTTCCACTGTCCTCCCTGACCTCAAGAAATTCATCCTCGGTTCACTTCCAACTTCCTCAAACTCAGTTCTAAAACTGAAGTCCTCCTGGTAGGCACAACTCATATTCTCTCCAAGTCTAACAGTTTCCCAATCTTTATTAAAAATTCAACAGTTGCTCCCTCTCCTCATGTTAACTCATTAACTGCCAGCCGTTTTCTGATCAGAAAGCTCCTGACTGCCAGCATTTTTTGAGCGTTTTTACTGTTTTTTGAAGAGTCACAGAACATTGTGCTCTATGATCATGTAAATGCCAAAACTACCAAAAGAAAGAGTAGACTCACTTCTTACATCAGGAAGAATCGCCATATTTCTAGCGTTATCCGTTTGTTCACAATCTGGTGCCCAACCGCTGCTCCAGAAGCATTTCCGGTTCGGCGCATCGTTTTTTTCACAGCAGCGGCTCAAATGTTGATGTTTGTTCCCACGGTGCGGGGGCTCGCTCCAACGCCCGCCCCGTAAAAAAATTGGCAGCCAGCGGTTGGATGTGAAAAGACGACTAAAGTCGTCAATGGCAGTGAATGAGTTAAGAGCCTTGATGTCATCCTCGACAGCACACTTTTTCAATCTCTCATCAACAATATTATCCGGTCTGCTTATTTTCATTTGCGTAACGTCTCCCGTCTCTGTCCATCTCTTACTCCTCACATTACTGCCATCCTTGTCCACAGCCTCATCACATCCAGGATCGACTACTGCAACTCACTACTCTTTGGTCTATCCAGCAAATCCCTCCAGAAACTGTAGCTTCCACAGAATGGTGCAACACGTGTTATCACTAGGACCCCCACCTCTCATCAAATCACCCCCATCCTGCAACAACTTCAATTAACATGCCCCTTTGGTCACATTATTTTCAGTCTTTCCTACGGGTACCATCGTTTTTGTCCAGGCCTGCTCCATGAGTTTATTTTTTAAATTTAATAGAATTTTTATTTATTATTACTTTTGTCAGATTCAAGTTATTTGTGTGACCATTGTGGGTTTTTCTTTCATTGACCAAAGAGTACCAATAATTTTTTCCACATCTGTATATAGCCTCTTTTATGAAACAATGCCGCCAATTTGACACAAAGCTGAGGCGGCATCTTATGTCATGACTGTGGCGGTAATGCGGCGCAATCATGTTTTTTATTTTTTACAAAAGATTAAGCAATGGCAATAAAAAGGGGGTATGGGGGCGGTCTCTGCGCTGTCACAGATTTCCCTTTAACTTGAACAGGGCTCTAAGTTAACATTTTTAGCTTATAGCACTGGTGTTACAAAGGTTGTGTGTTTTGTAGCACAGAACCTCTTCAAGCTGCTTCGTGTCTGCCGCTAGAAATCTTTAGCTCTCTTTATTTTTTGAGGCGGCAATGGCGGTGCTGTTGACATATTTAATGGAAATGGCGTCCTGAACAATCCCAAACTTATGCTCTTCGTCGCTCTCAACGGACAGTTAAAAAAGAGGGCATGTCTTCATCACCCTCTGTGGGCCTGTTGGAGAGCCCTTGCGTCGATGCAAAATGGCGCTTCGTACCGACGCAGAGGGAGAAGTATAAATTAAGCTTGAGTGTAGATGAATGTGACTTGTAGTGTAAAGTGCTTAGATTGGTCAGAAAACTAGAAAAACACTATATAAATAATTTGAGTTATTAAAATAATGCAGGTCATTATGAAAAATAGTCAATAGATTACCAATGATCAGTGGACTGGGAAAATGTTCCTCCTCCTTCAGAGCTAGGTCTTGATGGTTCAGCCTGAAGCTCAATTCATCAGAAACCTCTCTTTATCCACCAACAGCTGCTGCACATCTGCAGAGAAAACCAAAATACACATGAATATATTGAACAGCAGACTCAATGATCGCACATTTGTTATATAACTAAGACAGGTTTGAGCTAATCACAAGAGGTATCAAGAGATGTTCCTCAAAGACAAAATGTTCACGAATGAATATGAAAAACGGAACAAATTTTGAAGAAAAAAAACAATTAGTAGCAGTAGGATACACAACTCTTAAGTAACATGACCATTTTTATTCTTTTAAGACAGTATTAGATTAAAAACACAATATATTCTCAAATGTAATCTAAGAATAAACTGTATATAAACAGTATAGAACTTTTGTATGGAATACATTAACATTAGATAACAAACTAGCACGTAATTTCTTAAATATCTGTATGTTGAAATCGCCATTTGTGAAGTGGCATTGCTAAACTTATAGATACAGCGGTGCTAAAGGCTAACGGACATTTCACTGTATTCACAACTCTGTAACTTAACCAAAGCTCATCTTAACACAGTCGAAACACTCAAATATCATTCACTAGTATGTTTTAACAACATTATCAGTCTCAAAAATACACGACATACCCGAGAAAGAACAGAAAATAATCACGAGAAGGACCGATCAATGAGAAAAATGATAGCTGAAAGCTAATGTGGTCTGCGCCGGCCGATGACATCACACTACGGCAACACCACTCGGACAAACTACTCTGCGCTCATACAACTACTGAGGAGTTTTAGATCAAAATAAATCAGGTAAAGCCCTTGGTCAAGGGGGGCTGACTTCAATGTCACTACTTTTTGGGTTAAAATTAAAATAATTCATTTTTGAAACCATGAAGGGAAATTAAACTGTAACATGAAACAGAGTCTTATTAGTCTGATACCAAAACCCGGAAAAAAAAGACACAAGACTTTGACAATTTGTGGCCATAACATTATTATATACATGTTACAAAGTTCTTGCTCATATAATTTCTATTGTTTAAAATATGCATGTGTGCAAATTATATATGTAATATATATATATATATATATATATATATATATATATATATATATATATATATATATATATATATTCCTTGCTCTAAACACAGTGTACCAATGTTTTCTTTTGCCTTAAATTACTGACAGATTTGGCGACTCACAGCTGGATGAGCCGCCACTGAGACTTCCTATTTTAATAACAAATCATTTACGCATCAAGTTCAAGGGAACCTCCAGTATTATATTGACTGGTTGAATATATTCTTTATATATTTGACATCAGCAGCGCTCCATCCCAAAAGTAAGCAGTGTTAGCAAAACACCAATTCCTCTGTTTGGATCTGCCAGAATCTCTTTTACTCTGAACTTTTATGCACCATAGTCTCTCCTACCTTCTTCTTCAACTGAGTATTTGCTTTTGCAACTGCTATGGTCCACTTGGCCTGTCAAAATAATTGACTTTATAAAAGTGGAACAAATCTCAGTCTACTTCCATAGCTTAAAAGCAAAATAAAAATATTCCATTTACAGGATTTGTCATTTTGAATTTTTGAAACCATAGTCTGTGTAGGGCAGACAGTTAGCAGACGGCTTCAGGGGTCCCTCAAGTCTAAAGCTGAATTCTTCTGTTAGCAACCTGGAAGTAAATTTTTACAAAGCCTTTCTACAAACACTTTTTCACATCTAAAAGATAACACAAAGAAAAAAAAATACATGCTATAAAATTTGGGGGTATTTTTGTAACTGCTAATATCTCAATGCTCAAGGCCTCTTACCTACCTCTGATGGTAAAACTGCGTCTGGCTCTAGAAATCCATTTTGTCCAAATTATTCACCACCAGGTTTGGGCACAATCACGGATGTTAGAGAAATACCAGCATAAAAGACACAGTGAGACCAAATTCAGTTTGGTGTCATTGCAAAGGAGAAAGATTCAATTCAATTCAGTTTATTTATATAGCGCCAAATCACGACAAGAGTCGTCTCAAGGCACTTCACAAAGTAAACATTCCAATACAGTTCAGTTCATTAAGCCAATCAGTAACAAAGTTTCCTATATAAGGAACCCAGCAGATTGCATCAAGACACTGACTAGTGTCAGTGTCTTGATACAATCCTCATACTAAGCAAGCATGTAGCGACAGTGGGAAGGAAAACTCCCTTTCAATAGGAAGAAACATCCAGAGGATCCTGGCTCAGTATGAGCAGCCATTCACCACGACTCACTGGGGGTTGAGAAGATAGAGTACACTCACACACACACACACACACACACGCACACACACACACACACACACACACACACACACACACACACACACACACACACACCCAAGATTCTTATCTGAGGCCATGATCATCATCATTTGTAACTTTCACTAATGCGGTTTCAGTGCTGTGATGCTCTCTAAAACCTGACTGAAATTCCTCAAACAGATCATTAGTGTTTAGATGCTCACATACTCGATTGGCCACTATTTTCTCAAGGACTTTGGATAAAAATGGGAGATTAGATATTGGTCTATAATTCATGAGGTCATCTGGATCCAGAGAAGGTTTCTTAAGTAGAGGTTTAATTACAGCAACCTTAAACTCCTGCGGTACGTATCCATTTACTAAGGATAGGTTAATTATATCTAAAATGGGGGCAGTAAGCTATGGATTCTTTGAGTAAAACCAATTGACCTTTCGCCGAGCCCCACCCCCCTTAGTTACTGTTGCCAACTCCGACAATAAGTGGATCAAATACTGCAGCTCCGCAGATTTCCGTGATGGAAAGAAGTAGACAGATGCGTGTCAGCGACATTTTTTGGAGCAATTCGTCCTCAATTTCATCCAGATGGAGGCAAAAATGGTTACAGTATGCAGTGGAGGGATATATTAGTGTCGGCTCCGCTGAGCGAAGCGTGGCAGGGAACAAGGAATTTGGAGTTTGGGAGAAGGTCCGGCGTCCGGGGACGCGTGGATCCAAGGAGCTGTGGCGGCGATGCAGTGTCCCTGTGAGCTGTCAGATGATCTGAGCTGCAGGCAGCTCTAATGGAGAAAAGCTCCCGGCGCTCTGCATCGCTGTCATCTCAGCTGAGTCTGTTTATAAAATGTAACTTTTTATGCCCGTGTTTACTTTCATTTTTAGTTCCCGGCCGGAGCTCGGCATTAATTCATCACGTGATCATGACACCACCCGCTGTTGCGCCAAGGCTTAATGTGCGTTTATAAGACACACGGTTGAGGTAACATTACGCTGATTTGCCGGCACGGTGTGTCTTATCTAAAAGGTTCTTGGATAGTCTGGGAGGCGGACCTCCGCCCAGCCACGGGCGGGGGGAGCACTCATGCTTGCTGGTTGAGCTCGATGAGGTTCTGAAGGGAAACGAAGGAGACACGACTACTATTGAGGCTAATGCTTAGTAGTAAATTAGGTTTAGCTTCATCATTTTGTTTGGAGTTGTCGGATAGTAACGGTTGCTATGATGTGTGATTGGACAATAGCCGTTCTGGGGGCGGGGCCGGCGAAAGGCTAATTGAGTCTAAGATATTACTAAAGGCTACGCTGAGAGGATCACTTTCAATGTCAACATGAATGTTAAAATCCCCCGCCACAATGACCTTATCAGTATTTAACACCAAATCAGACAAGAAATCTGAGATCTGATCCAAAAATTGAGAGTAGGGGCCTGGTGGACGATACAAGACTACAAACAAAAGTGGTTTTAGAGCTTTGCAATCCGGATTAGGCAAACTAAGAATTAGATGTTCAAAAGAACTGTAGCTATTAATTGGTAGGGGACTGATTAATAGATCTGAATGAAAGATGGTTGCTACTCCTCCTCCTCGCCCTGTACTACGAGCAATATGATGATTTAAATAATTAGGAGTCGACTCATTTAAACTAACATAGTCCTCTTGCTGCAGCCCGGATTCTGTGAGACAAAGCAGAGAAATCTGATTATCACAATTCAAATCATTAACTAATAAAGTCTTTGAAAAGATAGATCTAATGTTCAATAAACCACATTTAATTGTTCTAAATTGTTGTAATTGTGCCAATTCCAATTATCCATGTTTTATTTTACTTCATCTTTGAGTCTCTCTCTCTCTCTCTCTCTCTCTCTCTCTCTCTCTCTCTCTCTCTCTCTCTCTCTCTCTCTCTCTCTCTCTCTCTCTCTCTCTCTCTCTCTCTCTCTCTCTCTCTCTGTGTTTGCTAGTTGCCTCCATTGCTTCCACACCCACTTGTGCACACATGCTTCCATCTAATTACGGTGTAAGAGAGTTGAAACCTTTACAATGCCCCTTCAACTGTAAATTATCATAATCATGTTTTTCTGAGTGGTCTGACTCCATTCTGCCCTCTCTTTTCATTGTCTTGCCCACTCCCATTGCTCCTCTTCCTGTCTTGGTCTGCCAGCAGCAGCGAGGTAATTGCAGGCTGCATACACAATCACACACAAACACGCAAAGTGAAGGTCTTGCATGAGGAAATAGAGCACATTCAATATTTATAGGGGCTCTCTGTGAGGTTATTCCTCCCTGAAACGTTAATGCCTTTTTTTTCAGATAGAACCCTGAATATACATACATGCACATTTTTTACAAGCCTTAGGTTATACTTGTTCTTTACACATGTAGAATGTGATGTCAACGTATCTGCAACTGACCATCTAATATTCATATGTGTGTCTGAATGCGTTTCTGTAATACAGCGCCTGCAGGAGCTCAGCAAACTGCAGCTTTCTCCATTATTCTGACAATGCAGGAGCTAATAATGAAGTGCAACGTATGCCTTTTCTTCACTCTCAGTATTGTTGATTTATTTTTAAGAAAAAATGCACATCAAGAGTTCAAATGAACTGGAATTTTAATCATGTTTAAATAAATCTCAGAGCACATAGCTCTTTGAGCAGCTTAATGTTTTTCCTCCCAAAGGACCAAAGGTCTGCATCTATAACGGTCTGTCAGTTGGTGTCCATGGTGTGATGACGTCTAAATGGAGCATGACAGGCCTGGCATGGTGCACAGCCTTCTGGGAAGGTTAGGTCTCCAAGCAGCAGGAGCGAGGTAAAGGTTAGTTCTGATGCTAAGGGGAGCATGAGGGTCAAAACACAGAGATTTCATTAGCTCATGGCATGAGGATGTAGTGAAAAGAGCAAAAATACTATTAAATGAAACTGATTTGACATGTTTGATTTAGGGCACCATGGCTGGTTGGTCTTACAGACACAAGGGTTCTAGTTCACATAAGAATGGCACAGTTTTGATACTGTTTTAGGGTTTTAGATCTGAGTCTAATTCACAAAGCCCTGCAAGGTGTCTCCTTCTGCTCTACTAACCAAACAGCTTCTCTATGCTGGTGCAGTTTAAGCACATTAAAATAATGTATTATACATGCATCTGAAGGAAACCCCACCAGTTTGTGTAAATTACTAAGTGTCTGGTCACAAACACCTGCACTGTGTTGTTAAAGAAGCAAATAGGGGATATAGCAAGAGATGTTTCTGATGGCATTTTGGTTCCTTAATTTGTCCTTTTTCTTAAGGAGGGGAGTGTTACGGTTGCAGCCTGACCATCCTGGACAGTGCTCTCCCTCTCCAGCACCAAGGATAGCGCTGTAACATGCCTCTGCCTTCGGCTCTCTATGTTCAGCACTGCAGACAGCGCTCCCTCCTGCTCACCCTGTTCCAGCACCGTGGACAGTGCAAAATGGTGCCTCGACCTTGTCCATCCTCCCTCCTGCTGCTGCTTGCACAGCTGATCCCAATCAGTGATCAGCAGAGGGGCCTTTAAAGGCTCAGAGGAGCAAACATGTGGGGGAGTCAGTGGAGCTCTGAGATCCCCAGATCACTTTGTTTGAGCCACCATGAAATATTTCAAATCTCTGAGAGCTGGTGGTATTTGCCTTTCAGAACAAAAATAAGGAAAAGGAGCAATCTGCTGCATTGTTGTTTTCATGAAGATGAGGTTCAAACTTCATCACAAATGTATGAAAAAATGTGCAGCATTTTAGCATTAGCATTGTTGAATTGTTTCATTTTATGTTGAGATTTTATTTTAACAACTGTGATACAGACTCCAAATTGTTCAAACCTGCAGACGTTCATAAATGTGTGTGCTAGCAAAGACAAGGTGAACCTGGAGAGGGAGAGTAGACAGTGGGTGCAAATGGCACACAAAAAAGTGAGCAGAAAACTGACACAGCTGTATTTTGGTGAGAATTTTAAAATGTTGCAGTACCACAGAGGGATGCTCGTGATGCCCAGTTTTGATAATGGCTGTAAAGATAATCTTATGAGATATTCCTATCATGTGAGGTGTGTTAGGAGCTCTTTGGTCCGCTCTGAAGCACGCCAGGACAACTCATACCATAAATCCGAGCTTTCAATATGGGTGTGCAAAGCAATCGGTATTTGTATTTGTTGATGGGGGGGGGAGTATTTATATTTGTATTCGAGTGAAACTGTGCTGTCCGTGAGAGTGGGGAGGTGGATTGTTAAGCATCTCTTCGTCCCAAATACAAATATTTTTTTAAGTATTTGTTAGAAACACGTTTTTTGTTCCTTTCCTAATACCGTATTCGGGTTCGGCTCCACCCGTAGTTTTCAAACGTATTAGATTGTCTCGGTCTGATTTTCAAGGACAAACAAATGTGCTGCCTGTTGATTGTGACCTCTAGCCAATCAGAAAGCGAGGTGACAGTCATGCTGCATGCTCCTCCTCCACCATGTTTGTTTACTCCAAAGTCACATTTGATCTTGCGAGATTCTCTGAGCAGGGAATATCCGTGTGTGAATTTGGTTTGTGCTGCACGCTACACACCGTATAGCAGGGGTATTCAGTCCTGGTCCTAGAGGGTCGGTATCCAGCACGTTTTAGTTTAAACTGTTTCAACACACCTGATTTCAATCAACTGGTAATTAACAGGCTTCTGCAGAGCCTGATGAGCTGCTGCAGAGGTGATTCAACTACTGAATCAAGCGTGTTCGAGCAGAGAAACCGCTAAAACATGCTGGATACCGACCCTCAAGGACCGGATTTGAATACCCCTGCTGTATAGTCAAAACTGGTTTATCAGTGATTTATTCATCACCATGTATGTGGTCTCTCATGTTGGAAAAATCTGCCAAAAATGTAAAAATCCTTCTGTGTGAACCAGGCTTTAGCCGCAGAATAGAGATGAGGACTTGTGCTTAATTACACTATTTTGTATATAAAAGCCGTTTGAATGGACTTGCCCACTCAGAGCCTCATGAACAGCAGAGATGCAAAGTGGGTGAAGCAATTTTCAGCTCTCCTGGTTCTGGAACAGAAACTCCAATTTTCACCACAAAAAAAAATCTCATTAAGTATTTCACTACAAAGATGTGCATTTAACTCTCAGGTTCGATTTCAGCTAGAAATAACCAATTTTCACTCCAGTACTGTTAGTTTTTTTATATTGCACACAGCTATGGTAAAACTATAGCATTTAATAGAAATGTCTGACTGGCTCCAAGCTTCACTCACCTGTGAGAGTTCCTGCTTGATTCAGATCTGATGAAATATCTTGTAAATATAAACTGATGATTCAGTTTTTCCTGCTGACACTCTTTGTTCTGTTGAATTCCATAAGATATTAGTTTATGCCAACACTCACAACTAGACCGGCTGTTTTACTTGCATTTTGTAGTTTAAGCATCGCAATATTCAGTATGAAAAATTTGAGCATGAATACGATCTCAAATATCTGAAACGTTTCAGTTTTATATCATTGCATAGTTTTGTGTGGGACCAATTTTACAAGTGAGTCTCAAAAATGTAATTCTGGAGTTAGTGGGTTGAATAAAAGGCCAGTTTTATCTCTGCAGGCAGATCTTTTTTGTTTTAAACTCTTCTAGCTCTCCTTGATTTCAGCTCTCAGTTATTCCATGATGAATTGTTCCTTTCAGTTTTCACAGACTTTTTCACTTAGGGAATTCCCCTCACTGTTGTCCGTTGGTTTGTGGTCCAGGTTTTGTGGTGGCCACATCTTTTTTATGAAGACTAAATTCATCCAAGTGTTTTTGTCTGAGGCTTGAAATCTTGCTTGAATAGTAGAAAAAGTTGCCTGATGGATCATTTATTCAAGTGAAATCAGGAAAACATTACAAGTTTGATCCCAAAGCGATGGGAAAAGTTATGGAAGCACCTGTTTGCAGAAGCATACTACAGTCTTGGCCAAAAGTTTTGAGAACGACACAAATATAAACAGGAAAAGCTGCTGCTTAAGTTTTTATAATAGCAATTTGCATACTCCAGAATGTTATGAAGAGTGATCAGATGAATTGCATAGTCCTTCTTTGCCATGAAGGCCTAAATCAACAATTTATAGGATCACCAAGAACTTCAAAGAAAGAGGTTCAATTCTTGTTAAGAAGGCTTCAGGGCGTCCAAGAAAGTCCAGCAAGCACCAGGATTGCCTCCTAACGAGGATTCAGCTGCGGGATCGGAGTGCCACCAGTGCAGAGCTTGCTCAGGAATGGCAGCAGGCAGGTGAGTGCATCTGCACGCACAGTGAGGCGAAGACTTTTGGAAGATGGCCTGGTGTCAAGAAAGGCAGCAAAGAAGCCACTTCTCTCCAAAAAAAATCCATCAGGGACAGATTGATCTTCTGCAAAAAGTATGGCGAATGGACTGCTGAGGACTGGGGCAAAGTCATGTCATATTCTCAGATGAAGCCCCTTTCCGATTGTTTGGGGCATTGTTTGGGTCCTGTGTCATGCCAACAGTATAGACCATCCTGAGACCAAGGCCGTATCTACCATTGAGGACACCGAGGTCCGGACCTCGGTATTTTTCTGCAGAATATTTTTTTTAAATGATCTCAAACAGCCTACGACGGGGGAGGCGCTACAACAACGAGAGGCAGCCGAACTTAATGTTTATGATCATAGCTGCGGGAACATATTTTCAGCGGGGGATGCTGAAAGAAAAGCTCAGCTGCGCTTAACTGCAGCCTACGTGTAGCATACACTTTGATACGAGTCTCTTTATTAGAAAGAAGACACCCTCCAACAGTCTTGAAGCGCTGCTTATAAACCTACGACTCCTGTCTGCAGTTGACCAATGAAAACACACCTTTGGGACGCCGCAGCAGCAAGACTCCGCCTCTCTGAGTTTCTGTTTCAATGTATGCTTAAAATGCGGATTATAAACTACACACCAGTTTTTATGTTTGTTAAGAGCCCAAATAAAACCGGAGTTATACTAAAATAATTAAACTAAGAATGGGTTCAGTAGCGTTTTGTTGCTGAGGGAGGAAGGCTGCGTGATCTGACAGCAGGGGTCAAAAGGGCTGAGGCGCTGTCACGGAGCGGAGAAAACACTGAGACAGACATTGACTGCAAAACTTTAGATATTGGAGCGATCTGTGGCAGATAGATAGTTACTTCTCTGTAGTTTAGTGGTTTTATGTATAAAGGAGGATGAGAAGGATGGATGTCCAGGCTAGCAGACAGATCAGCTTGAAAACTCCGTCACAAGCCCAGGGCCGTTTCGAGGCATTTGGGGGCCACAGCAAAATAGACTTGAGCCCCCCCCACCCCCACTCGCCCGCTTTCGCACCGCAGAGCTTTGCAGAAAAAAGTTTTAACACTTAACACGTGGGTTCATTTAGTAGTCTACTACCTTTCCCCTGTATTTGTCTATAGCAAGCCAGTACAGCAAGCCATTTTAACATTTAATCTAACACCTCTTTTTTATTCCTATGTTACATAGCAATAATATCATTTATCCTTGTCCAAATAATATCCTTACTAGTCAATTTTGAAAATACAGATATGAACAAGTAGAAAATATGTTTAAGTATATTCATAATAACAAATGCACTAGTAGGAATTTAGCATCTCATTTCATGAAGGTGTGTCCATCTTTCAGTGTTGAATAAACGTGTCAACAGTTAAACCTTTTTTGTCTTTTTACAGAAACTAAAAACAGGCTATTAGGCAAATCTAATCAAGGGTATTTTAAAAGTTTTAAACTGTAATTTAAAAATGACTTTGATTTTACTAATGAATTATTCTAAGCAGAATCTCTGAAAAGCAGCAATAAATATCCTCAGGAGATAAAAACCTTTATAAAATGTACTCATGCACGTTATCAATGCTTTATAAAATGTGTTTGTGATTTATATCTGTTATTACAGATGTGAAATCAATTAATGTAAAGTAATCATGAAACCGTGATTATTTCTCAGACTATAATCGTACCAACATTTATAATCGTTGCAACCCTACTCTAGATACCAGCTAAACATGTTCATCTATTCTCTCTCTCTCTCTCTCTCTCTCTCTCTCTCTCTCTCTCTCACACACACACACACACCAGAACATCATACACATACAAAAACCTTTATTTTTAAATAAATAATGTAACTGGAATCAGTTTTGTTTTTTTCTTTGTAATTAATGTGCACGACATAACGGAAGTTGGACCTCGGTAAATAAAGTCTGGATACGGCCTTGCCTGAGACCATTCATGTGTGGGGTTGCTTCTCATCCAAGGGAGTGGGTTCACTCACAATTTTGCCCAAAAACACAGCCATGAATAAAGAATGGTACCAAAACACCCTCCCACAGCAACTTCTTCCAACAATCCAACAACAGTTTGGTGAAGAACAATGCATTTTCCAGCACGATGTAGCACCGTGCCATAAGGCAAAGGTGATAAGTCAGTGGCTCGGGGACCAAAACGTTGAAATTTTGGGTCCATGGCCTGGAAACTCCCCAGATCTTAATCCCATTGAGAACTTGTGGTCAATCCTCAAGAGGCGGGTAGACAAACAAAAACCCACTAATTCTGACAAACTCCAAGAAGTGATTATGAAAGATTGGGTTGCTATCAGTCAGGATTTGGCCCAGAAGTTGATTGAGAGCATGCCCAGTCCAATTGAGTTCCTGAAAAAGAAGGGTCAACACTGCAAATAATGATTCTCTGCATAAATGTCATGTAATTGCTGATAAATGCCTTTGAAACATATGAAGTGCTTGTAATTATATTTCAGTCCATCACAGAAACAACTAAAAGCAGTTTAGCAGCAAACTTTGTGAAAACTAATATTTGTGTCATTCTCAAAACTTTTGGCCACGACTGTACAGTCTTCATAGAGTTCTTTTTGGACATGAGCTGTTTTTGCTTTCGGTCAGTCTCAAATCCACAGCTCATCGTTTGAACAATGCAATCCAGTCTGTGATTTACTTCAAATAATCTTGACATGTAGTTTTTTATTATTCCTGCAGGCTCAAAAGAATCCTCTGCTGTTTTTTCCCTACAGGGCCTGTGGAGCTTTTTAGATCTTCTTATGATGACATGACACACTTCAGCAGCAAAGAGAGCAACGTATCTCAGACGTCAAATGTTTTAATTAAAAGTCAAGGTTCACTTGTCACACTCTCTTACATCATGCTCATATAATCTGGAATTTCTGTGTTTTTTATTGATATGCCAGAAGAATTGTGTTATAGAAGTATTTTTTCAGCTGGAGACTGTTGTTCTTAAATCCTCACTGACACCATTATGTGCTTGTCTTTGCTAATGACCTCTTTGTGCACAGACAGCTTGGTGAAGAAGGACTGCTGCTGGGTAAACAGACACGAGGATTGGAACAAAGCTCTTGGTTATGTGAACGCCTGCTTGGTGATTACTTGGGGCACGTTGCTCATCAGCCCTGGTTCCTATGGAGGCTGAGCTGAGCTCTGACATTGCTCTGCTTGAGCGAACAGCTCTGAGTCTCTGACACAACCCAGAGTTCCTTCTGTGTGCCGATATTCCCCGGCTGCAACAACATCAACGTTTTTGGCTCTGATGAGGGAAACTATAGGTGTCTGATGGGAATCTGATGGGTCAGTGGAAAACAATCAGTTACCAAAGGTGTATTTGAACAAGTCCTCAAATGCACACAAACACATCAATTTCATGCTGAATCACAGGACAGACCTCTCTTCATTCTTGTCACACACACACACACACACACACACACACACACACACACACACACACACACACACACACACACACACACACACACACACTCCGGGGATTGTGTGAGCAAATGTTATTTGCTGTGACAAGAGCAGCTGCCAGTGGATAATCATACAATAACAACCAGAGTTCAGAAGATTTTATGTTTTAGTCTCATAAAACACAGTTTTACACCAATAACACCAACCCAAAAAATATCAGTCGTTTCCAGATACTATCAATTAAAAATACTTGTTGTTTTTATTGATATTTTAAATGCTGTCATGTAATATAAAAACTGGCTATAGGCTAGTGTGTGTGAGAGAGCTCAGTCACATTAACCAGATTTAAAAAGAGAATAAAAAAGATAGCGTAACCTCTGTCTTTGTAAACGACGCTGCAGCAAACAATATTTATGCTCCCAGGAGTCATTTCTTTCAGTTACATGCACTGCAAATTAGTTGACAAAAAATGCTGTGCAAAATGTAAAGCATGCAAAATGAGAATTAGCCTTTCGCCGGCCCCGCCCCCAGAACGGCTATTGTCCAATCACACATCATAGCAACCGTTACTATCCGACAACTCCAAACAAAATGATGAAGCTAAGCCTAATTTACTACTAAGCATTAGCCTCGATAGAATCAGAATCAGAAGGGTTTTATTGCCAGATGTGTGAGAAATCACAACATTAGGAAATTGCTGCGGTACTTGGTGCAAAAAGAAAGAAAAAATAAGAAACAAGCAAATTTAGGAAGTAATAATATACTTATGATAAAATAATTGATATAAAAGTGGCAATAATTAGAGAAGCAGCTACTATATACACAGTGCAGGTACTAATCAGAGTGGATCAGCTTCAGGTACAAACACAACACCGGGTCATGTGACTGGGACCAAGCGACTGGAGTGGGCAGCCCTAGGATTGACATTCAAGAGTCCAACAGCAGAGGGGAAGAAACTGTTCTTGTGGCGAGAGGTTCTGGTCCGAATGGATCTGAACCTCCTGCCAGATGGGAGCGGGTCAAAGAGACAGTGTCCAGGGTGAGTCGGGTCAGCTGTGAGCCGACCTGCACGCCTCAATGTCCTGGAGGTGTACAGGTCCTGTATGGAGGGGAGTTTACAGCTAATGACCTTCTCAGCAGAGCGTACAACACGCTGCAGCCTCTTCTTGTCCCTGGTGGAGGCTCCAGCATACCACACGGTGATTGAGGAGGTGAGGATGGACTCGATGACTGCGGTGTAGAACTGCCTCATCCACTGTGCTGGCTGGTGGAATTTCTTCAGCTGCCTCAGGAAGTACATCCTCTGCTGGGCCTTTTTTATGATGGAGGTGATGGTGGGCTCCCACTTAAGGTCTTGGGTGATGGTGGAGCCCAGGAAGCGACATGAGTCCACCATCGTGATGGGAGTGTCAGACAGGGTTATGGGGGGGAGGGGGCTGTGTGCTTCCTAAACTCCACAACAGCCTCAGCTGTCTTCTGGGTGTTTAGCACCAGGTTGTTGTGGCTGCACCAGGACACCAGCCGTTCCACCTCCATTCTGTAGGCAGACTCATCCCCATCAGAGATGAGTCCAATCACGGTGGCATCGTCTGCAAACTTGATTAGTTTGACAGACTCGTGGTTGGAGGTGCAGCCGTTGGTGTACAGGGAGAAGAGCAGAGGGGAGAGAACAGAACCCTGAGGGGAACCGGTGCTGATGGTCCGCAGGTCCGAGACATTCTTCCCCAGCCTGACTTGTTGTTTCCTGTCCGTCAGGAAGTCAGTGATCCACCTGCAGATGGGTCAGGCACGTTCATCTGGGACAGTTTGTCTTGAAGGAGGTCTGGCAGGATTGTGTTGAAGGCGGAGCTGAAGTCCACGAACAGGATCCTGGCGTAGGTACCCGGGGAGTCCAGATGCTGCAGGATGAAGTGTAGAGCCATGTTGATGACAATAGTAGTCGTGTCCCCTTCCTTCCCCTTCAGAACCTCCTCAAGCTCAACCAGCAACATCCAAGCATGAGTGCTCCCCCCGCCCGCAGCTGGGCGGAGGTCCGCCTCCCAGACTATCCAAGACCCTTTTAGATAAGACACACCGTGCCGGCAAATCAGCGTAATATTACCTCAACCGTGTGTCTTATAAACGCACATTAAGCCTTGGCGCAACAGCGGGTGGTGTCATGATCACGTGATGAATTAATGCCGAGCTCCGGCCGGGAACTAAAAATGAAAGTAAACACGGGCATAAAAAGTTACATTTTATAAACAGACTCAGCTGAGATGATCAACTGGAGCGATGCAGAGCGCCGGGAGTTTTTCTCCGTTAGAGCTGCCTGCAGCTCAGATCATCTGACAGCTGACATGTGACAGCTCACAGGGACGCCACATCGCCGTCACTGCTCCTCGGATCCACGCGTCCCCGGACGCCGGACCTTCTCCAAAACTCCAAACTCCTTGTTCCCTGCTACGCTTTGCTCAGCGGAGCCGACACTAATATATCCCTCCACTGCATACTGTAACCTTTTTGCCTCGATCTGGATGATATTGAGGAGAAATTGCTCCAAAAAATGTCGCTGACACGCATCTGTCTACTTCTTTCCATCACGGAAATCTGCGGAGCTGCAGTATTTGATCCACTTATTGTCGGACTTGGCAACAGTAATGAAGGGTGGCGGGGCTCGGCGAAAGGTCAATTACAGTCAGAGATGGAAAAACTTCCAACTTCATTGGACATTTGAAGTGGCATAAAGAATGGTTGATGGTAGGGATGTTCCAATCACGTTTCTTTGCTCCTGATCCGATTTCAAGTCATTTGATTTTGAGTATCTGCCGATACCGAGTCCCAATCCGATACTTTTCAGGAAAGCATTAAAATAAAAACCAATCTTTTAACATTCTATTCATTTGGGGAATAAGCTGTTTTGGTCTATAGGCTTTTAATTAGCAAAGTAAAGATCAGTGTAAGAGGTCTAGTTTTAAGTTGATGTACTGTGGACAGACTGCCCTGATTCCAGTTAGAAATGCAATATTACTCACTGTCACTAAAAAGCATTTCTTTGTTTTCTCATATGCAGCTCTGATGCAACCATCAGGGTTGTGCCAGCGAAAACCGTCTTCCCTCCAAACGAATTAAGATGCTGCTAGTGCTGAGATCAGTGCCGTGCTTCACAAGCTGAAATGCAGCCAAATCCTCTAGAAATCTGACACAGAAACACATGAAAGCACAAGCCTAGCATAGCGGGTCACATTAATTTCTCCTCGCCTTGTCACTTTCTATTGATTCCATGCTATCTGTAATCCTCTCTTACACACACACACACACACACACACACACACACACACACACACACGATCAGCTGAAACAAAAGTTGCAGGGAGCTCACACATGCTTGCATATGAACAAACACATCTAAAAATACATTCACTATTCAACATATGCCATTTATATTTAAGCACGATGAATAAAACATCTGGCGGAATCTTGAATGCATCACTCCACATTAAAAATGCAGAGGATTCTTCCAACAGGTTTTTAATGAGCCTGATTGGTTCGAGGAGCCATGTGAGTGAGCGCTCATTAGCGTCATCTTATTAGGGACGTGTAAGCTCCGTTTCATTATTTATTTGTATTCAAGGCCTGTCCTCCTGGCAGAATTAACATCTCTGTCGTGGTATTGTCAGCAGCAGCAGCGGTAGGACCCCGCTGCGATCATCAGTGGTGCTTAGAACGGAAATGCATGACAATTATTTTCATGACATCGTGAAGCCGGATAATTGAAGCAGCTGTTCTTTTTATTTTAAGATAAACAATTACCAAGTGATATTAGAAAACCCGAATAATGGATGCAGGATGATTACAAAGTTTTTTCAAGAGAAATGTTTTTTTATAAAGAGTTTAAGATGAACTATTCATGTTAAACCATAACGGGGCTGAAACATCATCCAGGTCCTGCTGTGGTGTAGCAGGACGGAGGACATTGCTTTTTATTACCGCTTAGATGTTTAATCACCACCGAGCCATATGGCTGCACCAGTAGCTACACACCATCACATCTGCTAAATGACTCACTTGTCAGCAGAGACATGAATAAGCTCCACCCATTTTTTTACTGAACTTTGGGAATAAAAAACTTAGCAGAGGTTAGCAGGGTCAACTCTTTCAGGAAACGTGCTGAAGCTGCTTTACTGTTACTGTGAGAATGAATAACTGAATGTTTTTACCAACTCACTGTTTCTGTACAGCGAAATCCTCATCCAGAGTTCAATGTTTACTCTAACGCTGAAATCATCAGCATAAATGCTTGTAGAAGAGAAGTCAGCAGGTCAAATGTGATGTGGAGGTAAACACATTGTACGAAAATCTTAAAAAGCTCATGAGGGAATTTAAGTTTGCATCAGGTTTAAAAAAAGAGACTCAAACAAGCATGTTCACTTGATCAGTTTCCAAAAATTAAGTGTAAACGGCATATGAGCATCAATGTGGAAGCTCTGCATTTCAGAACTTTTGTTCATGAAAATATTTGTCTTTGGAATGGATCAAAACATCTTTGTTTTACCTCAAAGACCAGAGTTCTGTAATGAGTCACAAAATCTGCTTAATGAAACGTCAAATCACAAAGCTAGACAAGGGTTCATGTTAACATGAAGCCCCCACTGCAGTATAAACACATTTTAGACCATTAAAGGTGTGAAACACTCATTTATTCAATACATTTGCAGTGGTCTGTAGTAGGAATGAATGCCTTGTAAGTCAAGTCAGGAAGTACAAGTCAGCCAGAGGAGAAAGTAGCTTCAGACGGCAGGATTTGGAGTCTTATTTCCTGATATTTGGACATCTCTCCTCTGATTGGCTAACAGCAACACGACTCTACCACTGACTCTGTTTGCTCTGCAACGTTGATGTTTCATCTCCACAAATAACACAAGCCTGGAGGAGTTCTGCTGTGTGGTGGAGTTGCTAATGCTAACGGTTAGCTTCTACTAGCAGAGACGTTCTCTGCTGTTTCCTGGACGCTAAACCAACAACAGCCTTCCCCATCATGAGTCAAGATGGGTGAATCCATGAATGTTCAGTGACAGTGTGACGTAGATCTGTCAGGATTTTCTAATCCTAGAGTTTCACCGTCTATTTTCTATCAGAAGCTAATGCAGGAGATAGGTGTAGGAGACTATTTTCAAGTTCAGCCTGCATGAAAAACTCAGAGTGACTCATTATAATCAGAAATAATCATTAAAACATATTTTTTCAGTGTTCCACACCTTTCAGTGTCAATACAAGTAATAAAGAGCCTTTTTAGGGGGGTCCTGGAGGGTGCGTGGGAGTTCGCCCAACCAATCTACATGTGTTTTGTGGATTTGGAGAAGGCGTTCGACCGCATCCCTCGGGGGGCCCTGTGGGGGGTACTCTGGGAGTATGGGTACCAGGCCCCTTGATACGGGCTGTTAGGTCCCTGTACGACCAGTGTCAGAACTTGCCGGCAGTAAGTTGGGCTTGTTTCCGGTGAGAGTTGGACTCCGCCAAGGCTGCCCTTTGTCACAAATTCTGTTCATAACTTTTATGGACAGGATTTCTAGGTGCAGCCAAGGTGGTGAGGGGATCTGTTTTGGTGACCTAAGGATCAGGTCTCTGCTTTTTGCAGATGATGTGGTCCTGTTGGCTTCGTCAGAACGTGATCTCCGGCTTTCGCTGGAGCAGCTCGCAGCCGGGTGTGAAGCAGCTGGGATGAGAATCAGCTCCTCTAAATCCGAGACCATGGTCTTGAGTCGGAAAAGGGTAAAATGCCTTCTCCAGGTCAGGGATGAGGTCCTGCCCCAAGTGGAGGAGTTTAAGTATCTTGGGGTCTTGTTCATGAGTGAGGGAAGGGTGGAGCATGAGATCAATATGCGAATTGGTGCTGCGTCTGCAGTCATGCGAGCGTTGTACCGGTCTGTCGTGGTGAAGAGAGAGCTGAACCAGAAGGCAAAGCTGTTGATTTACTGGTCGATCAAGCGGCCAAAATGAGTTTTCTCCACAGGGTGGCTGGGCTCTCCCTTAGAGATAGGGTGAGAAGCTCGGTCATCTGGGAGGGACTCAGAGTAGACCCGCTGCTCCTCCACATTGAGAGGAGCCAGTTGAGATGGCTCAGGCATGTGGTTAGGATGCCTCCTGGACGCCTCCCTGGTGAGGTTTTCCGGGCACGTCCAACCGGGAGGAGACCCAAAGGAAGACCCAAAACACGATGGAGGGACTATACCTCTCAGCTGGCCAGGGAATGCCTTGGGATTCCCCCAGAGGAGCTGGCCCAAGTGGCTGGGGAGAGGGAAGTCTGGGCCTCTCTGCTTAGGCTGCTGCCCCCATGACCCGACTCCAGATAAGCGGAAGACAATGGATGGATGGATATTATTACTACTAATCATTATTTTATAATAATAATAATACTAATAATAATAAAAATAATAATAATAATAATAATAATAATAAAGTTTGCCCTTTTATTCAAACATTCCTATTTTTTTAATCTTTATTTAATTATAATTGGTTTTAGCTAAGTCTGGTGACGCTTCATAAAGGGACTAAATTGTGTTCTACAAAATGATTGCAGGTAGGTGGGCGAAGAAGATTCTGAGCTTGCACAAAACTTCATCAGAAAGGTTGTGGTGGTTTTCATGGTGACACAAATCTAAGTAGTGGTGCAACATTGGAAAAGAGTATCCATGACATGGACCCAAACACAGTAGTTAAGAATCTGATGTAGGATGGGCCACGCTGGCCTCATGCCTATAGGTGAGTCCCTGTCTGTGAATCAACATTTGCTTGTAGCAACAGCTGAAGCTTATAAATTCACCACAATCTGATCCAGTCCAAAACCTGTGAGAATGAATACCTGAATGTTTTTACCAACTCACTGTGTTTCTGTACAGCGAAACCCTCATCCAGAGTTCAATGTTTACTTAACGCTGAAACCAGGTGAGACAAAAGCTTTGAATTTGTCATTTTTCTCCTTTCTTTTGGAGGATATGAATATGTTTTGATCCATCCAACACCAGATTCCTCACCTCCAGATTTTCCTCAAAGGACAACTGATGGAAATGGTTGAGGAATAAATAACCTTCCCTTATTCATGGTTCTGGTCATTTCTGCCTCCTTCACTCTACACACCCTAACTCAGAGGGCACAGTACTTTTACGTCCACTGTCATTGGCAAAAGCCTTTAGTTAATGGGTTGAACAAAATTAGTCCAAGCTAGCAGGAAATCAAGGGTGTTTGGTATAATATATGCCAATCATTTATCACACTTGACTGCTGTTGGATGGCAAAAAGGTTCTGATTTTCACCTGACTGACTAACTATGTTCTACATTTCTCCAACATGTGAAGAGGACTATTGAAGGAGTGTTTAACAGTAACTTTATTACTTTTATTGTAAATATCAGGGATAGCAGTAGCTCAGGAGGTAGAGCGGCTTGTCCAGTAATTGGAAGGTTGCAGATTGGATCCCGGCTCCCACCAGAGCATGCTGCTGTTGTGCCCTTGGGCAAGACACTTAACCCACCTTGCCTGCTGGTGGTGGTCGGAGGGACCGATGGTGCCAGAGTACAGGAGACCTCGCTTCTGTCAGTGCGCCCCAGGGCAGCTGTAGCTACATTGTAGCTCATCATCACCAGCGTGTGAATGTGAGGATGACCGATTGTGTTGTGAAGCACCTTGTGGGGGGGGGGGGGGGGGGGGGGGGTTGTAGAATCCTGAAGGTTGGCTTATGCTTGAAGCATGCACATTCTGTGTGGAAATGAGGTGCGTGGATGGAATAAATGTTGGAACTTGCAGCGTTTATGGTTCCTTCCTACCTCCTGCAGCTTGTCTCCGCTGTGAGCCAATATTCTCCCAGACTGTAGGGGGCGGCATGGGGCTCTACGGCATGCATCCAACACTACACCATAGTAGAAGTAGAAATCACTGTTGTTTTACATTTTTACTGTTTCCTCGTCTTTTCTGAGTGTGACAGCAATTTCTCTCCACAAATTATTAACAATATTTTGATCACGGAGATCTTTATGGGGCCGAATCATAGAGATGTTTGTATTTACAAACCTCCGCCACTACGAGCTCTTGCAAATCTGCCACGTTTTTCAGCGCGGGAACGTGGCGGTTGGGAATTTTCCGGAATGCGCGGTGCGGAAGGTTTTGTACATGCGGAGGTCACGCGGTTGCTAAAATGACGTAATTTGGCTGCGCGGAGCCGTGTGGACCTCGCGGACGCTTCAACCATAAACCAAGCTTAAGAAGGCGCTATACAAATACAGGCCATTTGCACACCGGCACAGAAAAATAAAAATAAAATAATAATGATAAAAAAAAAAAGATATACCGGCCCATGCGGCCCAAACATCATGCGGCCCACCGGGAATTCTCCAGACCCTCCCGATTAGCCACTCCGGGCCTGAACGCAGGAGCCACGTTCGTTTGAAACAGCTTTGTCATCAACATTGGATTATTTAGACTCCAACGTGCGTAAGTCTGTCTGATATACTTAGCGGCTTCTTATTTTTATCAAACAAAGTAGTGCAATGTCCCAGTACACCTGATATTCACATGTTTTTCATACAAAAACGACAGAAATCATTGATGTTAGACGCCATTGCTGCCTCCCTCTTTTCTGTCGCTGTGATTACGTCACGTTGTTCGTTACTCTGATTGGTCCTAGCGCTATCCAATTGCGTGCTGACATTTTGAAAGACAACCGTAGATCCCGCCTCACGACTGAGAGCCGTCAATGGGTCGTTGCCAGACTGTATATTCACATATATAGGATGGCTTGCCAGGCTAAGAAAAGCATACAGTGTAGGTCTAATGGTAGTTAAGATGTTGAGTTCATGACTGGAGTCATGAACAACCAGCCAAAGATGGAATATTTTAGAAATAATCCAACAGATTAATGGCATAACTTCTACATTAGTGGCACCATGTTAAGCAGACACAGCCATTAGAAGAAACCATGCAAGGAGTGATGAATTTATAGGAGATAAGAGGGGATTAAGGGATAGGAGGATTTAAAAGGAGAAAGAGGGTAAGAAAGGAGGGGCAAGAAGACATTCAAATGAACGTTATTAGTTTTATAATCACAAGGTGATTCCTGACATGCTTTTCATGGGAGTCTGGATGACATGTAATATTCAGTGTAATTACACGGGTGCCATTTAAATCCAGGGGTTGACACAGTTGTAATTTTGCTGAACAATGCCACGAACCCTCACTGTTCATCATCCAACCCCTCCCTAAAAATGTATACAAAATATATCCAATACATAAAACTCCTGAGACGACTTGTACATTGTACAGATGGTTAGCTAGATTCAGAAATCCCCATCCTACAACATCTTTCCCATGTTGGACAGAAGGTGTCTGTTTCACTCATTATCTGTGACTGTCTGAAACTGACAATCTGACATTCACACCCACTTCTCACCATAAAGCGAGGAAGGAGCTGTGTTCTGCTCTTCATTCATGT
This sequence comes from Aphyosemion australe, assembly GCA_006937985.1. Lineage (NCBI taxonomy): Eukaryota > Metazoa > Chordata > Actinopteri > Cyprinodontiformes > Nothobranchiidae > Aphyosemion > Aphyosemion australe. Next base: position 49,379 of record SSNS01000373.1, read on the forward strand.
CTGTGGCACTTTTACTGTGTGAAACCCAACGCAACACTGTCAATATCCCTATGGAGGGAAGACTTTTTTATAACTATCCTCTGGTTATTCCTGTTTTTAAATAATATTGCACCAAAGTTCCTCTTCCCCCGTGGCTGCCAGCCTTAACGCCGGATGTGATTATGCAAGAAATGACGTTTGGTCTAGTTTCTTTTTTCTACGTAGGTTGCTTCATGAGGTTGCAGCCGCAACAAGGTTACGGTTGCAAAGCAATTCATCTGTTCATAGCAACATAAATCCTTGTAAAACTCTTAGATTCATTGAAAGAATCTAATTAGAAGTAATCAACATGAGTTTGTGTTGTACCCTTTGTTCCCTCTAAGCTGCAGGATGTTGAATCACTGCCACAGAGGCTATAGCTAATGAAAGAAACACTCATTCCCTGAGCAAACCAGGCTTTTCAACAATAAATACAATTTATAATAAAAGACATTCAATGTCGTATAAGAGGTTTGTATTCATCCTGCTGGTTTCAAATGGACTGAGTTGGCCTTTGATCAAACACTAGCTAATGGAAAGCTTTGCTAACATGGCAGCAGACATGATTATTTAATCAAACTGCATCGTGCACCAATATTTGATCAACTGGGGTTCTTTGTCTTTTCCATCCACCAATTTCCATCCATTTATCCAAGCTAACAGATCCAGGAGGAACATAGATATTCCTGAAACTTTCATCAGTTCCTCCCATGTGATTCCAAGGTGTTACAAGACCAAAGCAGATAAACAACCCTATTGGTGAGTCTGTCCCTGGGTCTCTTTCAAGTGTTGGAAAAACCTCCTGAGAAGGTTGACCAGAGCTCAAACCCCCTCGGCTGCCTCCTTTCAATAGATCAACACTTGCTGTTCTCCGTGTTCCTGGCCTCATGTTTAAGCTAGAGCCCGGTGTACGTATTCTTGACATAAGGTCAACCTTGAGTGGGTTGGACTCGGTTGATCATTTTTTCTGGCCATGTCTGTGGTGCTCATGAAAAGACTCTCAAGGTGTAGCCTTGAAAAAGAAAGTATCTGGTTGTAGGATACTCAGAGTCTAACCGATGATGTGGTCCTGTTGGTGCTAAGCTATGAGCATCAGTGTTCACTGGGTGGTTTTGTTTTCTATTTGATCAAAGTCTTAGGACCTATCTTTAATTCCTGTAAATTCTAGCGGTGGGTGGATCAATCCAAATATCGATAGTATCAATACCAAGGCGGCATCTTTATTGGATCAATACTAGCCTAGTAAGCTCGATTCTTTACTTTAAGTCCCGTTCTTGTTTGCAATTCTGTGGTTTCGGCCAAAAGGAAACAGCAAAATGGCCTGACTCGCCGCTCTTGTGTCAGCGCAGCAATCTTTGGCTCCCCTCCTCCCCCGTGTGTTTTGTTGCGCTGTCACGTGACTTAGACCAGCAAAGCCACAGACATCATATATGGACTGGCGTTGCCTATGGGAGCTGCAGTAGTGGCCGGCCCGCCATCTTAGATGGGTCTCCATTCACCCCCAGTGCATTTATTTCTCCTGTGGAAGGCGCTTAACCAACTAAAAAACACGTTTTGTTATGCTTTTATTTCAAAATCTGACATATGGTATGGCATGATAGTTGAAATACAAATATAATTTAGGAAAATAAATAATTTTTGCATTATAGTTTCTCAACAGTACTTGTTTGTTTTAGTTTGTTTGCTGGTTTGTGTGCACTTTTTAAGTTTGAAAAATTTGACAATAAAGCATTTTCTATTTAATTATAAACTTTGTCCTAATTCTGTCCTTGTCATGTTGCGAGGCGAGTATCTGGCCCACGACATGCAGAATCAACCAAGACAAGTTGAGTGAGATGCAAAAATATTTATTAATAGTGCAGAACAAAAGGCGCTGCAGGAGAACGTGCAGGATGGGATCCGTTGGACGTGGGTCTAGGAGACGGAGGAGTTAGAAAATGCAGACTGCGGAGATTGGGCCTGGTTTGAGGTGAGTAGTTATGGCTTACTGTTTTCCAGCGAAGGTATGGATCCTGAGGGGTGAGTCGGGGTCGGGTCTGTGTGAGCTGTGGGTGATGTCGAGGAGACGTGGAGGGAGCTGAGCATAGACAAGGCTTGGGGTTGCTGTGGGCTCCAGAACCAGATGAGTGAGAGGCAAGGCTGAGGGAGGTATGCAGGCAGGTGGCTGAGAGCTGGAGACCAGGGAAGCAGGCAGCGAGACGTGGAGGATTAGAGACATGGTGGTCGGTTGAAGGCCGTGGTGGTGGAGATGGGAGAAGCTGAAGGCAAAGAGAGGCAAGGTGTGACCAGACTGTGGAAAGTCAGGCTGTAGTAAGTTCTGTGACAAGGCTTGGTGCTTGAGTCAACTCAACACAAGTTTGGTACCAGTGAGAGTTGAATGAATGGCTCACTGCAGCTTTTATCCCCTGGCCAGGTTGATGTGAAATCAACTGCAGCTGAGAGCTCCCAGACACGCCCACCTGCAATTAAGAGCCCAGGGAAAAAAAACACAACCAGGCAGACACACAGAGGCTCACACAGACCGTGACAGTCCTGGGTTTTAACTATTTAATAATAATATAAAAAAAAAACATCACAAAAAACACTTAAGGTCAATAAAAGTGAGATTTAGCAATTCAATGACACATCTATCTAATTTTTAGAAAAGTATCGATATCGGCGATACTGGCCTGTAAATATGCAGTATCGCACACCACTAGCAAATTCATCAACACATTAAAACTATCAAATATGATCATTTAGAACATTTATCAATGTAACAGAATAGGTTTCCATTTATAAACTGAACATCTTATTTGTCAGAAAGCTGGGGCCTCATTTATCAAACGTTCGTAGAAACGTTCCTATATTCCCTCCTACGGATGAAATTTAGAATGTGTGTACGAACAGTCAATGTCCTGATTTATGAAACATGCGGTGGCCTCTCGTACGCATGTTCCTCTGCAATCGTCTGATGATAAATCCCACCTGTGCGTACCCAAGTGCTCGTGCCCGTGTACCGTCATTTACACACAGAAACGCCCAAGTACAAATTGGTAAATACCACACAATGCATAAAATCGTTCCCACGCACAAAATACGCACAGATCTGTTCGTAAGTACGGTTGATAAATGAGGCCCCAGGTGTCTATCTCCAGCAGTCAACAGGTGCGAGGTGGGAGACACCCTGGATCGGTTGCCACTCCATCACAGGCACACATAGAAACAGACAACCATTCACACACTCACTCACTGGGAAGAAAACCGCACTGCCCGGTGAAAACCCACTCATGCATAAGAGACCATGCTAACTCATGCAGAAAGGCCACAGCTGGGATTCAAACTGTGACCTTCTCGCTGTGAGGCAACAGTGTTACCCGCTGCACCACCATGCAGCCCCCAGAGTGCAAGGATACTTCATGAAACTTGCAAACATTATCTATTCAACTCGGCATCGTTCTGCAATAAAATGTTACAAATAAAACATCACAGTCACAATGTGTGTTCAATTTGTGGTCTTGTAGGTTCGGACTTAACGTTAGTAAAATGAGAATGGAGTACACTAGATTAATCCAGCCCACTAATCCTGAGGCAACAAAGGGCGGAACATGAATGGTGCACAGTTGCGGGTTTTTAGAAGTCTAGATTATTTCTCTAGATGCCAAATTTGGCTTAAACAGTCGTCAGCAGGGAGGACGCAGCAACAATGGTAAAGTGGGGTTTAGGGTAGGAGAGCCTGGCAGGCACTGTGAGGGAATTTATTTTATTTTCTAATAGATGGACAGAAACACAATGGGAAGAGAATGCAAATGGAGAAAAAAGGAGGAGGTTATAGAAAAAAAGAACGATAAATGATTTTATGCATTTTAATATAAACAAACCCAGATGATCCGACCTGCAGGGAGGCTGAGTTTTTAGCCTTCAGCTATAATCATTCAGATTATGTGCTTTGCATCTTTTGTTTTTGTCTCTTCTGTGTTGTTCGGTTTGTGAATATTATGCCAAACCATAATAACCTCCCTCATTTTGCATACTGCTGCAGGGTTCAAAAGGCTAAAAGTGCGTGACTTCTAATTTCTCTTTGAAAGTTTTAAGACCAAAGAAAAGGGTCAAATGAATGAGAACAATCACTTTACTAAAGTATGTAAGGTTACATTTTGCACCGTTACGATTTTTTCCTCTTTTCAATCATTTTGCAATTAATGTTTCCATTCAGAGTTTTGTTATAGCTAATCAGAAAAATCCAGACTTCCATCCTTTGACAGATGATTCCTATGTGACCTGAGGATTTATGGTCCTCTCAGTCGTTAAAAGGAAATGTTGTGCAAAACAGGTCATCACTGTGACAATATCACCGTACAGTTTCACAAACTAATAAGAGCTTCTGATTTCATTCCAGCAGCCTTATCAGTGGGGTCACCCATAAACAGCAGACAGGCTTGGCTGTACTCCTTGCAGAGCAGAGGCTTTTTATCTTGTAGATATGCCATGGACATCAAAGACTGTGATCATATCATCCTATACATGGCAGCAGTGACAGAGTTGCTGTTTCTCAATTTGTAATCGGTCTGTTCAGAGTGATCTAGTGTGTAATGTTTCTTAACTCAGTCTGAGAGAGTTGTGCCATGACATATGGGTGGGTGTAGATGTCAGGGCCGTTGCATGACCGTGGTTGGGTGTTGTGTCTCCTACAATGGAAAGAGGTTTTCCATATTTACCTAAATACAAGCCAATCTCATTGAGTGTGATAGAATAAGTTGATAAGCAGAGGTTCCTTCTATAGCAAAGGCCATAAGATTTAGGAATGACAATATTATAAAAATACAGGAGAATGTGTCTGTCTCAAAGGTTTTGACCATGGTTCTAATGTTTTAGATTAAAAATACAAGATCGTTATTGTTGTTTAGTTATTAACCAAGAATTAAATGACTTATTTCCACAGTTTGGATTTATTTTATCTGCAACTAGATGGCAAAATATCTCAAAGTACATCTTTACTGTTGTACAGAGTATTATAACTTCCTTTAAAGCAGCAATTTGGAGTTTTCCCTTTTCAGGAATTATGTATGATTTTTCAGAAATCCGTAAAAGTGATTGACTTATCATGTAGTGTGATATAATGTAAATGATACGTCTTTTTTTTGCAAAGCCCGCCCCCTGCCCCATGAAATCAATAGGAAACTGAGCGGCGACCAGAACTAACCAATAGCGTTAGACTACCGCTTACGTGCTTCAAATTTAAGGAAGCACCTCGGCTGATGCAGAGTTGATGAACTTTTCACGGACAAATAAGTCTTTAAAATACACTGCTCACAAAAATTAAAGGAACACTTTTTTATTGGGCCTGGCATGAAATCAATGAAACCTGTCTGATAATTTTCTGGTTGATGAAGCAGCTGAGGGCATTGTTAATCACTTTCAGCTGTATTGGTGTTCATGGACTTAACGACAGGTGCACTAAAGTGGCAACAATTACAAAACCCTCAAAACAGGACTGGTTTAACATGTGGAGGTCATTTCAAGTTTCTCCCTCTTGATCTTTATTGGCTGGTTTTCCACTCGTGCTAGTTTTGGCTTGAGTAATTATCTCTACTGGCAGCATGAGGCGATTCCTTAACCCTACAGAAGTTGCACAGGTTGTCCAACTTCTCCAGGATGGCACATCCACACGTGCTGCAGCAAGAAGGTTTAATGTGTCTCCCAGCACAATCTCCAGAACATGGAGGAGATTTCAGGAGACTGGCGGTTATTCTCGGAGAGCTGGACAGGGCCGTAGAAGGTCCACAACCCATCAGCAGGACCGATACCTGCTCCTTTGTGCAAGGCGGAACAGGCTGAGCACTGCTCGTGCCCTACAGAATGACCTCCAGAGGGCCACTGGTGTGAATGTCTCTACCCAAACAATCAGGAACAGACTTCATGAAGATGGCCTGAGGGCCCGACGTCCTGTAGTGGGCCCTGTGCTCACTGCCCAGCACCGTAGAGCTCGACTGGCATTTGCTCAAGAACACCAGAATTGGCAAGTCCGCCACTGGCGCCCTGTACTACACAAAAATTAAAGGAACACTTTAAAGAAACACATTAGATACATCAGATCTCAATGTGAAGTTGGATATCTATACAAATAACGACAGGGCAATGTCTTAGGAACAAAAGGATGCCAAGTCTTTTAATGGAAATAAAAGTGTTCAGCCTACAGAGGGCTCAATTGTGTAGACACCCTAAAATCAGAGTGAAATGAAGATGTGGCAGGCTAGTCCATTATTTCAAAAACTTCATTTCTGCAACTCAAAATGCTTTTCAGTATCTTGTGTGGCCCCCACGAGCTTGTGTGCATGCTTGACAACGTCGGGGCATGCTCCTAATGAGACAACAGATGGTGTCTTGTGGCATTTCCTCCCAGATCTGTGTGAGGGCATCCCTGAGCTCTTGTACAGTCTGAGGAGCAACCTGGCGCCGCCTAATGGACCCAAACATAATGTCTCACAGATGTTCTATTGGGTTTAAGTCAGGGGATCGTGAAGGCCATTCAATTGTTTCCATTCCTTCATCCTCCAGGTACTGCCTGCATACACTTGCCACATGAGGCCGGGCATTGACGTGCATTAGGAGAAAACCAGGGCCTACTGCATCAGCGTAGGGTCTGACAAAGGGTTCAAGGATTTCATCTGGATACCTTATGGCAGTCAGAGCACCATTTCCTAGGCAGTAGAGGTCTGTGCGTCCCTCCATGGATATGCCTCCCCAGACCATCACTGACCCACCACCAAACCTGTCATGTTGAACGATGTTGCAGGCAGCATAACGTTCTCCTTGTCTTCTCCAGACTCTTTCACGTCTATCACAGGTGCTCAGGGTGAACCTGCTCTTGTCTGTAAAAAGTACAGGGCGCCAGTGGCGGCGCCAGGTTGCTCCTCAGACTGTACAAGAGCTCAGGGATGCCCTCACACAGATCTGGGAGGAAATGCCACAAGACACCATCCGTTGTCTCATTAGGAGCATGCCCCGACGTTGTCAAGCATGCACACAAGCTCGTGGGGGCCACACAAGATACTGAAAAGCATTTTGAGTTGCAGAAATTAAGTTCTTGAAATAATGGACTAGCCTGCCACATCTTCATTTCACTCTGATTTTAGGGTGTCTACACAATTGAGCCCTCTGTAGGCTGAAAACTTTTATTTCCATTAAAAGACTTGGCATCCTTTTGTTCCTAAGACATTGCCCTGTCGTTATTTGTATAGATATCCAACTTCATATTGAGATCTGATGTATCTAATGTGTTTCTTTAAAGTGTTCCTTTAATTTTTGTGAGCAGTATATATATATATATATATATATATATATATATATATATATATATATATATATATATATATATATTTAGTATATGACTGTGGCAACATATAGAACTTAGTTCACAGAGGTTTGTTTGGGTGTGTGATTATAACCGCCACCAGCAGCCCTTCAGCTCTGAACTTAACCTGCTTTAGAATATTGTTTATATTCACAACAGACTCTCTGTGTTTCTGTTGTTTTTATGATTCATGGATTTTGCCTTTTTCTGCTTTTCAAGTACCCATCTGTGGCTGTGGGTCCTCACAACACTGAGGGGGTTTAATAGAGAGTATAAGTGGTCCGGGTGTTTTCATCAAACAGCTGAATTACATCGACCCATTCAGCAAACACAAAAGCACCACGTTGTGTTCAGGCATCATCCATCCAGGTGAATAAAATAAAAAAACCTCAAACATTCATATTTTTATAACAAATTTATTGTAAATATATAAATAGATCTTTTGTACAGAAATTGCGAAAGAGAAAACATCAAAATCAGCAACAGATAAAGAAAGAGAAAAGCAGGAAGCCAAGATCTGTGTCCGTGAGTCCAAACCGTCGTCTGGTTTTTCCCTTTTGGTGTCTAAACGTTAACTGAGACGGAACCAGAGGGAAGCAAGTCCCTTTAGGTTTGAAAAGGACACAATTACAGGACTTTAGGTTGGAAACAATGGTGGTGCTTCAGCTCCAGCTTTTAAAGACCAAAGGTTACAAACGTCACTGCAAAAAGGAAATAATCTGGAATGATAAAAACAAAACAATGTAAGATCTGACACGTTCCTCTACTGTTTAATCAGAAAAGTTGTTACCATTTCAGTAATTGTTACTTTATTGTACTGGGTTGTGATCTGAGGAGCTGGTAATATCGAGGGACTATTGCTGCTGATCTGGTGTGAACAGGTCTTTAATTAAGGCCAACAAAATTAGAAAATTATTACTGGAAAATGTTTTTACCAGTCCGATTACGCAAAAAAGGGTTGGATTTAAAGCGATTGTGTTTTTAAAACTACTGTAGTTATTGTGTTTTATAGCTTTTATATCACAGTGTTTGATGAAAATCTGCCAGACCTAAGGAATCAGCAGAAATCAAATTGATGACCACCAGTTAAGCAGGGATGGGATTTCCCGAGTCCCAACTGACCCTCAGATTTAATTAATGGTTGGAAACAGAGGCGAACATAAACCTTAGATGCTGTTGTCTGCAGAACCTCCAAGACACTTTCTGCTAACGGGAAAATCCAACAGACATCTCATTTCCTCAGTAAGTTGAGAGCACCCCCCCCCACCACCACCACCACCAACTCCCTCTCTGCCATCTTTGAGCGGAGTGACAGCCGTTTTTTGGACGCGGCTGAGTTTTAAATCTCTAGCTCTGCCAAGGCCAATCCTCCTGCTCTAAGGCTACCACAGAACTCAACCGTGTGTTTGGAATAGCAATGAGCACGCGGCCGCTGCTATCCGCGAGGGCAGAAAGCATTAACATTGATCTAAACGACGAGACCCTGACACCGAATTGCATCTGGTCGTGTCACAGTGGCGCCCGCTGAGCGAGCTTCACTGCCCCGGTTCTGGGGGTTAGAGAAATGAAGGCTCTGAATTACAGATCAGCCTCCAGCGCTAATAAAGAGGAATTGACTTATCTGATTACAGGGCAGTTTTTCTTAATCAAAAATAAGTTTGGAAACAGGCTGATGTACCATTAGCCACGCTGACAAGATGATGGCCACAATTTCCATAAAGGTCAATCCATTTGATTTTCTCTTTGTAATTGATACAAAGGGACCTCTTTAGCTTTTGTCTGGGCCACAAATATCTCTGCTATTACTACAGCAGAAAGTAATCCTGGCTTTAATTTATGGCTTGCTGTCATTGCACAGATGACTAATGCATCATCTAAGCTGCACCGGGTGTTACAATCAAGTCACGGGATGTTCGCCTGGCTCGGTTTCTCCTGGAATGTATCACTTCAAAATTCATTTGATCTGTTATATACTTGGATTGAATTTTGGTCTCTAATGGCTCCCCTTTGTCTCATATTTCAGTCACGTTGAGTCACACTCTGTACCATTAAAGAAAAGGTATAATTAAAGACCAATTAACACATGACGGATAAGGTGAATTCAATAATTTGTTAGTGAGCTAAAGAGGCGAAATGTTATGAAAAATAGAAATCTTACGTGTTTTTCCAGGACATGTAAGGACTTCAGTCTTTTACCTGCCTCAGATTTTTGGCCACTGCAGGCGGCAAATACCAGTTAAATTTCATTTTACTGCAATTTGTAAAGGTGCACGAAGTAAGACTGACATCCTGTGGTGAGATTTGGGTACTGCAGTCCATGTGTCAAAACAACAGTCCTCTGGGCCGTGCCTTTCTCTAGCTTCCATTCTTCCTACAACATCACTGCTTTTTGCCGGCCAGTGTTGAATTACAAATACAGATTTGGCAACTTTGGCTCACAGATTGTAAACAATGACTACGTCCCTCTTCAGCTGTTTTAAAGCAGAAAAACTGGCAACCGCCCAGCTTGCTGAGAATGAAATCTGTTTCAATGTAACCTTCCTTCTAACATGACTGAGGCTTTAGACTGTTTTGAGTTTATTTCACTGTAAATTGTTAAGAAAATACCAATTCCAAAAATAAACTTCAATTTTATCAGTTGCCTTAATGACAGTTTAGTTAGCAGATATAAGGACATGCTTTGACCCGTTTCTCCTCTGCCCTGTCCAGCTAGCTTACCTTTTAAAACTTTGCAAACTGGCAACCATCATAAAATAACTTCAATCACAAATACTTCATATATGGGTTCTTATGACTGAATTTATAAACCTTCACAGTGTTATAATATCTTTAACTGGTTATTTTAAAAGAAATCAGTTTGTCTGGATGGGCTAACATTAGCAGCATTTACCGCAACATTATCAAAGCTAATCTATATTTCTCTAAACTGAGACTGTTCAAAGCAGGTAAGATGTCCATTACCTTTCTAAAAAAAAATCACACTTTAAAAAATTCTGAACTATCCCTATAAACTCAGAGGGGGATGGAAAAATCACTCATTTAGCTAACAGCGAGTGCACCGCAGCTCAGGGAGGAGCTGCTGATGCTGCAATAATTTACTTCTAACTGATGAGATTAGCTTCAGAGCATCGCTGTGTGTGTGTGTGTGTGTGTGTTGAAGTGTCACACTCTCTTCTTAAGTTGTGATATGTTTTTTAATCAGGAGGAAAAAAGCTGAAGAGAGAGAGAGAGAGAGAGAGAGAGAGAGAGAGAGAGAGAGAGAGAGAGAGAGAGAGAGAGAGAGAGAGAGAGAGCGAGCGAGCGCTGCTATGACACGGCCATGCTTCCAGCCAAGAGTAGACGCTCTCATATCTGACACTGAGAATAATCTGTGGAAACCACTGAGCAGATTGGATATAAGCAACCAAAATATACTAGCCCTATCTTTCCAGGACCCCCCCCCCCCCCCCCCCCCCCTCCAGTCAGCGGCTACGGGTGTTGGTTTAAAAAACCCAAATGAGAAGCATTTGGCATCATTCTAGAGACACACAGAGAGAAAAGGAGCAAAGTAGAAAAAAAGCAAAAAACTTGATGTTGAAATGAAGAAACTTGACGTCAGTCTTCACATTTTTGTTCACTCTTTGTACATAACAATATATATTTTTTTATCTTTCAAACAGAAACGAGAAATTAATAAAATAAAAATACAGGAATCATGCAAATATTACATGTTTTTCTTTAATGTGGTACACAAAGTTAAGCTTCCGTTCTCCTTAAACCTTCATGACACATTTCATCGTAAGAACTCAAAGTCAATCTTTAGAGTTCAACCCAAAAACCAAAACCAACCAACTGAAAATCCAAAATAGCACACTTGACATGTTAAGAGATCAGGCTTAGTAAAAAACACTAATAGAAGTCATTTAACGTTACTATTATCTTTTAGATCTTGTTTACAAAATTCACAGGTATTTCACAGATTAAGTCTTTTGTACCGTCTTTGGAAATTGGGTCCAGTCAGGTGGCAAACCTTTAGCCCAACATGGCTCCCTTACAAGATTTTCAACCACTCTTCAGCTCAGAAACATGGTTATTTCAAGCTAATACAGCGCCTAATTCTGATGGAAGTAAAAAAAAAGGTGAATCCTTTAGTAAACAGGAAAAGGTGATTATTATATTTTAGTAATTTTTTGAATTTTTGGCAGTCAGAAAGGAACCCATGGCAGTGCTCAGCCCTTTAGAAGAACAATAACGGAGAAACAGGCAGGACGTTTCATTTGTTTCAGCTAACTTCCTTTTTCATAGTTAAGCACAGTTTCACATGACAGACAGACACACTAAAAAGGCATGTGTTACATTTTATAACACAAGCCTTTTATTAGGAAAAGACAGTTTTCACTAATCAAATATGGCACAAAATCCACTCAGGCTAATTTCCCTCGCAGGGCGCTAATAGACTCAACACCGTTGGACAAAAGGACTAAAGAACCCAAATGAAAGGCTTTGCAGCCGGCTGTCAGCGCTGGCACCTGTTTTAAATGAAGCTGTCCTTCTGAAAGCTCCAAACGAGACTTGCTTTTAATTGTTTGGTTTCACGAATCAGTTCAAACGTTCCTGGGTGATGTACGCATCTGTCTGTGTGCAATCATGCATAACAGCTGATCTGAAGTGATTCACGCATGCTACGGTTTAGTGACGTCCATGCTTTCACGTCCATCACAGATGTCTGCCAAAAGATTCCTGCTCACTGCCCTTTCCTCTCAGGACCTTGCACATTACCTGCCTCACAGGAAAAGAGTGGTTTTAGTCAGTGTGTGATTCACTCTGACTCACGTTTCTATTTCATGTCACCATCCTGTCTTCCGCTACGGAGGAGAGGAAGAGCAAAGGAGAGCAGAGGGAGGTGCGTTTTTAAAGGACACTTTAAGACGTCACACCTGTGGTCACATCCTCCGATTACGCGGAAATGAGGGCAATTACTCATCAAGGAGCCGTTTCACTTTGAGACTGATGGACAGATCAGTCATGCATAAAAAGTAAAGAACAGCAAAGCATTTCACTTTAGAAATTTATCCCCTATTTGAAAAGTCAGCAAATTAGAACCAAACTTAAAAAAACAACTAAAAAAACAGAGTTCTCACAGTTTCATGGTTTATTTCTGCACGAGCCTAGCATGTTTAATTCTTCTAGCCTTGGTTTAACATAAACATCTTCTAGAATAATTAAACGTTTTTCTGCTCATAATGTTGATTTCATGCTTTTTGAATGAGAAATCCCAGTGATACTCAACATTTTCTCGCTGTAACAATAAGTAAACCATATTTATACCAGATGGTGTCGCATTTTATCTGTCTGTTACCCACTAATGGATCATGGGGTAGCAGCCTCGTTAGAGAGACCCAAACCCACTTCAACCAGCTCCACCGGTGGGATCCCAAGGTGTTCTTTGGCTAGCATGGAGGCATAATCCCTCCATCATGTCCTGGGTCGACCTGGGACCTGTCTGCAAACACGACATGCCCAAAACAAAAACACGCCCCAGGAAGGCGTGTTGTGTTTCATATTGATAGAAACCCAATAATTTGCCAAAAAAACAGCAAATTTCCAGAATTCTGTAGCTAAGCTTTGCAACACAATCAGATTTGAGATCAGCTGGAACTGATGTCATGAATGAAGTTTAAGGCCTTGTCCACATGTAGCTTTTTTTTTTAAAAACGAATATCCACCCTCCCAAAAACTAGCGTCCACACCACCTCGTTTTTAGAAAATCTCCATCCACACGTAACCGCACAAGTGCATTGTTGAGCACATTCATAGGCATGCCAGACCTGTAGGTGGCAGTAGTTCCCCGAATCCTATCCGTTTTGTCTTCCTGTTCAACTTCAACCAAACATGAAACATGGCGCCTAGCTCGCTTGTGTGGACCGATAAGGAGGTAGAATTGCTCTTAAATGTAGTTTTGGAGTAGAAAGTCAACTAGCGTCAAAAAGTGCTTGGACGATTGATAATGTGAGCACAGCCCTGAGGGCATCCATGTTGCAAACACAGGTCACACCGTCAGCATTTTTGTTGTGAAACCTAAAACTCCGGTTATGTCTGTCCACACAGAAATGCTTAAAACAGAGAAAATGCAAATCTTCTCTTTGGCCGGAGTTTCTAAAAAGATTAGTTTTCGTTGCGGAAATCTGCGTTTTCGTATGGATGACAGGCCGAATCATAGAAAAATATCTTCTTTTGGGAGATCCCCGGCTACGTGTGGACAGCGCCTTAGTCTGTGAAGCTTTACGGTAGGATCCAAGAGGCTGCGTAACCCTAACCCCACATGCTACTGAGGCCCCCAATGGTGCAAAATTAACAAGATGTGAATATGATAAATTTCTGTTTATTTCTTCTGTGGGAAAGTGCAATCACCCACTCCACCACGCACGTCAGAGCAAAAGTAATGACCATCAGGTAACTGTTGCAGGTGTTTCAGGCACATTTTCCCACACATTTAAATGTTTTGCTTATTTTACAATTTTTGCAGAACATACCTTTCTGTAAAAGTGACCAATCAGACCTTCCGAATATATAAAACACAACACCATTTGGTATTATTAAAATAAGATTTAATTTTTGTTTTTAAAGTATTATTTACTTCTATTGTTTCATAATAGTTGATTACTTAACCAGATTAATTAAACCTACTTATTAAGTTTAATGGTGACCAAATACTCCGGAGGTAATGTAATAATTTAGGTTATTTGATAAATGTTTATTTTTTTTATAACTTAATTTATTATTACATAAAACCAACAAAACTAAAAAACCTAAACAAAACATGTTAAAGTATTTAAATAAAATTCTATTTAAATTGATAAAACATGTCTGTTGGTTCTGTTTTGGAGTTTTTTCCAATAACAATACCACGACTGAAACTGAAAAACATCTTTTAGCGGTGTACAGTGATAGAGGAAATAAACCCAAGCCTCTAACAAAATGATTAAACATTAATAACACAATAGATGGCTTTCTCACGTCTTACTTTCCTGTGGATCTGAGACAAACAAGAGGAATGGTGCAACAAAAAGGACCATCCATCTCCAAGCAAGCTACACTCCAGGGGTTTACCAGAACGTAGGCTGGGATTTTTTCTTGCTTTGCTGCTTTTGCTCCACTCTTTGATGCTGCTTCTCTGAGATTAAACAGGTACATGTTGTGACTTTTATTCAGATGCATACTTTGTTTCACTTAGAGCTTTTAGAGTGACAGTTTCACATACTTGTAGGAGCTGCATCTTTAATTCAGCAATCACAATGGTAGTAGCTATCCCTAAGCACTGAGGCTAATTAACACAACAGTGTAGTTTAAAATACCAATTAGTATTTTCAATGTATAACAAACACCAGAGGATTATTTGTTTGCAGAATTACACTCTCTGAACAAATGATTCTCTGGTTTTTGTGTTTTTATCACTGAGATTTGGTACTGGTCAAAATACTGGTCAGTCATAGCCTAGAAATCTAGACAGACAGTAGCAGAAGCAAAATGATTTTGCACTGCATGTCGGTCTAGCCACGCTCCATTGGAACCTCAGCAGCCCAGACCAGTTCTGTGGCTGGCCAATCACAGCGCTCTGTTTGGTGGGCGGGATGTTACTGTGACTGAGCAAAACTAAGATGGCGACGGCTTGTTTGAAACAGCTTTGGCATCAAATTTGGATTATTTAGACTTGGGCTTTTCTTTGAGTCAAGAGCAGATAGAGGTACTTAAAGCAGCAATCCGGAGGTTTCCCCTTTCAGGAATTATGTATGATTTTTCAGAAATTCGTAAAAGTGATTGTCTATCATGTAGTGTGATATAATGTAAGTGATACGTCTTTTTTTTTTGCTAAACCCACCCCCTGTGCCGTAAAATCCATGCAATAGGAAACTGAGAACCGGTCAGAACTAACCAATAGCGTTAGACTACCGCTTACGTGCTTCAAATTTAAGGAAGCACCTCGGCTGATGCAGCGTTGATGAACTTTTCACGGACAAGTAAGTCTTTAAAATATAAATATATGAAAACACAACATGACATGAGAATAATACTTGTAGAACAACGTGTTTTAGCTGTATGTCAGCTACAGAAGCACATTCATAAACAAGAAACGTGCAGTCGCCATCTTAAATTACAGAGTCGACCGACAATTGGTGCGATACGCTTGTCATCCACTAGATGGTGCCATCAAATACAAGAAATACTCCGGATAGCGACTTTAAGTCCTTTATTTAGAAAAAGTATGTATTTGTGTCTTATTTGACAGAGTATGGCGAACTGCCCTGTTGACTGACATCTGTAGCGGTGAGTACGTCACATTGTTCACTGTCCAATAGCACGGGGTGGAAACGGTTTGAAAGACATCCATAGATCCCACCCCATGACTGAGATTTGTCTATGGGTCAAGGCTAGACTATATATTCACATATGTAGGATGGCTTGCCAGGCTAGGTCAGTCGTGCGTATGCCACAAACAGATTTGTTTTCATTTTTATTTTGGCAACACCTTCAAAATAAACAATGCTAGAAACACAAACGTGTTATTTCGTGAAAATATTCTCGGGATTAATTCCTTAAACCGAAATGTTTTACGTTTACCAATATATGCATGTTGCATATCGACTTAATCAGAAGAGACTTGTCTAAATGACAGAAACATTTTCTACCTCAAAAAGGCCAAATTTCTTCACTAAGCAGCTAAACCAAGAAAGATAAATAGACTTTAAAGACGCATACCCGGAAAAACATACAGTAGCAACAATGCATTAAGATATGATATGAAGTTCAACATTTAACGTGCTCTCAATTCATTTTGTAATATGCAAACAAATATTAGGACTAAAATCTGAGCAGAAGAGCAGTTGAACATCTATCACCTGAAAGTCTTTTTTCCTGAAAAAACACACTAATGGGTAAAATATGGTTATAAAAATAGAAATATGAGTAATGAAGTCCTCTATGAAAATGGCCATTTTTGTACTTCTTTTTAAGGTAGATAAACATGAGTGACCCAACTCTGAAGGTTTGGTATCAAAATGACTCTAAATGTTTATTTCTGTAAACTCTTAATGGCAGTTGAGACCATGATGGGTCGAATGCACCAAGTTTCTTCTGATTTGTTGCTCCAACAGCAAAATATAGACATAATTCAATCATTTCCTCAGATTTGGTGAACAGTCTCACGGAAACGTGAAAATCAGTAGGAACTGAACATAGGAAGAAGGTGGACAGGATGCTAGCTAGCTATTCCAGTACTACAACACCACAGGGAGCTAAACACAGAATAAAACATGTGACCTCTGACCCTGAAGGCATTCCCACATTGTGTTTTATAAAACCAATAAGTAAAAGAAAAGATGTTCAAAGAATAAAAAAAAGCTGAGATACACAAACATACTGTTGCATATTTCCCACTCAAATTGCATTTTGTACAAGAATAAATAAGAATGTAAAAATTAACAGCAAAAGCCAAGAAAAAAGTCAAAATGAATGTTGATATGTGAAGTACAGACACAAATCCTGCCTGCAATAATTCATCATCTGCTATTTATCCCATTGGACCTGTGGATGTTTGTAGGATAGAGTTAAAAACATCATGGCCACAAGTTGAATGTTCACATTTCAAGGGTTGGATGTCTTTGTTTTGCAAGTAGAAAAAAGTCAAAAGAAACAAGAAAGTCCTGATGTTCCTATTAAAAAAAAAAAAAAAGAAATTTGTTGATGACCGTATTACCAGGAATCACTGCAGACCTGTGTATTGTCACAATTCAGTGACGTCCTGACTGTGAGGGAAATGCAATGAACATGATGACATCTGTACATTTGTACATGCCATTAATAATCTAATATTGTTCAGACTTAGACAACCAGCCACAGGGCAAAATATCAACAAATAATAATTGAAGTCAGTTTGGGCATATACAAAGATAATCCGACATGGCATGCCAACACCTGCTTACAATGACCACTGTGTACCAAACAGTTACACACACAATTATGAGGCATAAAGTGCAAGTGGGCATGCCTGTCACAAGTTGGTTAATTAAGTTATCAATTATAGACAATGATAGCATCGATTTCCAGAGACGAGCAGACACACTGGCAGTAATTAAAATCATCCTTTCCCCACTGTGCCTCATTCAGTTTTAATGCTAGAGGAAGGATTTGGAATGTACCGCGGTACTCGAGTTAAATAATAACAGGTCTCCCTAAGAAAAGTTTGCAACCTACTTACATTCACTTTAGTTACCATTATTTGTAAAATTTTGGTTGTTTTTCTCTCTTTTCCTCTTCTTGCTCACATGCTTTTGCTTCCTTTTGATCTACGTTGTTTACATTTAAGTAATCTCGTTGAAGTCTTTAAATAGTACGACTTTAAAAAAGAACTTTAGGAAAGTATCACATAAGGGATCTTTCAATTATTCTCTATTTTGCTTCAAAACAGGGCTACGCATCATTTGTTTTATTTAAATGTTCGTTTGTTGGCGTTTTATAAAAAATCTTTTTCTTTGGAGATGGAGAAAAAAAGCTCAGCCTCAACAGCGGTCTAAGAGACGAGAAACAGGTCCAGCTGAGCATCAGTCAGCTGTAGTCAGTAATAACTCCTGCCATTCGTTTCATCCTGTCATTTTCGCCCTTCCTTAAGCTGCAAATAGATGTGGAATCCAGCACACAATGGGAAACACCTCGGATAACACGAGCGTCAAGCTTGAGATGAAAACATGGCACTGATATAAAAAAATGATTCATAGGATCACAAACATGATCACATTAAAGAGTACTAAATTACAAAGTTGGCATTTGTTCCCTGTATAATAAATGAAACGTCACTAGATACAAATGAAAAAAAAAAGTGCTACCATGAAGTGTAAAATAAAATACCGATGACTCTCCGATCCCAGGCACAGTTTCAGAGTTCTTCCTTTAAGTACAATATTCTATACACCTAGCATGCCAAAAATAAGAAGGAAAAAATCCCCAAAGGCAAAATTTGACCTACATTTTCCTCTCCATATACTTCAAATAACTTCTCTGGCCCATGGGCCGATCGGGAAATGAAGTACCAAAACTCTTTTTCCACTCACTGCTCAACTCTGGTCTCCAGTCACAGCTTCTGCTGAGCAGATACACCCTTCCAATAATCAAGGATGTCATGTAGGTCCTCGCCCTTAGCAAACTGCACCTTCTTTCGAAGAGCGTTTCCAGCCGTCACATAACAGGACTCGTCTCGTGGGCCTTTTCGGTACGGACGAAAACGCTCCCAGATCCGCAGGGAGCTTTCTGAGGAGTACTCTGGACTAGAGGAGTATCCAGAGTAACTGGAGTGGTGACGGGCAGGGGAAAGCTGGGAATAGGATGCCGCATCCTTGCGGGAGCGTGTCAGAGGTTTTAGAAAAGAAACTCGTTGGGCTGGGGAGCCTTGGTGGGACCCTTGGTAGTACAGAGCTGGGACAGAGTGGCGGTGCTCCGAGCAGTGGTAGTCCTGCTGCACCTCCAGCTGCTGCTGCTGCTGCATTTGTTGTTGTTGTTGATGGTAGTGATGTGACTTCTGGCTGTCCTGATGTTGGACACCAACACCACCACTGTCGCAACCACCACCCCCTCCACCACAGCTCCCACCCCCCACTAAAGGCAGCCTCTCCAGAGGCTCCCCACAACCCACAGGACTGGCTCGGTCTGGGAACTGTGGCTGTTGCTGGTTGCATCCATCTGGACTCCTCGGCTCAGGGACATCCAAGCTGTAAACTCTAGCTGCTCCTCGGTCCCTGTCTCGACCCATGGAGCCACAAGATGTGGTGCTGCTTTGCTTCTTGACAGCATTCGCCATCACAACGGCTGCATCTGCGCTCATTTGTCGCTGAATGGGGCGTGTAGCAGTGGCAGGAGGAGGGTGCCTGTAGGGTGGAGAAACAACAAACCCACCACCACTGATCCCTGGGCGCTCAGACAAAGGGGTATTTAATGCAGGTAGTGGCGGAGGAGGGGGTATTTTGTTGGGAGCAATAGCCTTACATGCTTCTGCCACCCCTGGGGAGAGAGTGATTAGACCACGGGTGAGAGAGGATGTGCTGGTGGGTGGTGGGGATGTGGGATTAGAGGAAGCTGTGGAATTTGTTGAAGCGCCAGAAGCAGCAACTGCTGCTGCATCCAACTTCAGCGCATCAATGCAATTGTTAATGATCTGGTTAACTTTGTCCACCTCCATGGCAATAGTGGAGATCTCTGAGGCAGAACCACGTCCATCGTCATCAGAGTCTTCACCAAGATCAGTTCCATCATCATCCCTCAGATCTTCTCCTCTCCTCACTCCAAGACCACCGTCCCCCATTCTTTCCATCCCTGCTCCTCCAGTTCTCACGTCCATATAGTTTCCTTTACTTGTAGCCATGGCTTCAGAGAAAGCACTGGCCATCTTTTCCACTTGAGGGATAGAAGAGAGTCTTGAGGAGGTGGTGTTGGCTGAATGAAGCATGCCAGAGCTTGACGAGGTGGACAGTTTTCCTCCATGGTGGTGCTGATACTGGTGATGTTCTCTGGACTGCTCCTGAAGCTTATGTACAGCCGATGGATCGTTTGCTACCGCTGCTGCCACCTCTGGCCCATAGCGCATCTCCAGTATAGTTTTTTTGACACAGATAGACTTCTTCTTCTCATCGTGCATCCGCTTCTTACGTAGGCAATAGTAGACAATTCCTAAAATAATGAGCATGCCAAAAAGGCAGCCCACAATGGTCATTATGTAGTGTGTGGTAGTTGAAGATGTGGGGAGCATATCGTCCTGGTTTTGAGTCCTAGTGGAAAACTGGAGACAGGTGTGGTTATAGCGCTGGGAGTTACGAATGGAGGCTACGCAGAAGGTGTAATTGTTATTGGGCATGAGCTTGCTGAGAGTGATCATCTCCTTCTTATTTTTCAAATTCATGACGTCTGAAACGAAGGTTTGATTATATTGTGTAAGGATGTACATTTTGCTGTAAGGCTTTGGGATCTTTACGAGGAGAGAGGCGGATGACAGCGAGACGTGATGGAGCTTGATGCTGGGACTGAGGCCATCATCAGAAGATGAAGAAGAGGTGGTGGGCTGGTGGTAATAGGGCCCCACACCAGCAAACATATCCGGTCCAATCCCAGAGGGACCATCTAGATCAGGTGGCAGAGACGTCATTCCTGGATGCATCCGACCATCTCTGCAATGATGGTACAAAATGTTTTTGGCATTTCGACCACCATGGCTAGAAGCGAAAGGACTTAATAAGGGGTATCCAAACATTTCCCGCGGTGTTTCACACTGAAGGCGGTCGTAGGTGTGTGACATGTTGTTGAAGTACTCCAACCAGGTCAGAAACCCATACAGATCACAACCACAATGGAACGGATTTGGAGCCAATTCACACACCTGCAGATGACTGAGAACTGTGAACGTGGTTGGGTCAATACGAGCAAGTTTGTTAGATGACAAGTCAATGCTGCTGAGGCTAGGGCACTCCCAGAATGCATTGCTGGCAATAACTTCAATGAGATTGTGCTGCAGGAAGAGGCACTGCAGGCGCCCAAGCCCTCTCATCATACCTTCTGTTAAGTTAGTCAGCTTGTTGTAACCCAGCTGAAGAACCTGAGAGAAATACAAAAACAAGCACTTTTTATCACTTATTTTAACTTGTAGGCCTAGGAACTATTGCAGTTAGTACTTCTGATCTTATATTTTTACTTTAAGCTGAATTATTTCTTAAGTTATATAACGCACTTACACACTAGCATCGGCCCTACACGGCCTAGATAGGGTAAGGAGTGTTCACATTCGCGTAGCCCGGTAATTTTCCATGCGCAACTGGACGTATTTTCGTCCCTCTTCCCAAGGCAGTCTGCCTAAGGCTGAAACCGGTCCAACACACCCACTACAAACTGATTGGTCGACTCAAATTCACGCCTACCAATAGGGGAGTCTCCGATTGGCGCATAGAAATCGCCAGTGGGGGCTTCCTGCATGCGCGATTCATCATTCTGGATACTGAGGAGTTAACGAGCCTCTGACTGAAGCTGTTTTTCTGTTTCTTTGGAGCACACACACACACACGCACACGCACACGCACACGCACACGCGCACACACACACACACACACACACACACACACACACACACACACACACACACACACACACACACACAGTGCTGCCAGGCTGTCAGACACAACAAAACAGGATGCAATATCAGTCTCCAAAAGCAACACTGCTCAGGTCGACTTTGTTTAAAAATGGAGACACCGCGGACTTCTCCGTGCTCTTCTGCCCTGCCCACATGCTACGAGATGCTCTCATGACATCACTGATATCTTTGCACCAACTTTTCGCACCCATTTTGGAGACCGCCCATGTGCTCTATTATGACCGCATTCCTAAGGCAGTGTGGCACAAATGCGGCCAGGTTGGGGTGGGTGGAGTGGAGTGGAGCCGATGCTAGTGTGTAAGTGGTTTTAGAAACCATACTGCTAGTATTTGTTTCCTTACTTTTCCTTTAATGTCTAGAAAATGCCAATTTAGTTTACTAGAACTTTGTCAGATTACATCTTTGCAATGAAAAGACAAGCTAAACCTCACGTGCTATATTCTTGTATTAAACTCTTAACTTCTGAGAGACCGTTTTAATCACCTGTAGATAGGCTTGTCCTGCAAAGGCCCCATCTTCAACATAGCTGATTTCATTCTTGGTGAGGTTCAGGTCGGTCAGGTTCGTGAAGCGGTACATGTTGCTGAAAAGCACCGCTTTAAGCTTGTTCTCATTTAGTCTCAAGTCATGGACCGTGTTGTTAATGTGCTGGGGGATAGTCTCGTAGGGAGGCTGGTTCTGGCTGCATATAGCGAGCCATACATAGCCTTTGTCCCCTTCAATAAGCCAACAGTCTCCACTGGCTGTGTCGGGGATACAGGAGAAGAATAGTAGGGAGGGGAGAATGAGAGGGAGGAGAATAGAGGCTGTAGAAGCTCCCTGCATGATGTTATGGAAAATAAGTGACAGAAAGCAGAAGCTATAATCAGGACAAAGATGTAGGAGAAAGTGTTTGCAAGAGAAGGAAAAAGAACAGGTTCAGAGGGGGAAATAATCCAAAGGAGAGATGGGTCTGGTTGGGTGCTAAAAAAATCTCCAGGGAAGTATTCACAGTGCCAGTCTCAGCATCATTATGATTAGCAGCAGACCCATGTTATGTCAGAAGTTGTTGGACTGCAGGTTAAGGGGACACAACTCATCTTCATGCCGTCTCTGCTGGCCCGTGTGCTTTTGGCTCAATTGGATGGTTTCAGTGAGATCTGTGGAGAAAAGAAAAGAGAAAAGATACTTGTGACATTTAAAGGAACACATGGCAGTTTTGGCTTGTTTTCAGCACCCCCTAGTGTTCGTTAGCAAAGAAAAACTTATCTCCTCGCTGTGCGTTCGTCTTTTTAACACCTTAATCTAACAGCTGAAATGTCTCCTCAGCCTTCATTAGTGTCTACAGGAGCGGTTCATCACTAAATCAAACCAATCAGCTGTGTTCATGATCTAAAACATGCAGGAAACATGCTGGAAGCAGACTGCAGAGCCAGGCATGTCAGCTCCACTTAACTAAGTCCAACAGGGAGCGGGCCGCCACTCTGAAGTTGCAAGTGTGGTATTCTGGCCACAGAGGGCGGTGGGGGTCTGAGTGACATTTCATTAACCCAAGAACATGAAAAAGTTGCATAGTATGGCTTTAATGCATCATGGTTGGTTGGTTTTCAAGCAAATAGGTAGTGCAGTGAAGATGAATATGTCATCAAATAATAATAATAATAATAATAAAAACATTAAAACCACCACATTCATTGTATTCATCTCATGTAAACTGCATTCCCTTAAAGCACCTGTTGCATGATGCTAGGTAATTCCTCCTTCCACCTCCTTGGTTCTTCACCTCATAAAACTATCATGTCATCAGGATCTGCCTGATAATAGGAGTGTAGTAAAAGCACCTGACAGTATCTTTCCAGTCCTAAGAGCCCTTTTTCCCAGAGACAAAGTGCCGCTATTAATCACCCAAATGCTGACAGCAGATTGTCTCTTCAGACATTTCTTCTTATGACACCATCCTGCCAAAATCTGAGCTTTCAAAGCCATCTGCATACAATTTGAATAGCAGTCAAGCATTTACATATGGGACGGATTAGTTGCCTATTACATCATGACAGACATTGTTCTCTTTCTTGCTCTGTAGCTTGGACAAACATACGCACATATTGCAGAGATTCACATTAAAATGAGCACATGTTTCCTGAGAAATGTTTGCATGAGGACACAGATACGCTCAATAAATGCATGTATCTATAAACAGTATAAACAGCAGGCACGTCTACAGGGTGGATCTAGTACGACTTGTTTTGATGCCGTACATTTTATCTTACATCCCACATCTTCAGAAGTGAGCTAAACGAAAGGGAAAAGATCATAGTTTCCCTGAGAATGAGGTCAAATGTCTTTCTTGTGTTCCAAATTCGGATTTCTTTCTAATTATGATGAAGAAATGAACTCATTACAGTTTATTCTGGCCCACATTCCCCAGAGACTGAAAGCAAAGAAGTTCATCTGCTTATCATTGCTGGGAATTGCAAAACACTAATGTTGTGTAAAATAGTTCATTAATTGAACATTTGTAATTTTATTTTATTTATGTTGTATTATTGTATTTATTTGTATTTTTAAGGCTTTTTTAGGGAGAAGGGAGGTAGGACATGAACGTTTAAAGAATTCAATTATCAATTATGGCACCAGTAAATTTGATTATTTGCAGCTAAGTTGTTTTATGTGATTCACCTGTGGTTCCTACTTCAGACATTATCCAATTCAATCAAACTTTATTTATAAAGCACCTTAAAAAACCACACAGTACCTAAGTGCTCTACATTAATACAAGCTAAAAACAATAATTAAGTCTCTAGTCTGAGTATGAGTCCATCTGTGAGAACAAAGCTCTGGTGCTTCTGTTTCAGGAAGTAGAAGTGAGCCAGATGAGAGGTGGGCTTTGGTCGGCAGGATTTGGAGTCTTATTTCCTGATATTCAGCCATCTGTCCTCTGATTGGCTAACAGCAACACAACTCTGACTCCATTTTTTTTGCTCTGCAACGTTGATGTTTTATCTCCACAATTAACACAAGCCTGGAGGAGTTCTGCTGTGTGGCGGAGTTGCTAATGCTAACGGTTAGCTTCTACTAGCCAAGACGCGCTCTGCTCTCTCCTGGACGCTAAATCAACAACAGCCTCTCCATCATGAGCAAAGATGGGTGAGTCCATGAATACGACGTGCAAATGTCACTGGCTTTTCTAATCCAAGCGTTTCCCTGTCTATTTTCTATCAGCGGCTAATGCAGGAAATAGGGATAGAAGACTATTTTCACATTTAGCCTGTGTGTGAAACTCAGAGTGACCGATCAAATTTCAAAAAGAAAGATTTTTCAATGAACTTGGCCTGTAAGTAAGAGGACTCAAAAGTGCTTTACACTTCAATCATTCACACACTGATGGTGATATATTCTGGGGAACACTGCCCTCCGACCAGCACCAACAGTTAACAAGGATAAAGTGTCTTGCCCAAGGACGCCACACTGACATGGATAAAGCCTGGATTTCAACTGGCAATCCACCAATTACAGGGTGAACTCCTCACCCCTGAGTCACTGTCGCCCCAAGCAAAACAAAATTTGCAAGCACAAAAAACAAAGCTAGAGCCCAGTGGACATCACAAGGAACAGGAAACAGCACTGCAGGTGAACAGATGCACAAGAGAAACCGGGAAGCACTGATGCTGGTAGGTGTGATTACTCAGTGAGAACAGGTGAGTAAATGAGCAGATGGGAAACAGGAATAGGAGACAGAAACTACTCAGAAAAGATTTAAAACCCCAAACTCCAGAAATCCAACCAAGCCTTGATAGAAACCCAACACTGACATGAGCTGTTGCATGGCAGATAATAGATTTAGCTTTTCATCTGTTCCAGTCCTATCCACTGTGCGAAATGTAGCTTCAATTTAGTCCATCACCAACCCATTGTGGGACCTTCCTTTGCAGCTCATTGTCTTGCTTCCTCATCTGAAACATATCCCCTCGACATGAGGCATGATCTCATTTGGTGCTCCGTATAGAGAAGCCCAGAAGGTTCCCATGAAGGAGGCAGGAGATGCAGGATGTCTGCATGAGTCCGTGTTTAGGGATATGATTACATAATTAGGAATATGGGACATGCAGCAACTCTAATCTCAAAGGGAGAAGATATATTCTTAACACGGATACGTTTGTGAGGAATGTACGAGTCTGTTTCAGACTGCTTTTTTTCCCTTTACTTTGCTGCTGCTTTACCTTAAAATACATCAAATAAAAATAAATGTGACCAGTGCAGATTAAAGGTAGATGCACTTAATGTGAAATTAGAAGAATCAGAGATAAATAAATAGATTTATACCCTAAATTTTAAAGTCTCTAACTGGACTCCTACTGTTATGTTGGCACATTAACATAAGAGAGAATTGGAAGAGGAAAGCATCTACTGATCTGCATTTTCATTTAATTAAAGTCCTAAAACTGCTTGAAGGAATGCATATCACCCACAGCCTTTTGTGTCATTGTTTCAAACATACGTTATACTGGCCTTTATATGGCTTTATATGGCAAAACCTTGTTTGTTTGAACATTATACCTCTGATCCAACTCCACCTCCAGACCCAGTCTCATAGTTAATGTAAAATGATGTTTTGTTGTCAATACGGTAAGTAGAAATGTGTTACAGAGCAAATGCTGTTGAGTTATGATCAAACGATACTAATGAGTAGTGTATAATGACAATTATTTTGTAACATACAAGCTAAGGTACAGTTTTGCATTAGGCCAAGTGTTAATAATTCATAGTTTAGATGAAAAACTAGGAAAAGGGAACAAAATCTGAATTTACAAAACTACTTTCTCAGTTCACTAACTATGTCCTGGATATATTATTAGATAGCCCAGTTAGGCCAGTTCAAAGCCATGAGAAGGCACACAGATTCTAAATAGCACAAACCTCTGTCACAGAAAAACTCAGTGAGCTGCAAAAAAGTTTTATAACATAAGTGGCTTTTTCTGACCAGAATGTTTCCTCTATTTTCTATTGGCAACTAATGCAGGAAATAGAAGACTATTCTCATGTTCAGCCTGCATATGAAACTATTTAAAAAATAACAAGTAAAAAAACAATTTGTCAGTGAACTTGCTCTTTAAAGGTCGAGTCACACCATGGGTGGAGCCTTACTTCACCCACACTTCCTGTTAAAAAAATGCTCCTAAAGGAGGTGTCACCTGGCGGACCGAGCACTGAGGCAGTGATTGACAGCACCCCCTTCAACCCCCCTGCATGCTCCCGGAGTTTCTTAGTCAGAAAGACGAGTCGTTAACAAGCGTTCACACGAGCACACACACAGCAGACTCACCGCTCAGTAGAACGAGAAAACAGAGAAGCTGCAGCAGGCTGGAGGGTTTTCTCTCAACCTTGATCACTAGAAGAAAGGGAGGAGGACGTTTTTTTAAAGGTGCTATGTGGGATTTTCATCGAAATCATGGTAAAAATTGCGACTCTTTAGCGCCATGCAGTTCAGAGTAAGTATTGCAGCTACGGTGGCCCACTCAAAAAGGCAACAACTCCAGCGTTCACTCCGGCCACGTGGTTTGTTTTTTTATAAAAAGCATGAGATTGATTTATTTCCAATCTCTGTAGCCTAACCCACACAAAGCATATAACTACTCCACCAGTTAAAAAACATTTTTTAATGACTTCGGTCTTAATGCATAATGCCACGCGTAGCCCCCCCCCTCCCCCGACGAGACGACGTGCGCAACCCCCCCCCCCCTCGCCAGCGACGAGGCGGCGCGATCCGCCACCCCCCACAGTCAACAAGCATCACGGCTGGAAACATTTCTAGGGGAAACTCTGCTGTTAGCTGTTATATCAACCTACCAGTCCTGAAGGAAGCTAGCATAGCTGCCTGTCATCGATTCACACACGGAGGAGGGAAGGCATCAGCTGTGGCGTCCGGTGTCATGTGGATCAGAGCAGCGGAGTAAACAAGCGTCTGCCGGTTAGCCATCAGCTTATCGTGGCACACGGTGTGAGCCGCAGTGAAGATCGAGATGGAGCTAACATCAACCACTGGCTGTTTAGTGATCGGATAGCTGATGAGGTTTGGCTGGAGCCGGGGACACGCTGTGGAAATAATGTAACTAATGCTAACATAGCTATCGGGTAGCGGACGACCGCTGAAGCGTGCTGGGAGAGACACGGCAGGCTGCGGTAAGAGAGGAGACTTTAATAGAAGGAACTTTCTTGAAGAAGGACTTTGGAACTGATATGTTGGGACCGGATTGGGAGCTTTATTATGAAGAAAAGAAATGATCAGCTGAGGTGAGTCAGGAACAACACTTGGAGGCTGGTGTCTAGCTGTTGCGGGCGGGGTTCTCATCATATGCGGCTGCTGAGTGTTGGAAATCAATAAGACCTGACATATTTGATGTGTCTTTTGATTTCATTGTTTGCTATTCAAACTAACAAAGTACAGCAACGGTGTAGCAGCTAGTCTCGTCTCTTCTTAGTTGCATTGTCAGACGCCATGCTTCCACGGCGCACTGCTGCCCTCTGCTGTTTCTTTCAGGTTACAGTCATAGTGCAAACGCATAACGTGGAGCTCATATGTCCCTAAATAGCTACCGTATTTCAAGATGGAGGATGACCATGGAGCGTCGACCACAATTTATGTATTAAAAATGTAAAATTTGAAGCTGAGAGGAATATTTAGAATTGATGTTGGTGAGAAATATTAATGAAAAAGGACAAGTTTGTGCACTGGATGCACAGAATTTGGTAGTAAACAGGTAAAAATATTACACACTGGGGCTTTAAGGAGGCGAATAGCTCTGAGCCGTAACGTTCATATTGGCAGGTGAGTGGCTGAGCCAGGTGGATGTGCAGCGGAGACTCAGCTGGAGTCCAGTGCAGTGCAGCCACGTAGTACTGGACAAACAACGTCACCCTAAAGCTCTATAGCAGGGGTGCCCAATCCTGGTCCTGGAGGGCCGGTATCCAGCACATTTTAGTGGTGTCTCTGCTCCAACACACTTGATTCAGTGGTTGATTCATCTGTTCAGCTCATCAAGCTCTGCAGAAGCCTGCTAATCACCTGCTGATTGAAATCAGATGTGTTGAAGCAGAGTTAAAACTAAAACCTGCTGGATACCGTCTCTCCAGTACCAGGATTGGGCACCCCTGCTCTATAGCCACCACCTGTGTCTGATTCTAAATCAGTGTGGAGCAGATAGAATTACGGTTTTGGGCTGAATTATTAACTGTTAAGTAAGTTGCACTAAAATGCAAAATATGTTTTCACATGTCTACAGCACTATTAGTACCATCTATACAGGTTATCAGCAAAAAAAGTGGATTTAGGTGTTAATGCTCAGTGTTATAGAGAACTCCCAGCTACCACTACACCAAATGTTAGCTCAATGCCAGTACAACTGACTGACTTTTATCCATTAAGCCAAAACATTCATATGTTAATTTTGTTGCCTTCTTTTAAGTCTCTTCAGTGAAGTACCCAATAAAAACATCAATAACCCACCCATGTTATTCTGATGCATCATATTTACTCATTGTTACTCGTTCCCATTGATCCTCCATGTTGCCATGGAAACACACTCGTGATTGACAGTGCCAATTAAGCCTAATGCTAAGAGAATGCAATGTTGTTGGCATTTGCATCAAATCAGCATGTCTCTTCCGC
The DNA here is from genome assembly GCA_006937985.1 of Aphyosemion australe. Classification (NCBI taxonomy): domain Eukaryota; kingdom Metazoa; phylum Chordata; class Actinopteri; order Cyprinodontiformes; family Nothobranchiidae; genus Aphyosemion; species Aphyosemion australe. The sequence continues at coordinate 78,539 of SSNS01000373.1, forward strand.
TCCATTACCCACAAATGATAAAACTCTCCTCCGTGAATTGTAATGGCGTCCAATAAGCATCGGCTGTGACAGGTGGTGGTGGTGGAGGGGGGTCTCTCTCTCTCCTACAGTATTACCATCATGACTCTTGGACCCAAGCCACTGTCAGCTCAAATGTAAACTCATCGGTTGGGAACCCCCACATGCCCCTGTTTGCATATGATGCTGTCACTGTGAAGCTGATCACCTGCAAAGCATATGGACTCACCGGAATGACAGGTTAAACCAAACAGATGTGTAGTTTTATGTGCAAACACACAAGGTAGTTGTGTATTTAATTTGTGTTCACAATCTGTGTGTGATCAGTGGTTGATTTACTGAAGCAGGGGCGTGTTAAACGATCAGCAGGGATGTTGTTCAAATAAATCAGACAAGCTTTAAAGCTTTATCTAAAATGATAAAAAGTTATAATGGCAATCAGCCGTCAGACATTCATGAGAAGTACTTCTGATTTATGAGTGATTATCCTTAATGTAATGAGCATGGACACTAATGTATGCAGTTTGGTTTGGGGTTATGTAGCTCAGTAATTTTGAAAAATGCTAATAAAATATTGTGCATAAAAAAAACAAAGATCCAGCAGAGAAGTTATGAAAAAAACTCCCAGCTCTTCCCTTGAACAGCTGGTAGCATATCCTGCCAGGCACCTTTTCAGAGTATCCAACCAGATCTGACAGTCTCAATGGACAAAATGTCAATTAAATATCTGTGGAGGTTGTAGCTGCTAGCGATCCATGCCAATACGCCCATAATCATTTTGGCAGGTGCAGAAAATTCTGTCTGTCAGCAGCTTATTTTCCAACCAGTGATCCCCTAAACGACTGTACAAGGTTGTGTTTTGTTCAAACTGTGATTACTGTACTGAAAACAGCCTTTTCGCCGAGCCGCTTTGGAGAGATCAGGACGTGGTAAATGCTGTCAAGCAAATAAACAGAATAGTGCCTGATTTAAAATGAAAAATATTTACTATGCTTTGCTACAACTTGTTTTTCTCTGTACAACGAAATGGCTCTTCATCAAAATGCTGGAAACCGATTGCTTTTTATTCATTGCTATGCGACTCTAAGAAATGTAGACAGACACAAAAACTGATTTCAGTCAGGTTTTCCCCAGAGCTGACTTGTAGGCAACGGAAGAAAACCAGAAAATACACTCAAAACGATGTGTGGTTGGTTAAGCAGCATCATGAGCCAGGGGCTTGGTGATATAAGGCCCAACTTCTATAATAAACAAAAATGATGTCACTTGATATTTAAGCTTTGGCATTGAAACTGCAAAGTTAGATTTACAATAATACTGATATGTGGTAATGGTTGGAAAATATTAGAGTTGGGGCAAAAATAACTTTATGGGTATCTAGACCAAATACACATACAACAGGACATTTTACTCTTTCAAACAACCCTGTACCAATTCTTGGCCCCAGTGACTGGAGAACCCCAATACTCCTTCTGATTATAAATGAATGGACCCAAATGCAGGCTTGGTAGCAAAATGTGTAACTAAAGACAAGAAACAACCATGAACAAACTTTACAAAAAAGTACTGAAGGAAAAAAGGGAGTATTTTTACTTGGAAGGGATGAACCAACACTTGGGCCATGAACACATGTAGCTGGGTTTTAGTAAAACTGAATATCCTCCCCAGCCCATCTAGGGGAAACACCTGGGTCCACACCACCTCGTTTTCAGCAAAAGATCCAGTGCACTGTGAAGCACATTCATTGGCATGCCAAGCCTGTAGGCAGCTAGCCTATAAATCTCAAGACAGACAATAGCCAAAACAAAATTATTTTGCTCTGCATGTCTGTCTAGGCACGCTACATTGTAGCCGCAGCAGGTCTACCATTGGCTCGATCAGTTTTGTGTTATGCCAATCACAGAGCGTTTGATGGACAGAATGATGCGACGGAGCGGGACAGTGTATGGCGGACTGACTGACATTCATAGCAGTGAGTACTTCACATTGTTCGTTGTCCAATGGCATGCAGAGACAGTTTGAAAGACATCCATAGATTCTGCCCCATGACTGAGATCTGTCTATGGGTCATTGCCAGACTACATAGTCACATATATAGGATGACTTGCAAGGCTAGTAGGCAGCAATAGTTCCCCAAATCTTTGCAGAAAAACATTCCTTAGAGTAACTATGTGGCAAGCAATAACTGTCCTTAAAGCTACAATTTGGAGTATTTCTTTCCAATAGCACCATCTAGAAACTGACTAATGCATCGCACCTTAAGCCATTCACATCATTTCCTTATTTACGGCTGGAACCAACGCCTCACCTGAACGCGCACCTCTAGAGAGAGAGAGATAAATTAGTTGTTTTACAATTATTATTCTCCTCATTTTGTGCTGTTTGTTCATATATATATTGTCCATAAGAAAGGCCGCCAATACTGCATACGTCTAGGTATGTCCTCAAACGCTTGTGCATGCTCTGTGACATCTGTACGTAGGCAGATGTCTAACGCTATTGGCTAGAGCTGAACGGTGATCAACTCAAATTGGATGGGGCTCTACGGGACGGGCTTAGTTTAAAAAAAAGTACATTATATTACAGTACAGGAAAAGGCTTTCACTTTTAGGGATTTCTAAAGAATCATAAATAATTCCTGAAAGGAGGGAAATGCTGGATTGCTGCTTTACTATCGTTCTTTGCCTGTTGTCTTCTACACAGAGCAGCAACTGAGCTTTTAGAAACAAGTAAGAGTGTAAACACAGGTCGCACATGTGACGTAAGAGCATTTTTGTCACAAGCAGTGATGGTGCTTAACCCAAAACCCCAGTTATTTATGTCCACAAGCAAATGCTGACAATAAAGAATATGCTAATTTCCACTTTGATTGGAGTTTTTTAATTTCTGGTGACATATATCTTCACTTTTTTGTGGATGACAGGCCAAACCAAAGAAAATCATCTTGTGGGATACCCAGCTACATGTGTACATGGCCTGATACCAGCATCGTCTGATTTAGTGCATGTACTAGTGTTCATGAAAGTGTTCCAATACAACAGTACAAGTACCACTTTATGGCAGCAGGACCTCTCATTTAAGCAGTCAGGTGGTAGAGGAGGAACAATGTACAACGTTATGGTTCTTGGATGGAGAGCTAGCAACAGATTGTTGCTCTTGTTAGCTTTAGCTGCAGGTTTACAACTTGACTCACCGAGTCAAAGGACTCGAAACATAGTAGCTTGATATTGCAATGTTTCACAACAGTACAAACTAGTTCATCAATCATACATGAAAGTCAAGACTGGTCATGCATGCTGGTACTCATTGCTTGTTTCTACACTTTGCGAAAGCGGACCCTTTCAGTGTTGATGAATATGTGCGCGTGTAGCTGAAAGTAACGACAAATGAGAACATATAGCAACGAGAACATTGTGCTGTATTCAAAACTAATCTAAGAACAATGAACTAAGAAAACCAAACTTAAAGATGTAAACGTTAAGATAACAAACGTCTTAAAACACCAACCAACCCCTGCATGAATAGGATGTTCTAAGGTAGAGGACCGTATGAAGCAGGTGCGTTAGATCTCTGTATTTCCAGCTTTGAGGATCAGAATTTCCTCAGGTATGATCACTATCAAGCTGAGTCAGTTGGTGTCAAATAAATGTCTCCAGGAACGTCACACACTAGCACCCAGCCTCTAACTCTCAGTTTCAGGCTATTTTTTTCCTGTCAGCACAACACACCTCAGACAACCTTCAGCTGCCTCGCAATGATGAAAGAAAATTACCTCTTCAAGCTGAAACAAACAGCTCATCCTGACAAAGGTGTATAAAACCAAAGGTGGACATTAATACTAAGATAGACGTGCAAAACAATCCGCGGTGGAAATAATGAGAGTTAAATGAAAGGCATTTGAATTTTCTGTGTGGTCTAAAAGATTCATGAACAACCTCGTATACCTGACCGACAAACGGTTCAGACAACCACATTAATCTTCTCTGTGTGCGTTCTTTTTGCTCTGTATTTTTCCGCTATCTTTAGATTATTCCAGGCTTTTACTCTTCCACTGCTGCTTTTTATCTCACAACCCCTCTAATCCCCCACGAGCCTTGATATTTGTTGCTGTTTCCTAATTTCCTTCAGTTTGTCTCCTTCTCACCTCTCCTCGTATCGCTGTCCTTCCCATCACTTCTCACTGTTGTTGTTCTTTGCTCTTGTCCAGGCCAGATCCCCAGAGAACAGTCAGTGTAGTGTTGAGAGGTTGGGGCTGTGAGCAAAACACTTTCCTCTTCGCTTCACACACGACTCTGAGACTAGACAAACACAACCAGAGACAGACGAGGCTCCTCTGAGAGTTTAACCTCATGTACGTCTGAGAGGAACAGAGGATTCCTCACTAGCCATGAGAGGAACCGCTAAAAGCACCAGCTCGACTTTGTTAAGTACTTTTGAGCAAAATTCTGCTTGTTCAATCCTGACAGGGTTTAAATTTATAGATTTAGCTAGTGTTGCAGTTCTGACTCACTGTCTGAAAGCATGTTGGAACAGTTTGTCCTAAACATCATCTGAAAGTAGATTTCTGGGAAACGGAAAATCCAAACGACACCCGCTGTAGATAGTTCTGTAAACGCTCTGATGGGTTATATGCTAGACCTATGAGGCCTCGTACAACAGCTCCAGTCTGATATATTTCATAGCAGCTTATGCAACTCATGTTGTGTTTAAGTGTCAGCAGTAAAAAAAAAATGGCACAAAATAGAAAAAAAATGTAAAGACTTTAGATAAATCAGCCAGTGAGATTTTAGGTTATGCATATAAATAAACTTTCCAAGTTTCACACCAGAAAAATCTGTCTGAAAGTGAAGACAAATAAGAAAGAAGAGTCAATCCAAGGCTATATACAGCGATAAATATAATGTAAAACAGTAACCACAGAATAGAATATTTTAAAAAAATACCAAAATAATATAAACTCTCTAGATTAAAGCAGCAATCTGGAGTTTTCCCCTTTCAGGAATTATGTATGAATTTTCAGAAATCCGTAAAAGTGATTGTCTTATCATGTAGTGTGATATAATGTAAGCAATACGTCTTTTTTGTTGTTAAGCCCGCCCCCTGCCCTGTAATGCAATAGGAAACTGACCGCCGAGTAAAACTAACCAATAGCGTTAGACTACCGACGTGCTTCAAATATAAGGAAGTACCTCAGCTGATGCAGCGTTGATGAACTTTTCACGGACAAGTAAGTCTTTAAAATATAAATATATGAAAACACAACATGACATGAGAATAATAATTGTAAAACAAGGTGTTTTAGCTCTGTTTGTCGGCTACAGAAGCACATTCATAAACAAGAAACGTGCAGTCGCCATCTCACCAAGTCGACCCGACTATTGGTGCAACAAGCTTGTCAGCCACTAGATGGTGCCATCAGATAAAAGAAATACTCCGGAGAGCTACTTTAAAGCTATAAGTGCAAAATTGGAAAACAAAATAGCTTAAAACATTTTTTCATGTCTCTTAACAACGTTCAGGAAGATACCCGAGAGGAGGGGGTGAGTGTTCCGTGACCGTTTTTGCGTTCAAAACCTGGCTTGCTCTTTAAAATTTCTAAAGCAGCTAAATGCAAAATACTTCTCAACTCTTTAAATCCTGTGTTCACTAATATGGATCTTTGTGTCATTTATTTAACTTGTCATTTGTATTACTTGTCTTACTGGTAATTAAACCTTGTTTACCCTCTCTATGCATCTTAAAAGTAGACAAAGTTGGACCAGTAACATCAGTGTTTGCGAAAACACGTCGGACAGTCGGACATTACCGACGTGATTTAATATTGTCCGACGAAAAACTTTAAATCGTCGGACATTATGACCGACGCTGTACTGAACGTGCCAAAATAAGATAAACTTCCTGAAAATTGCAGACTGTTTGTTGGCTTCCCCCTCAAAAGATCTAGTTTCTACATATATTACATTATTTATTTGGATTCTCAGCACACCGGGTCTTCTTTTGGGCAGAGAGGATGGAGGCAGAGCGCTGATTACTGATGCGCTCCGCCGGGCAGCTGCGTCCTGCACACGGCCACAGTAACATTCTCAAAGTGGCGCCACCAAAAAAAAACATAATTAACACACGATCGTTCACGTTTGCTCATACTTTCTGTCTTTCATGTGTCCCTGACGCGCTCCGCTGCTGCAGAGATCATCTCCCGTGCTTCGGTGACGTCACCTCACTGGCGAGGCCGCACATTCCGCTATTTTTGCGGTCGACGGATCTTTTTGATCTGCTAATTTCAAAAGTAACTTGTGAGTTGAAAAGTAAGAAGCCAGACAGCAGTTTTTCTGGAGGATTGAGAGGAGATGCAGCTAAGAGACAAACAGGACAGGAAAATAGTCGCATAAAAAACAAAACAGTGTTTGAAAAGGAAAATGTAGGCAGATATGTCCACTATACGTTTGTAATTTTATAATAATAATAATTTATAATCATGTAATATTTATTTATTTGATACAATTCAGATCACCTTCAAAACTCAGTCACACACCCAGGGCCGTTTCAAGGCATTTCGGGGACCACGGCACAGTCAACCCCCCCCAACCCCCCCAAGACAAAGATAATTTCTTTATATTGTGATATTTGTGATGAACTAAAACGTCAGACAGTATGACATTTTGTCGTTAAGAGCAGTTTATTAGAGTTCTTTAACAAACAGCTGAGATAAACCAGCATCTCCAACTTCCAGTTTCACCTCAACCAGCCACAGCGTCTCTTAAAGGAACAGTAACATCAGGCTACAGCATCAGTCACAGAAAGCCCTTATTGATCATTACAATATTTAGAAATATTTTCATATATAATATGTTGTTTCTGGTGTTTCATAATAATTTATAATAATTATATGATCTCTAATAATTTCCTGATAAACTCTGTTGGTTTATTTTCTAAGCAGAGGGACTGTCTAATACTCATTTTCTGAATTTTTCAGAAAATCACATTGATGGTTCTTTTTTCAAATTATGTCAACAGATTATTGTCACAATAAAAATATGTATAATATGTAAAGGTCAGAGGTCACTACAATACCCACTGTTAAATAGATACACATCTGAAGCCTGCGAGGACATTGTCCTACGTGGTTCAAAAATGTCCTGCGTGAGACGCTCTCACGTCTGCCAGTTTGGCAGGCGTGGCTGAAAAGTTTTCACAAACACTGTAACATCTATATTACTATGGTTATTTTGGCAGAAAAATTAAGAGCTACCTGAAAGTGTTACAACGTGAACCACGTGTGCTACAGACTGCTAGCTGTGCTGCCAGAAAACCACATAATTCTATGTGAATAACCATTGAATGGGAAAGTTATGTTGGTGTAAAGCAAGCCCCCAAAAACAACTGAGATTAGAGTTCTGGAATAATTCACTTTTTCAGACTAGCTATGAACTTATTGGTTCATTCAGAACGAACATCTTTATGCTGACGACTGTCAGATTTATACGGCTCTTAACCAACAACACTCCTCTCTCCTACGACTAGACTGCCTTGAGGATGTTAGTGGCTGGTTTCCTGCAGCTCAGTGACGACAAGACTGAGGCCATTCTTTTTAACCCTAAAAGTAGTGATGTCACTGCCATTGCCCTCTCCCACACGTCTCCTGTGTAACCAGTTTAGGGGTACGACTGGACTCTGAGCTGTCCATGACTTCACAAGACAATGCCACAGTGAAGTCGTGTTTCTTTCACCTCCTCTGCATTGCTCCTTTAGAGAGGACCTATAATGTGAACCAACATTTTCCTGTTGTTGAATAAGACAGCTTGGGTGGTCAACAGTAGCATGCCAAAAAGTCAAAGTCGTGTGTGACCTACTTTTTATGTCAATTAGAAAGTTGAAAAAGGCGAGAGAAAAACTTCTGATCTGAGAAAGCCTTCCTTAACACGTCATAAGGGGGAGCCACGCCTCCTCAAACCTGCATGTCTCCAGTGTCTGAGACCTTCTGGGGAAACCAACCAATCAGCAAGCAGCTCATTATCATATTCATGTCCTGGCCGAGTGGGAGGAGTCAACAGCTCTTTTCACAGCAAGGCTGGTTTAGGGGGTTTAGAATGGCCTGTATCAGGGCTCCTGGGACAGATGAAAGCCAAAAGAACATTTCTGATGCTTTTTAGAGGCTCAAAGCTGTTTTAGATTGTTGATTAACTGCATTCTAGGACCTCTTTAAACTAGCGTTAGCCTCACATTCGGCTAACTGTGCCACACGACAGCAGGGACAGAGACACGACTTTATTAACGCCTCTGCCTGTTTAGTTGAAGCATCAACACAAAAAGTAAAAGACAACAAAATTCTGAATGTAGCATCAGATTATAAAACACTATCTGTGTTTTATAAAGAACGAAAAGTTAAAGGATTAAATCACGTACCGAAGATGACTGGTTTTACTCTTCATTCTACATAAAACATCAAATACTGAGTGAATTTAGGTAAAAACCTTTAATTTACTAAATGGTTCTATATTTCTCATATAAAACACGTCAAGTGAGCTCCTTTTTTATGTCCAACATTTTGTATTTTTTGTTAAAAATATTGTAACATTTTTCTTATAATTTGCTAAAAATGTACCAACCATCATATAATAAGACATTTCTAGGTAAAAAATGTGGTTAAATGATAAAATATGAGATTTTAAAAAAAATGTAAGAGAAACTAAAACCAATTTCCTATGGCCCTCTAGGGTAGGGGGTGTAATGGTATTGTGTGTTTATGACACTTTTGGCTTTCCATACACCAACTTTCTGCTGTTTTGCTCACTGCCACAAAACACTATTTATTAGTAGAGATATTTAAATATGTTTTTTTTTGTTTATACAGACACCCAAAAAGGCTCCAAGCTCTGTTTTAGATTGTTGATTAACTGCATTCTAGGTCACCTTTAAAACCATCCAACAGGCGCACCGGAGCTTTTTTTCCCCAGAGAACAACTCACAAGGCATTCGTTCCTACTAGAAACCACTGCAAATGTATTAAAAATATGAGTGAAGTTGACCTTTAGAGGAACTCCTCGCTTTCCAGACAAATCGGATTCTCTGTTCTGGAATGACAAATACGGTTATTTTATTTATTTTGACTACTTATGGACCTAGCTGTGAGATTGTTGAAATATTAAGTGTATTACAAATAAAATATATTATTATTATTATTATTACATGCAACTGAGAGGATACTCTAACAGAACAAGTCAGAAACCAGTGAGATGAATAAAAGTGGAGCAGACCACAGGGCCGTTCGATCGGATATTAAGATTCAGGAGCAATTTTTTGTCCGTATGTAGAATTTTTTTTATCTTAATAACATTTCAGAGACTGATTTACAGCTTTTATTTGGGCAGATAAGCTCTTAATTTTAGAAAGTTTAGTTCTACATAGCTGTTTACTTTATCAACCTCCCTTCAAAAATTGGATGGTCCCCTCTTGATTCCAGCAGCTCAAGTAGGTCAGAAAATGTAACAAGGTATAAATAAAACAGGATGAGACAGGACAAGCAGACAGAAGGAGAACACAACTACAGGACAGTGGGAAAGACAGCTGAGACAGAAATGATGAGGAGCTGTATTTGATCTCCAGATTCTCCACCATATTTTCTCCACAGCCAAAAAGAACAGAGAAAATAGTCAAATGGGGCAACATTAATGACGTTGGATGCAGTGTGTTTTTATGAGGATGATCCAGGCAAAAAAAAATCTTTAGAGAATCATGTAGCAGAGGGGAATCAAAAGGAGAGTTGAGAATGAATGCTTGAACCACCTCTCAGGTTTGATCTATAATTCATATTTTGGCACCGACTGCACCTCAAGATCTTCATTCTTCTTTTGTCATGTCTGTCTCACAGTTCTCCATCCCTCATGACCTTCCCTGTGTTTGTGTCTATATTTGTTTGTGACTGCGTGACGTTTGGACCAATGTCATCTGCAGCTGCTCATGCATGTGATCATATCCATTTCTTGAATGCCTTGCAGCAAGAAAAAGTGATTCAGCCGAGCATGGCAGAAGGGGCCCAAAGGTCTGTATGGGGCTAAATGGAGCAAAGCACCTCAGCAGCCCTCCAAGTGACCACTACAGATATTCTAGTAACACCCCCACCCCCCAAGCTTGACCTGGGAAGAGGCCAGGGGATGTGGTTCCGCAGGGGTACTCGAGTGTGAATGATAAGAAGAGGGTGGAGAGGTTCCAGTAAAGGGAGCATGGCGGATATCACAAACCCAAGATCAGTGATGCTAACCATGTGGAAAGATGTTTTCTTCACAGAGGCCAAGGCAAGGATTTAGAAAAAAAGAAGCATGGCGTGTGTCTTAAATGTGGGCCCAAGGAAAACAAAAAGTGGGTGATGTGAAATATAAAAGGGCAGAGCAGGCTAACTCAGTAATTGAGGTCAGAGAAATGTCAGCGATCACAGCCTGAGCAGACAATCACATTATAAGAAGGAAGGCTTCTGTAAAACACCAGCCTCTTTAAATGTTAAGGAAGCAAACTTAAGAAAAAGGTCTAAAGAACCAAACAGCAGGTGGTCATTTAGTGAAGCAGTACTTAGTGATATCCTGCTAACAGAAGTACGGTTTAAGTAAAAGTCTCCTACAGACGCATCAAACAGGACATCGTGGAGAAATGTCCACACGCTGGATCTTTACATACTCTTTAAAACATCTACAGTTAGCTCTTTAAGACTATATGTATATATATATATATATATATATATATATATATATATATATATATATATATATATATATATATATATAGTCTATATTGAAGGCCATGTACTTAACCTAGTGTTTTTCTTATATGGTCACAGATCACAAATCTTCTTGGATTACCTCCTGAGACAAAACTAAAGCTGTTCGTGAAAATGGATCTGATTTCTGTGAATTAAAATCCTTTCGAGGAAACAGATAAAACAAAGCTCTTAACAGAACGGATTTACAGCACATTCTCTGAAAGGCGGGGTAATTTCAATGTGTCACGAGCGATTTTTAATCACCCTGAAGGGCATTTTCTCACTCTATAATTCAGTATTAATTACATTTCCAGTTGCCTTCTGTTCTGCTTCATTCTCACAAACATATCTATTAACGTTCATTTATTATTGTACAACTTCTGATCTATGCCAGAATTTCTGTGTCAAAAACCAAACAGGTTTACTTAAAAATCATATCGGTAATTAAAAAGTTAGTTATGCATTTAGCTGTAATAAAACTGGAGGATTTTATAAAGTTGAACAAGTCAATATCATTTGTATAGAGCATCAAAGTTTACTTGATCCTAGTTAATATTCAAACATCACCTTGTCCGCTGACACACAACGTGCTTACAACACAAGGCTTTATGATATTATTTATTTTTTCTCTGTCATTAAACGGCTTGCTGTATGGCACGACCGTGTCGTTTTCTCATATTTTAAAAGGGCCACATCATGGAAAATCCACTTTTTGGAGCTTTTTACCATGTGATATTGTTATTTCCTCATGAAAAATACCCTCAAACTGGCTGCATTCACGCATTTTCCTGTTTCAGCTGCAAATTTTTTTATTTTATTTTGACAATCATGAAAAGCATGATGGAAACATAAGTGGGTCATCAGGCCTGGAAGCTGAATTAATTTAATACCGGAACATTTTCAGGGAATACTAACTCGGGAAGACGGCGGGAATAAGGAGTAAAATAGTTTATAGTTTTTAAAATAGTTTCCAGCCCAAAACGAGAGACGTGACAGATGTACATATATGAGTCCTTAATTTAAGTCTAAACCATGCGGGGATTAGGTTCAAGGTTTGTCAGCAGGGTTTCCTGAGTTCGGTTTGACATTCTAGGGAAGTCTGTTGTCCCAAACAAGCTTTGCAGGTCAAGATGGCCGTGTTGTTTATAACAGAGTAACTCGATGTTCAGTCAGCTTTCATTTCCAGTTTGTGCCAACAAAACCACAAGTTAAGCCATGATCAGGATCCAAGCCCGGAACGTTTGCTACTATAACAGCACATCTGTTATCCTTCATCCATTCCAATTTGCACCAGTGCTGTCATGGCAACCATTTATCATTGCTAAAAACGTGACAACACACTCACTTTTTGATCCCAGAGGAGCACGAGAAGCATCAATGTGAAAAATAATGACAGAGTAGAGACAGAGGGGGAGAAGAATGTGAATGAGAACCCGTGATGGAGGTAAAGAGAAAAACCTGGACACGTCACTCTGGGAATCACCTTCTAAAGTTGTTGTTTGGGAACGTGAACATGTTGGGTGTAAAGCAACGTAGATGAAAATTACCAGAATAATTTATGAGCTGACAAAGACTTATGTTTGTTTCTATACATAAATATCTACAAATCCACTTGGGAAGGGAATGATCACCATTAACATGAGTCATAAATATGTTAAAATAACAACAGCTGTACACGCCTGATGGTGTGTGTGTGTGTGTGGGGGGATACCAGAGAAAGGAACCACAAGACTACAAGTTCTGTGGGTTGAAGATTGAAATCGTTGGATCCTTCTATAGTCCTAGAGTTGGAAAAGCTCATTCACCAAGTGGGTCAACATTCTCTTTTATGACTGAGTGAAGAGGTGAAAAAACCCTTTAAAAGTGCAACATTAGTCCTCGTGTCGTAACGTTTTCCCGTGTGTCCTTCACTGATCCCCCATTAGTCGCCCTAAAACACGAGCTGAGATCATCAACTCAGTCAAACAGGAAAAAAAGATTTCCAAACTGTAGATCCCCACACTACTTGGATTTGGCTCTTAGGAAAGTTTAAAGACAAGTTCATTGAGAAACCATTATTTATTTGTTATTTTTGAAATGGGTCATCTGAGTTTTTCATGCAGGCTGAACATGAAAATAGTCTCCTACACCTATCTCCTGCATTAGCTTCTGATAGAAAATAGACGCTGAAACTCTAGGATTAGAAAATCCTGACAGATCTACGTCACACTGTCACAACATTCTTGGACTCACCCATCTTGACTCACAACGGGGAAGGCTGTTGGTTTAGCGTCCAGGAAACAGCAGAGAACGTCTAGCTAGTAGAAGCTAACCGTTAGCATTAGCAACTCTAGCACACAGCAGAACTCCTTGTGTTATTGGTGGAGATAAAACATCAACGTTGCAAAGCAAACAGAGTCAGTGGTAGAGTCGTGTTGCTGTTAGCCAATCAGAGGAGAGATGTCAGATTATCAGGAAGTAAGTCTTCTGCTCACCTCTTCTCTTGCTCATTTCTAGTTCCTGAAACAGGAGCACCAGAGCTCAGCTCACAAGGCGTTCATTTAAACTAGAGACGACTGCAGATATATTGAAAAAATTAGTGAACTTGGTCTTTAACTAAAGAAACAAAACAAGCACAGATGGAAGAACTGGGATGGTGACACACTGAACATGAATAAAGTGTCTATCTGTGTTTATTCTTTTGATTTGAAATATTATTCTGTATTTATGTTGCAGAATAGTTTAAAATAACTTCTCTTGTTACATTTCTGTGTCCACATACAACAATCAGTTACTATTTGATCATTAAAAAGACAGAAAAGAGGAGAAGCAATAGGATTAGAGCATTACACCTTTAAAAATAAAAATTTCATCAGCTTTGAAAACCTGGAGAAAGAAATAACAGCAAACATGGATGTAACATGTAATAGATGCTGCATGTAAAAAGCACCTTTTACCTAACCTTACATCATAATGTCACATGATTATCTTTGAACATGAGAAAATGGAGCTGTCATGAAACACCCCTTGTATCTGACATGATAGTATTCCACATCTCTTCCTTGTCTTTCAGCACCATGTTCTGGATGTCTGCTGAAGACAAAGTTAAAATTCTGCACCACCCTGTACATGTGTCAAAGGAACAGGGTTACTACCAGACCCAAAGGCTGCTTGAGGGGCACTGAGAACTGATAGCATCAAAAATTGAATTTGACAATGTGGAGAAAAGCACTCTGCCTGCTTCGTTTTATTTATCAGAATGACTCTGAAAGTCGGCCAAGATTATTAACAAAAAAGAGGATTTTAATGGTATCAGATTAAAGAAAAACATGTTTAATTTTCTTTCTTTCTCTTTGGAGATGCAAATGGATTCTAGGCTCCTGTGCTAATAGTTGGACAAGTGGATCAATAACAGTCTAACATGTGAACAGTGCAGTCAGCTTAACCACGGGTTTGTAATTAGAGTCGCTGGTGTCTGTCTCCAGCAGTCATGTGATGAGAGACAGGGGACACCCTGGGCAGGTCTCCAGTCCATCACAGGGACACAAAAAAGACAAGTCACACACTCACATCTCAAGACAGTTTAGAGTCTCCTATCAACCTAACATGCAAACTTTTGGTCTGTGTGAGGAAGCTGGAGTACCTACGCATGCACCGGGAAAACATGCTAACCTTCTTGCTAATAGCGCATTTACATCTGGGTCAGCTCGGTCTGGGCAGGGTGGGGTAATTGTGTTTGGTGTTATCCATGCGTTGTCCGTGCTGAGCTGTCCGTTTTTTAGGCCCTGCTCCCCTGCGGGTCCATCTCATGCTGAGCAGACCATACACACCCTCTACCGACTGATTGCTTGGCTGAAGTTCATGCCTACCTACAAGTGGGAGCCTCTGATTGGCGGGTAGAATCAGCCAGAGGCAGTGGCCCCCATTCATTATCAATCTGGATGCAGTGGGGTAAACATCTTCTCTGACTGCAGCTCAGACCGGCCGCAGGAGCGCGAGGACTAACCGTCTGCTGTGAGCACTCTTGGATGAGAGAGCCCACGTCAATACCGCTGCTCAGAGTAGGAAGATGTGTGCTTCATGTCAGAGTCTCCAAAAGCAACGCCGCTCACGATCACTTTTGTTTACTAACTTGTGGCGCTTAAGGAGGACACCACGGACTTCTTTGCGCCTCTTTTGCCCCGCCTACATGCTCGGAGACATCCGCGTTCCGGAGAAGGCTGTGTGCGCCGTGAGGACAGGCTGTCCCCACCCGGCCCAGGCCGAGCTGACATGGATGTAAATGCACCTTAAGAGGCATAAGTGCTAACAACTGTGCCACCATGATGCATGGAGCTGGTGAATGAAGGAAATCTGCAGATGACCTCTGACCTTTTATAGAGATGTGTCATTAGCAAGACTCCTTTTGTGAAGGCTCAGTATTGCTCTTGTGGAGAGTGTACCCCAACTTTACATCATGCTTTCATTTTAATGATATAGCTGCTTATGCTGTTTATTCACTTAATCCTTGGATTCATTATAATTGTACCTTCTTTTTAATCATTCTGCGTATTAATTGATGCGATACCATTGAAGTGAAATATCTACAAAGTTATTAGAAATATGTTAAGCTGGAAACTTCATATTTGGAGAATTGTAATGTCATGTTAAGTTCTAGCCTAATAGTCACTAATAGTAAGAAGGAACTCAGACATTTAAAACAACAGCAAAAGGGAAAAAAATCACTGTTTGAGTTTGGTTTTAAATCTTCATACCTCTGTAAGTTTGTTTTTTCTCACCAACTTCTTCTCAAGTGAAGGTAAACATGCAGCATTTCTCTTCCTGTGACTATTGATTTATTTTATTAGCAGCGAGTGAGTCAGCAGCAAAACCAGGCAATGAGTCACGGTTCATAATAATGGAGATGGCAATGACTGTCTGTGGCCCTCAGATGGATGGCTCCTCATGCAGCAGTCTGCAGCGCTGCACTGGTTTAGAAAACCGACTCACACGTTCTGACCTTTTTGAACCTATTTCAGGATAGCTTATTGCTTTTTAAAACTAAAAAACAAACGTTTGATTAGGATTGCAAAGTGAATAATGGGACCTAAAATGTTGGGTTTTTAAAATTCAAGTCATTTTATTAACTTTTTAAAATGAAAGTGGTATTACAGCAAATTCTCCTGAACATTCTTGCACAACTCTTTGTGTCAGAGAGCAGGTGTGTTTTCCTGGAGGCAAAAATCCTCCAAAGAGATCAAATATGTTGTAATGCTTCAGTGCAGGCAAAGTGTAGGGTGTGTGTGTTTCTTTTTGAACATGTCCTTGTGCACCAATGTTATCGTCCTCACAGCACAGATGAGAACATCTGAGCATCTGCACCTGCAGCCGTGTACAGTAACACGGAGCAGCCGTCCTCGTGTGGTTTTTGCTGCACAGACTTTGAGTTCTCACATGATTCCACATTACGCTTGTTTTGGTTGGGAATGATGCTAACAAACCCTCTGTGCTGCAAAAGAAAACTAGGCCACTGCCTCGCTGGAGGCAAAACAGAGATGGAGAGACAGCGAAGAGGGAGAAGTAGAGATAGACAGAGAGAGAACGAGGAGAGAAAGCAGGTAATGAACAAATTACATAACGATGTAAAATAACATAATGTTGATCTTTTGTATCGATGTGAGCGTTAGCAGGATGATCCAAAAACCATGTAGGATTGGGGCCACGGCATAACCGAAAACTGGATTTTTAGTCAAAAGTTAAATCATTTAATGAGTAAAGCTGAATAAGATGCTCTGCTTACATTACAACATATATTATTGTGATGTTAGCGTGAGCAGAAAAGCCGCCATGGTTAGACTCTAAATTTCCAGTGTTTGGAGTTTTTAATGTTTCTCCTCCTCTTGTGTGAAGATTTTTAATTCCAGCAAACTGTAATAAATCAGTGTCTTTTCTGTCTGATACCCTCCTCTTCTCCACCTGTCCAGATCTTATGGTGTCCCATCTGCCCGCTAATCTCTTCATCTCCTCTGCTCCTCCTGTTCCCTCCTCTGTTCTCTTATACGACACAGCCTTTCCCCAGAACTGGCTAATATTTAAGAACCAAACACAAGTTACAGGATATTTTTAGATGATGATTTCATCTCAGCTGGCTCAGCTTCTGTCGTCTGTTCAGGCTCGCTAACTGTAATTTCATCAGTGTTATTTATTTTTACAAAAGCACTTGATTTGATTTAACTAGCTTCTTTCTTTTGACTCAATGGAAAGTCAGATTTTTGCAGTTAGAAAATTTAAGCAGAAGTGTTTTCTGGTGTTGAAGTCTTAAGTGAGGCTTTTTCTGCCTAAATATTTCAGTACAACTGAGCCAGGTAAATACAAATATACACATGTATGGTAGTTTCATGTTAAAAAAAATAATTTTTTATTATTTATTCTGTCTTCAATTTGGTTTTGTTGAGAAAGTATTGAAAAGTTCCAGCTCAGTGTGAAAAGCCAAACCATATTTCTGAGATCTGGTAACATCATGTCACCTCAGAGCGGGCGGGGACTCAAAAATATTCATTTCTAATGATGGGAATACTTTTCCCTGATGCCTTATTTGTTTTTCCCAGTGAGGACCAAAAGTGACACCATTCCTCTATCATCAGTATCACCATGTGTTTCCCACTGAGGCTTTAATTACTAATATAACTCTTGGATGAAGCCAAAATCAGCAACATGTAATATTTCCTAAATGCTGAGTAAAGGTAAATGAATGCAAATTGTTTCTGTATTAAATATGTTTTTGGGAGACTCTTCCTTTAAAAAATCCTTTTTTATGTATTATTCAGAGGGATGCATGACAATCAGGATCATAGCTTAAGCAGAGGCTTAAAGTGGTTATCTGGAGATTTCCCCTTTCAGGAATTATGTATGATTTTTCAGAAATCCATAAAAGTGATTGTCTTATCATGTAGTGTGAAATAATGTAAACGATACGTCTTTTTTGTTTTTGCTAAGCCCGCCCCCTGCCCCGTAGAGCTCCATGCAATATGATACTTAGCGGCGACCAGAACTAACCAATAGTGTTAGACCACCGCTTACGTGCTTCAAATTTAAGGAAGCACCTCGGCTGAAGCAGAGTTGATGAACTTTTCACGGACAACTAAGTCTTTAAAATATAAATATATGAAAACACAACATGACATGAGAATAATAATTGTAAAACTATGTGTTTTAGCTTTTTGTCAGCTACAGAAGCACATTCATAACCAAGAAATGAGCAGTCGCCATCTTAAAAAAACGAATCGAACGACTCTTGGTGTGATACGCTTGTCAGCCACTAGATGGTGCCATCAGATAAAAGAAATACTTCAGAGAGCTACTCTAAGGTGTTTGTGTGAACCAAACAAAGACCCAAAAGCTCCAGGGAGACACCAGCTGTGTTGTTTTACCTTCAGAGTCAAAACTGGAAAAAGAGAAACAACCCCTCCCACTCGGCCA
Organism: Aphyosemion australe; assembly: GCA_006937985.1. Lineage (NCBI taxonomy): Eukaryota > Metazoa > Chordata > Actinopteri > Cyprinodontiformes > Nothobranchiidae > Aphyosemion > Aphyosemion australe. The sequence continues at coordinate 96,744 of SSNS01000373.1, forward strand.
GGACATGCTGATTGGTTGTAGCCTAGTGAACTAGACCAATTCTTGCTTTGCAGAGTTTGGTCTAGGCACGCTTCATTGGAACCCTCGCAGCCCAAACCACTGCTGTGTCTATCCAATCACAACTCGCTATAGTTTTGGTTGGGCCAATCACAGCGCTCTATATCATGGGCCAATCACAGAGCGGGAGTAGCCGATGACGTCAGCGCTGCGGCCGCGAACGCCGCGAACCCAAGCAACATGGCGGCAACTCGGAAAACACGTTCGTTTGAAACGGCTTTGTCATCAACATTGGATTGTTTAGACTCCAACGTGCGTAAGTCTGTCTGATATACTTAGCGGCTTCTTATTTTTATCAAACAAAGTAGTACAATGTCCCAGTACACCTGATATTCGCGTGTTTTTCATACAAAAACGACAGAAATCATTGAAGCTAGACGCTATTAAAGCCTCCCGCTTTTCCGTCGCCGTGATTACGTCATGTTGTTCGTCACTCTGATTGGTCCTAGCGCTATCCAATTGCGTGCTGACATTTTGAAAGACAACCGTAGATCCCGCCTCACGACTGAGAGCCGTCAGTGGTTCGTGGCCAGACTATATATTCACATATATAGGATGGCTTGCCAGGCTAGATTGGTTGGTTTCCCCAGAAGGCCTCAGACACATGCAGGTTTGAGGAGGCGTGGCTCCCCCTAGTGACGTGTTAAGGAAGGCTTTCTCAGAACAGAAGTTTCTCTCTCACCTTTTTCAACTTTCTAATTTACATAAAAAGTAGGTCACACACAGCTTTGACATTTTGGCATGCTACTGTTGACCACCCAAGCTGTCTTTATTCAACAACAACAAGGAACATGTTGGTTTACATTCTAGGTCCCCTTTAAATAATGATTAAAATGATTATATATTCATGAAATCGAGTAGGAAAAAAATCCCAAGAGTATAGGCAAAGAGTAAAATTATACTGTCAAAGAAAAGTTAGCAAGGAATAAATAAAAAAAACGTATAAATGTCAGTGGTGCACCAAGAACCTGAACCCCCTGAAGAGAAAATTAAACCAAAAACGATTTATACAAAAAAATGTAACCCTTGTGGCCTGCTGGTGGTGGCCAGTGGCGCCAGTGTTCTGTCCGTGCGCCGCAGGGCAACTGTAGGTCATCACTACCAGCATGTGGATGGGTGAATGACTGGTTGTGTTGTAAAGTGCCTTGGGGGGGTTTTAGAACCCTAAAAGGCGCTATTTATATACAAGTCATTTATCATTTTACCATGTGTTTTTAAGTTTTTTAAATGAATCAGTTTTGGAAAAATCTGCAGGTTCACTACAATTAAAAACTTTTAAGAAACTCAATTATTTTCTTCCTCAAAGCAAAGCAAAAAGAGGGAAACCTAAAGCCATACTGTGCAACTTTTTCATATTTTAAAATCATGTTCTTGAGCCAGTTTGTGCTAAAATGACCCTTTACAGGGTTAATGAAATGTCACTCAGACCCCCACCGCCCTCTGTGGCCAGAATACCGCACTTGCAACTTCAGAGTGGCGGTCCGGTCCCTGTTGGACTTAGTAAAGTGGAGCTGACATGCCTGGCGCTGCAGTCTGCTTCCAGCATGTTTCCTGCATGTTTTAGATCATGAACACAGCTGATTTGATTGATTTAGTGATGAACCGCTCCTGTAGACACTAATGAAGGCTGAGGAGACATTTCAGCAGTTAGATTAAGGTGTTAAAAAGATGAACGCACAGCGAGGAGATAAGTTTCACTTTCGCTTTTAATCACAGTGAATTAAAAACAGACACTAGGGGGTGCTAAAAGCAAGCAAAACCACCAAGTGTCCATTTACAGCAGAAATCTGGAGTTTTTTCTTAGAGGGCACCATCTAGTGGCAGAAAAAACATATTTCACCTTAAGCCCTTCTGTGATTATGGCTGGAAGCAACGCCTCTCGTTTGTGAAAGCGCACATCTATCTGAGCAACAGAGCTGAAACACATTGTTATACAACTATTTTTCTACCGGTATGTTGTTTATTCATATATACATTTTATAACTTAAGATTGAATATGGAACACGGACACTCTGGCGACTCTAATGTTCAGAGGTAGTATTGCAACAACAGAACCCATTTTCCAGCCGTCGGGTCGTGTTGGTTCACTGCTGATACGTGAAGTCCGTCAGCTCAATTCAATATGCATGTGGCTCAATGGGACGTGTTATTTACCCTTATATCAGAGTAAAATTCCCAGAAAATGAATTTCTGTGATGAACTGTTAGTTTCAATTAGTTTAACAACATCACTGTGGTCCTTAGCTGTTAAAAAAGTAGCTACCAACTCTTTAAACAAGCACACAAACAAATCTATAGACACCTCTGATTAATAATATATAAACAGATTTTAAATTGTAAAAAAATGCTTATTTAGGCAGAGATGTGAACGCAGCAGGACATTCAGAAGGAAAAAATCTGAGTCACGGAAATAAACGGATGAGAAGAGAGTAATGAGGCTGATAGGGAAAACAAAGAATACCAGATATTTGAGCGGAGACAGATAATGTTATGAAACACCCTCCTGCTTGTTAAATCTCTGTGACACACATAAAAAGTGTGTGAGAAAAAAAGTGTGTGTGAGAAACACGGACAGTGAGAAAGAACTTTCTGTTCTGTTGTTGAGAGTCATCTTCATCAGCCACCCAGAGACTGAGCTAATGAGGAGAAACGAGAGGATTTAGGATGTGGAAAATCAACATGGGTTAGGGTTAGGGTGGAAATATTCACGTTAGATTTCTATGTGCGGTGGCAAAATGTTAAAACGATGGTTCTTCCCAGCTTAATCCTTCCAGTGTGAGAAAAATCCTTTTTGTGTGACGTAGATTTCAAACAAATGGTCTCCAGAGCACATTTGCAAACATGACAGAAGCATTTGCTGCCAGTTCATCACAGGTCTGCAGGTAGCTCCAGAAAAAACTACAAAAACACATAAAAACAGAGATTTATTTATTTGGCCCATTTCAAAAGCATGCTAGGAACAGATGGATCACAGAGCTACCAGATCAACAGAACACAATGATCAACACGTCTACATGAACGCACACATCTTAGATTATTATCAGCCATCACGTCAAAGTGATCTGACATGTGTTGACGTGAAGGACCAAAATGCAGTTAAGGAAACTTGGTGGTTTTCTTCAACAACAAAACTTTAGTTTGTTGGAGGAAATGACAAAGCAGCAGTTGTATCTGAACACCGGCACACCCAGAACTAACAATGAGCTCTACAACACCTAGCATGTTCTCCCCATGTGTGGGTTTTCTGTGGGTGCTCCAGTTTCCTCCCACAGACCATAAAGCTTGTTAAGTCTAGTTTAAAGCCATACTATGCAACTTTTTCATATTTTAAATCCTTTTCTTGAGCCAGTTTGTGCTAAAATGACCCTTTACAGGGTTAATGAACTGTCACTCAGACCCACACCGCCCTCTGTGGCTAGAATACCGCATTTGCAACTTCAGAGTGGCGGGCCGCTCCCTGCTGGTCTTAGAAAATGGAGCTGACATGTTTTAGATCATGAACACAGCTGATTTGTTTGATTTAGTGATGAACCGCTCCTGTAGACACTAATGAAGGCTGAGGAGACGTTTCAGCAGTTAGATTAAGGTGTTAAAAAGACGAACGCACAGCGAGGAGATAAGTTTGCATTTGCTAATGAACACTAGGGGGTGCTAAAAACAAGCCAAAACTGCAGAGTGTTCCTTTGTAAATCAGAAGGATAGGATGGAGGTTATTGCTCAACTTGGCTCCAGAGGAATAAAAACAAAGACCCAGGTTAGAAATCTTGGTGTCATAATTGATTCAGAGCTGAGCTTCACTGGTCACATTAAGATCAGCGTTTTATCATCTTCATCAAATAGCAAGACTCAGAGGTCTCATGTCCAGACCAGACCTAGAGAAACTCATTCATGCATTCATCTCCAGCAGGCTGGACTACTGCAATGGTCTTCTGTCTGGTCTTCCCAAAAAAGCTGTGAAGCAACTGCAGCTTCTTCAGAATGCTGCTGCTAGAGTCTTAGCAAGAGAACCGAGCACATCACTCCTGTTCTTAAATCTCTACGCTGGTTACCAGTAAACTACAGAATCCATTTCAAAGTACTTCTATTAGTTTATAAATCACTCAATGGCATGGGGCCAAAATACATGTCAGATCTCCTTCCAGTTTACAGACCCAGCAGGGCTCTGAGATCCTTAGGAAGCAGTCAGCTGGTAGAACCGAGTCAGAACCAAACAGGGTGAAGCTGCTTTTAGCTACTATGCTGCACACAGATGGAATCAGCTTCCTCATGACCTCAAATGTGCCCCACATTTAAAACTAAATGAAAACTTTCATGTGTTCATCAGCCTATGAATGAATGTTTCTTATGCTGCACCTTCTGCACTGTAACTGCTCACCCTTTAACTTTGTTTTTGTCTTTTTAATTTATAAATCTAAATTGAATTTGTATGTATTTTAATTCTGCCGTCATGTTGATTTTATTATTCTTGCCATTCTTGCTAAATGTAAAGCACATTGAATTGCCTCTGTGTATGAAATGTGCTACATAAATAAAGCTGCCTTGCCTTTAACAGGTTTTTAACATGCAATGATGGACGGAGTAGAGCCCAATTTTTTACTATCCATCAAAATCAACGGTGAGCGCACGTCTGTGATTGGTCGGCTCAACAACAGCCCAAGATCGTTTCTGGCTTGACGCCACCTCCTTTAAGTTTATCAACACCGCTATCTCCTCCACTCCTGTTAAATCCTTTGTAATAAAAGTTTTTGTTCAAGATCAAGCAGTCCCAGCTCAATGGAAACTCTCTCTGTCGGCCATTGCTCCTTGATTGGATTTATGTTTACAAGCTAAGGTAAATGAACTCTTGTCTACCAGCGACGTCACTGCTATGGTTGGCAGACCAGCCAGAAAAGGGCTACGCCCCCTGCTGTCCTGGCAGAGAGCTGCTTTGCAACACTCAGTGTGTTTACATGTGCATTTAAGTCGATCCAGGTCGATCTAAAGTAATAAACTGGGAGCCTTTATCCTAGTGACAGTACGGACAGTAGGTGGAGACAAGCACCCTTTTGTGTCGGCATTCTTCTGGTTAGCTTATAGCAACACAAGTAGTAAAGAAATGCTGGCAGGAGTGAAGCAGACAAAGTTAAAACAGGATAAGCACAATGGCCGAAGGAACGGACAACAACTGTTTGATGGTGTTACACATGTTACTTTGTAGCGCTGATATTCTGGAAGTTACCGGTATCAGTTCGACTGAGCCGTTTAAAGGAACTAGAGGCAGGAAAAAAAAAACGATGCTCACGAGCGACGCACCCGGCTCTGTGAGTAACTGCAGCCCAGCACGGGAGCGTGCACAGACGGCTATGTTACACAAACACAAAAATACCATTACCTGACCCTCTTCACACGCTCTCACGCCACACCTCCAATATCTCACGCTGAAAAGGCAACTCCCCGCCGCTCTCACGGACAATATTGCGGCGAAGCAATCCACGCTGCAGCCCTGATCACAGCTAATGCTACTACTGTAGCATGATCACAGCTAATGCTACTGCATGCTAGCTCTCTCTGAGTCATCGGTGAGGTCAGATCATTGTCATCATCTCTAAACACAACCTATAATGTTTCTTACCTGCTCACTAGGAAATGAGCCATGGCAGCATCCTTTTTGAGTCCCAGATATAGTTGAAGCAGCCTCCATTCGTCAATCACGTATCCGATATAGATTCGGGTCCCTGCCTGTCTTTTACCATATTTGGTTTTTGACTCACGAGATGCCGCTGAATAAACTTCCTTTGTGCCACGCTTGGTCGTTTGCTGGTTGCAGTAGAATCCATTCCCACAGTTCTTCTTTTGGAGTTTGGCGGTTGGCAAGCAACTTACGGTGCAATAGCGCCACCTACCGATCTGCAGTGTCGAACACATTTTCTTTCTGTTTTGAAGCTGTCATGAACGCGCAAGCAGTGTCAATTGACGCCATATCCGTAGGGCAGCGCGGGAAATTCGTGACCGAACTGCAGCGCATTTTGCAGCAAACAGCCTGTTCAAGAAAATGGAACGATACATGGGTGGCCTCATTCTTTTTGGTTTATAACGCTTCATCACCCATTAGCTTTGAAAAAATGAACATACATGTTTAATTTTTTACAGATTTTTTAAAGATCCTGCCTCTAGTTCCTTTAAATGCAGATGCAGTCGGTTCCCTACTGCATTATCTGGGTGCTTCAGCACAATTAGAACCAGTTGGCCTTCAGCCAGATTAACGCATCTACATGCATTTAAAAAACCCAACATGAGTCTTTTTAGGGCAATAGTTTGGATTTTTGGTGTGCATATCAAAATTTCTGACTCTTATCAATATCGTTTTTCCCATGTCAATAAATTTGGTAATAAAAAAATAAAAAGATGTGTGTAGGTTGGCGACGTTCATGTCCCTTTAAGAAGCTGTACCACCTCGAGTCACATGACAACGTGACTCAACGTAATACACGTGACAGCCCCATCTAGTGGACAACTTTGTTTTTGCTTATACATGCAGTTATCGTCCATTTATCGTTATCAAGGTGAACGCCTCAATATATCGTGATATTGATTTTAGGCCATATCGCCCAGCCCTAGTTGAGTGCAAACTGGCTGACGGAGAAGTATAAACTAGGCTTTAGGCTGATTGGCGAGCATAAGGCCTGGTGCATGCAGCAAGACCTTAAAATGGTCGTAAGATTTTCAAAACCACACAGTAAAAAACAAGAATGGGTATAAACATTTTGGTGCAGCCACACAACAACACACCACTAAAAAAACTATTTCACACACAAAATTTACCAGGTGAGACGTAAAATCTCACAAAACCTCTCAAGATCAAACTTGACTTCAGAGTGGTGGAGGAGTGTGGAGCATGTTTCTGCCACCTTGCTTTCTGACTAGCTACACGTCACATTCAACAGGCTGCATGCTTGTTAGACCTCGGTGCAAACAACAAATGCTGGTCAAGACAATCCAGCATGTTTAATGTTTATGATCAGACCAGGCCTCTCTCAACACACCACAGCAGGAATATCTGATAAAAGTATTTTTGTATGATAATTGGGGGGGTGGGTGTCTGGTCAGATATTAGCATAATTATCTTGAAATGTGAACCAGGCCTAAATTGTCGCTGGGTGTGAGTGAGTGTGTGTCCCTGTGATAGACTGGAGACTTGTCCAAGACGTCCCCCACCTCTAGCCAGATGACTGCTGGAGTTAGGCTCCAGCTCCCCATGACTCCACTGAGGAAAAGCGGTTCAGATAATGAGCGAGTGAGTGTTAGAAGTCTCAAAGAGACGAGGACAAAGAAGACATGAAACAAACAGATGAAGAGCAGAGAAGCAGCTGAACGTGTAGAAAAAGCTTCAGAGCAGCGAGACGAGAGTGCTTGCTGAATGTGAAAGTGTGAGGGTGACGATTCAGACACAAAACACTTACAGCTATTGAATGCTTCTAGCAGCACGTGTTGTCTTTAACACACAAACACTCCCGTTTAACTGACATGCTTGGATCAATGCTCCACATGCAGAACAACCAGACTCCTGTTTGATGAATGAACTCCCACTGGCTGTGAAACTAACCTTTATCCTCAAGTGATGGTTTCATTAGCAGAGAAGAAGAACTGAAGGTTTTATTTTGTAATCTAGAGCCAATCACTGTTAGTGTGTGCACTTTAATAATGAATTACTCTAGTATCACTTTTAAATATGTTTGTTGGGTTTTATTTGTTTACAAATCTTTGTGGGTGGGATAAAATATATTCACACCCTCCAACTGAATGTGGGTGATGAATACCACTGTAAAGACGTTTGGCCTACGAGGGTAACCTTAAAAAAAAGTTCTAAACTGAAATTAAAGTGATTGTTTAAGCCATCATCGTTTAATGTGCAAAAGCATTAATAATCTTAGCTATAGCTTCCTGAGCAGCCTCTGTTTGGAGAAATAGTGTTTACATACTTAAAGCAGCAATCCGGAGTTTCCCCCTTTCAGGAATTATGTATGATTTTTCAGAAATCCGTAAAGGTGATTGTCCTATCATGTAGTGTGATATAATGTAAGCAATACAGCTTTTTTTTTTGCAAAGCCCGCCCCCTGCCCGGAAACTGAGCAGCAACCAGAACTAACTAATAGCTTATGCTTCAAATTTAAGGAAGCACCTCGGCTGATGCAGAGTTGATGAACTTTTCACGGAGAAGTAAGTCTTTAAAATATAAATATATGAAAACACAACATGAGATGAGAATAATAATTGTAAAACAATGTGTTTTAGCTGTTTGTCGGCTACAGAAGCACATTCATAAACAAGAAATGTGCAGTCGCCATCTTAAATTACAGGGTGTTTCTCAATCTCAAGGAACCTCGCCTTGCCAGGCCAGACGCCTTGCTTCCGAGGACACTGTCCTTCCTTGGTCAAAGAAAAGACTTACCCCACGTGACCGCGGCCGGCCAGAGCCCGCCCCCTGCTTACGCGCCCTGTTGATGTCCCTCCCATCATAGTAATGTTAAATTTTAATATCGAGCCTTTTACTTTTTTAAATGTGTATATATTGGTTAAATCAAATGTGTAAGTGAGTTAGTACCTGCTAGCCACCAAAGCTGCAACTACTAAGCAACTACGGTAACCAAAAAGAGCATCTCAAGTTTACAACTACTACAGAATTCGGCAGCACGTGTCCTGACGAAGACCAGGAGGCGGGAGCACATTACACCGGTCTTAGAATCATTGCATTGGCTCCCCGTATGTTTCAGGATTGATTTTAAGATTCTCTTAATGGTTTTTAAGTGTCTCAATGGGTTGGGACCTTCTTACCTTGCAGAACGTCTTTTACCTTATGAACCCTCGCGACCTCTGCGCTCCTCCGGCAGCCACCTCCTCGTTATTCCTAAGGTCAGGACACGTACCCATGGCGAGGCGTCTTTCAAGTATTATGGCCCTCGTCTCTGGAACGCGCTGCCGGAGGACCTCAGGGCCACAGGGGACATTCAGTATTTTAGGAGCAGGCTTAAGGCTCACCTTTTTAGCTTAGCTTTTAATTGATTATTATTATTATTGTTTGCTAGCATGTTTTAGTTTGACTACATCTTTTTAGTTTTACAACATATTTTACATTACAGTTGTTTTACTATTTATTTAATATTATTCATTAACTTTTAATCTTTCTTAATTATTTCTATTTGATTAACATTATTAATTGTATTTTATTTATTTATTTTTATTACTTTCATCCAGTGTTTCCTCTAGGGGGCCCTCTGCCCCGAGAGCATCATTTGACTACGACGCCCTTGTCCAGACCTGTTGACCTGATGCTCCCGGGTCAGATCGCCCCACCGATGACGTTTCCCAGACTTATGGTTTTCTGAACTCAGCCAGACGCCAATGTCTTGTATTCTTGACGCATGTGTGTGTGTGTGTGTGTGTGTGTGTGTGTGTGTGTGTGTAGGGAGGATGGGGTTGGCTGGGAGGGGTGGGTACTGAGGGTTATGTGGGGTTATTTTAATCTGTACTGCACTTTGAGCTGCTTTCAAAGTATGAAAAGTGCATTATAAATAAATTTTGATTGATTGATTGACTGAACCAACCATAGATAACTGGTTTGGATGTAAATAAACATTTTACATATCAGCCCAATAGCTACAATTAGTTGACTTACATTTAAAGTGGAAAATTGCCCCAGAAGTAGCTGCTGCCGGTTCCTGATCACATCTGTTTGAAAATACCGCGCTGCATTCTGGGAAATTTTTGACCAAGAGAAGGCAACAAGGCACCTCTCGTGTATCCTTGCTCAATTAGCTAAACGGCTAACAAACGGAGGACAGATGCCTTGGAAGCACATGAACACTGGAACCGATTGGAACACGCCTTGGCGGTTCCTGATGACGTATCTCCTAGGCAACCGGGGCGGGACCAAGGCATCAAGGCGAGGTTCCTTGAGATTGAGAAACACCCACAGAGTCGACCGACTATTGGTGCGATACGCTTGTCAGCCACTAGATGGTGGCATCATATAAAAGAAATACTCCAGAGAGCTACTATAAGGACAGAGGAACTAACAGCTAGTCTTAACTTAGCCATGACCATGTGGACTGTTGCCATCATGGTCGTCATGTGATGTTAACTTACATTTACATCAGCTTTAGTTTTGCATCACATGGTTGTTTACATATATTTTCATCAATATTTATTGTAGTTAACATCACCAGCAGCAGGAAAATGTTGGTTTTATTCCAGAAAGAGAGAGAAAAAACAAAATTAACAACAGTGTAAAAGTTTCTAAGATAACATCTGAATGAACTGCTATAAAATGTTGGTGATTTTAACCGTGTTAAGATGGCAGCGATACACTTGGACTAGCGGTTAGCTTATCACTCCTGTAGAATGAAAAGCTGTTTTTCTGAACAGAGGCTGTTCAGGAAGCCATCTGCAAAGGGGTAGTAATCAGATCTTCACTGTTAGGGTAGAATAGCTTTATTTATAGCACTCTAAGGATAAATGTTAAAATAGAATATCTAAAATAAACTAAATTAGACCCATAATGGCTAAAACAATTATCTGAGTTATGCAATCTTTTAGAATAGTGACTGATAAGCTGCTACATGTGAGCTACCACAGAGGAGTGGTAGTGTCTGATCACTACAGCCAGGAGTGATTTAAGGTGGTGTTGAGGGCAGTCGTGGCTCAGGAGCAAGAGCAGTCATTCAGGGAGTTGGTGGTTGGATTCTGGCTTCCCCCACTACATGCTGAAGTGCTCTTGAACAAGACAATGAACTCCATTTAGTCTCTTGATCTGTAAATTGGAGAATTGCTTTTACTTTTCTTTTTTTACCTTTTTCACAGAAAAATGATTCAAAGTGCCCTAAAAGGTCCAGTATGTGATGTCTGTGTGTAAATTGTACAATAATACTTTTGGACTAAGGGAGGACAGTGAAGTTGAGTATAAAGCAATAAAGAGAAGGGAGACCCTGAATTCTGTGAGTAGAAAGTATCAGAGACTACCTCACTGGTGCAGGAATAAACTTTCTAGTATCAGAAGTTAACAAAGCCACGTTATACTCCTCAGCCCAGATTCCCTGCATGTTTCCTCTCTCTCCTGCTGTCCCTCCCAATACGCCTGAAGGACCGCCCCCCTACAGCGAAGTGCATTATCCCCCACTGCTGGAGTTTTAACTAAGTGCCACTTTGTCCAATTAAGATTCTTGAAACGCACGTTTGTCAGCTACGATTGCTGTCTACGGACGAGTGCTGGCGTGGACCAGAAAACAGCCGACGTTAGACGCACTTGAGAGTCGGAGTGCATCCGGTGCTCTTTCAGCACCTTTTTTCTGCCCCCCTAGGAGCAACAAGCGCTGCTTCATTTACTCTATCACGTCGAGAGCAGAGACTGTTCAACACACTCTGCAGCGGCAATCACGGAACACTCGGGAGGGTTTATGAGCACTTTGCTCCAGGGTCAGACAGTGAACACAAAGAGGTTTCATGGCATTTTCTGCTTTTCCTTAAACAGACATATCATGTTGTCACAACACACTTCACCCTCTCAGATGGAGACGACTCCTCTCATAAAAATAAACTACAGGTAAGCAGGAACTAAAGGTTCTGTTACTCTAATGTAACTGATGGTAATCCCAGCACGAGAGGCTCCGGCTCTGCTCAATTATGGAGGATGTGGATGCATAATTACCGTTGGCTATTTGTGTTGGGTATTTAAAACTAATGTAGGCAGGAATGTGGAAAAACACCGGCCTAATTAGTACTCTTCAGAGTGAGACTCCTCAGCTTACATCATCAATCTGAGTCTATCAGGATGGTTTTTCTAATAGATTCTGGTTTTCTGTAGTCCACAACGGATCTGTGAGGAGTCATTCTCACTCGGCCGACAGGTCAAGGTCAGCTTTATTTCTATAGCACACTTACTGTTGCTCTCGCAACCCAAAGTGCAAAACCACATAACACACACCCAAGAACATGAACATGTTAAAAAATAAAAAGTATACAATAAAAATAATAAAACCATGAATAAAATGAGAGGTTCAATAAAACAATAACTGCACGCTCCATTAATAAAAACACAGTAAAACCAGATAAAAAGTAAAGGAATAGCTAGACAGATCAGCCAACATTAAAAGCCAGGTCAAAGAAATGAGTCTCTGAGAGGTCCTAAGCTGTAAGGGAAGACTGTTCCAGAGCCGAGGGCCAGCCACTGAAAAAGCTCCATCTCCTCGGGTCCTCAGACGAGCCTTTGGGATAACTAACAGGGACTGGACCTCAGATTCCTGCCAGGAGTGTAGGTTGTCAGCAGATCATCTATGTAGGGTGGGGCTAGGCCATGGAGGGATTTAAAAACAAAAAGCAGTCATTTAAACTGGATCCTGTAACATACAGGAAGCCAGTGAAGGGAAGCGAGCACCGGAGTGATGTGATCATGCTTCCTAGTACCTGTTAAAAGTCAGGCTGCTGCATTTTGAACCAGCTGTAAGCGATTTAAAGAGGAGTGTGCCAGGCCATAATAGAGGGAATTACAGTAGTCCAACCGACACGAGACAAACAGATGGATAACATGTTCAAAGACCGTAACAGGTAAATATTGTTTGACCCTTGCCAGCTGCCTTAAATGATAAAAACCAGACTGGACTACTGCACCTATCTGCCTATCAAGTTTAAAAGAACCATCCAAAAAACCAAGGTTTTTCACATAGGGCTTTACAAAGGCTGATATAGGACCCAGTGGACTCACAACCCCAGTTAAAAGGTCTTGACTGCCAAAGACTAAAATCTCACTTTTTTGATCATTTAGTTTCATAAAATTGTTTGACATCCACTGCTTCACATCTGTTAAGCAGTTCATTAAAGAGGCAGACAGGTTCCAAAGGTGCATCTAAAAAATAAAACCAGATGCAAATTTCTGAGTATACTCCGCTAATCAGTGAGAATAAAATTCACGTACTAAGAAAAAGGGAGCTTCCTCCTTTCAATTTCAATTAAATGCACCAAAAAAAGAGGATGGGGTTATTAATTGGAAAAAATCTTTCAGTATTATATTTACTGTAAAATGTTATTTTTATTTAAAAGATTTTAGACATTTAAGTGAACCGATAGTGTAATTTTACATTAAAGTTTTGAGAGCAGATTTTTTTCTTCTTCGTTTTTATGACACGTTGGTTCAGCACCTGTTGAATCTGGTGTAGAAGGAGTTGTGACCAGTACAGTGATCCAATGCCAGCTAAAACTGATTTGATATGATGCAACTGAGCCCTTATTTCAGCGAGTGACCCGTGCGTTTGCAGCCCTAGGCCTCGCACCCTTTTAAATGGAAAAAGAAATATTGACGATTTGAGTATTTTTGAACATTTTCTTTATTCTTTATTTTTTTAATCTCATATTTTACTCCTGTGTGAATGTAATTGATTCTGTGTCACCAAAATATCCTCACTGAGGGACAATAAAGGGATCTTCTATTCTATTCTATATGTTTAAAAATAAGATTTGAACAGTTCCTATAAAAAGTAAAGAAATAAGAAATTGAAAGTCTTTCAACACACACATGTTAAAACTTTACATTTTCGGTACCCTTACATATACGCAAACATGTGTTTTTCCTTATATTACTTGATCCGCATGACCAGGATGAGGGAATTGACAGAAAAGTGGAGCGATATCACGTAATAACATGATATTTTATACACGTGTGTGTGTGGCAGCTTTATGTTTCCATGCAAAAGTTTTAAAGTGTTAACGTTTAAATGTGGTTCTCCTCTTGAACAGCAGGTGTCAGTAATGAGAAAATAATCATGCTAAACAACACGAGTGGCGCTAAAATAAGAGCTGTGGGTCAACAGAGTAGTTTACAGAAGATTTGTTCGTTATATGCAACATTAGACGTTTGTTATGTTTTAGAGAAAAAGCCAGAAGAATCGACCATTTTCACACATTTCATTTATAAGTTTTATGAACCAGATTTAGTTTGTGCAGAGACGTGATCATAATGAAAGATATTATTCCCATTTACGATGCACAAAATGTGTTAAATTTGTGAGCCAGTTCCTGTTGGGGTGTAGACGGTTTAAGGGATTTATCAAGATAAAAAAGTGTCAGTAAACACTTTCACTATGTCACCAGGAAGGATGGTGGTGTCTCAGTGTTTCAGATCATGGTTGTGAATGCCTCGATGTGGAATTTGCTTCTCCTCCTTGTGCATGTAGGGGTATTCCCAAGGTACCCAAAGTAAACAGATTATCCGGAGAAAACTGCACACGTATTTGATGGATAAGCACGATGCTAACGGGATAATTGGTCTTTATGGGCTATACTTTGTTTTATGTGTCTGTATTGTTCTTGTGAAGCAGTCAGCTGATTACAGCAGCTTTCTTAAAGCTTCCTCTCTAATTTAAACTTTTTTAAGCCCTGTGGAATTTACTTTATGCCTTAAGCTTCTTTTTAACCCACAGAGCTTCTGCTCCTCGCTGCTCTCTCCTTTGCTTTACTGTTTCTCTTGCTAATTCTGCCCATTTACATGTTTTTCCCTGACTTGCAGCCAGATTATGGATGCAGGTTTTCTCCCTCTTGTGTTTTTCCGCCTCAGCTGTAAAACAGCGAACCTCTCTGAGAATATAAGGAGCCCAAGATGTTTATGAATTAACCCCAAATTATTATGAAGCAATTTCAAACTGACATTCTGAGCTCGTTAAATCTTATGACAACACTCCCATCTAATGCATTTGTGATTTTTGTTATTCTTACATAACTCATTGTCACCCAGAGAGAAAATGAGAATCAACAGGATGTTTTGATCATTTTCCTGCTCGGTCCGCAGCTTCCTAATGTCTAAATGAGGCCTGCTGCTGTTTTAGTCTAATATGAGAAACCAAGGAGGCTTTCTGCAGCTCCTGCTCCCACTGGGAAATACCGGGGCTATTGTTCCACAGATTTTCATGAAATCAGTTATTTTACCATGTAGTGCCAGAACTGATTGTAGCTGCATGTTGGTCTGAAAAATGGTTCCAGCTCAAATTAAAAAGCAATCAATGGAGGCTGTTGAGCATCTAAAACTTGTTTTTTGTTTTTATTTCATAACAACTGTTGGAGTCTGTTAAATTTTATGGAACAAAAAGCCTTAATGATGCCTTTAATTGAGTCCAGTGGGTATCAATAACTGCTGCATAAACATGTCACATAGCCACTAAACTGGTTATAGGGATATAAAATAAAAAATAAGTGTTTGGTGCATTATTATGCAAGAATCTTCAGTGTAAGCTCATTGCGTCTGTAAAAGCACAAATATAAAACTAAGTTAGATGGAAGACCACCATTTTTAATTGAAAAGCATCACATGTGTAGGTTTTGGTACCATTTTGTTAAAGTAACGAAAAACCAATAATGACTGAAACAACATGAGAAGGACAGTAATTGATTGCATTTGAGTTGAGATTCTGCGGAAAAATAAAATAAAAAGTAAAGAAACCGGCATGGAACAAAATGATGGACCCTTCATTAAAGGTTAAACATAATGGGAGCACTGGGTGACATGGACTAAAAAAAATTAGCCGGGCCTGCCAGACTAGTTCTCTGTGTAGAATAGACGCTCCCATTAAAATAACCCCACCCACTGAGAGTTCTCACCGAGCCAATCAGTGCTGAGCAGCGTACGTCACACACAGCGACGCTCAGTTTCTCATAAACAAGGAAGATGGCGTCTGAAGCGGAGCTCGCTGCGGCTCTTTCCTCTGTTCTAAATGACTTGGACGTGTCTTTAAAACCACAACAAGAATTAGCGCTAAAAGCCTTTCTCCTAAAGAAAGATGTTTGCGCTGTGCTACCCACAGACGTATATATGTAGACGCCTCGTGGACTGGCACTGCCTATTGAAGTTGCCGTAGTGGCTGGCCACCATCTTAGATGGGTCTCCATTCGCCCCCATTCATTTCTACTGAGGAAGGTGCTTACCCAGCTAAAAAACACATTTTATCGTGGTGTCACCTTTACTTGAGCTAATGGAGCAACAAGTAAAAAAGCTGGAAAGCTGGGGTTAACTGCAGTGCAGCTCGGCTTGAACAGTGTTAGCAGCAGTCCTTTGACGCCATCTTTGACTACAGCTAAAAAACTACAGCGTTGCACGATAAGTCGTCATTTCCGCTTTTGCTCGGATTGGTTATTTTTGAGCTGGCTAGTCCACATGGTGCTCGCTGCCTCTGAGTTTCCAGACTAGCCCTCTGTGTAGAATAGACAGGGAGAGTCTGGCAGGCCAGGCTATAAAAACATGTGATCTCAAACATTCAAAAAGAATATTCCTTTGTGCACTGCACCTAGAATAACGGTAATGCAATACTGATGGTAGTGTAAAGGTTTTAAAGAGGACCTATAATGTAAACCAACATTTTCCTTGTTGTTGAATAAAGACAGCTTGGGTGGTCAACAGTAGTATGCCAAAAGTCAAAGCCGTGTGTGACCTACTTTTTATGTAAATTAGAAAGTTGAAAAAGGCGAGAGAAGAACTTCTGTTATGAGAAAGTCTTCCTTAACGCGTCATAAGGGGGAGCCACGCCTCCTCAAACCTGCATGTCTTCAGTGTCTGAGGCCTTCTGGGGAAACCAACCAATCAGCAAGCAGCTCATTATCATATTCACGTTCTGGCCGAGTGGGAGGAGTCAACAGCTCTTTTCACAGCAAGGCTGGTTTAGGGGGTTTAGAATGGCCTGTATCAGGACTCCTGGGACAGAAGAAAGCCAAAAGAACATTTCTTATGCTTTTTAGAGGCTCAAAGCTGTTTTAGATGGTTGATCAACTGCATTCTAGACCCTCTTTAAACTAATGTTGCATGGAATTTAGGAGACTGGAGCAGTTTTAAAGGGGACATATTGTGACTTCTTTTCTTAAGTTATAATAGCTCTATGGTTGATAGAAAGCATGTTCATGAAGTTCTGTGCACTAAATTCCTCTCACATGAAGTGATGTCAGCAGTTTTATCCTTGACAATTTCAGTACCTTCCAGAATGAGCCGTTTCAGGGCTCTGTCAATTTAGGAAAACAAGCTGGAGCTGGCCATGCCCACCCATGCATCGATCGGGCTGCTATAAGCTGAGAAGCTCTGATATCTGGGACAGGCTCAGAGTAGAGCCGCTGCTCCTCCAGCAGCAGCTCTCTCTTGCATGGGAGAGGTGGTTCTATTCTACTTTCCCTATTTGTGACATCACAAATGGGGACTTTTTGAAACAACTTGTTTTTGGCACGTTATTTCTAAAACCAAACACTGACAGAAAATGGATGGACAGGTTCGGTCCAAGTTTGGAGTTTTTATTGAAGCCCTAGAGACCCACATGGCAGCACAACATGATGCAAAAGGTGAGTTTAGCATCATATGTTCCCTTTAAGACAACAGCAAAAGACTTTGGTCTTGGCTGTGATAGGATGAGCTCATCAGTTTTGTTAGACGTCCATTTCTCTGGATAGAAGCTGCTCAAGAAGGTATCTACAATGCTTAAGACAGTAATTATTGATGAGTTTTACACAGAAAAAGGCTTCAAAACGGCCTAAAAATGCCACTGAGTACAGCCCCAGCCCTATCTCACTACTCTGCCACAGAAGAGCACCTCACCGATTCTGACGATGCGTTTGATCTACACAGAACATGACAAATGCTTGGGACAGAAATGAGTGAGGTGTCACATCTGAGGTGATCAGTGGTTTTATCCTTGGCATCAATAAGATGCAGCGATGGGAATAAGTTGAAAGGAAAACTGCAAATAAAAGTGAAGACGAATGAAAAGGAGGTGTGGGGATGTGATAAACAGAAGTAAGTGCCAGAGAAACAATGAGGAAAGTGTGACTGGGTAGAAGAGAGACGAGGGTAAAAAAAGCAGAAAAACTAGACAGCAAGGGTACAATGACAAAGATGAACGTAGGAGGAAGTAAATAGCTGTTTCTTGAGATGACACTGCATGACAAGTGACTAAAAGTATCCTCATTATAACTTGCTTTGTCCACAGAGCTGCTTTGGAAAGTGTCGTTATCATTTTACCTGTTTCCTGACAACCGTGCTCCATTAATTAGGCCTCTATCTATCTATCTATCTATCTATCTATCTATCTATCTATCTATCTATCTATCTATCTATCTATCTATCTATCTATCTATCTATCTATCTATCTATCTATCTATCTATCTTTGCTGCGGTACTTCTCTGCCTCCGTCCGTGGGCACGCAGGCGTATCATCAGCATATGGTCTGTGATGGTGCCGAAACAGGAGACGGCTGAGAGAACAATGGTTTTGGTCGTGAGAACAATGCGTTCATACATAGCTGGCTTCAGCAATAATGATCACTGCCACATTCCTACTGTCCTGTAAGCCAAACGCGCCTCGACTCCTCGCTCGCAAATAGAAGTGAAAATCACAACTTTAGCTAAATGTTCGAGGCACCTTAGGTGCAACTGAGGTGGCTGAGTCTCACTGAAATCTTATGAAATGTTCTCGAGCCAAAAGTGTCTCTGTGCTTTCAAGTTAACTCAGAGGTGATGTTGAAACAAATGGTGGAGAAGAAGGATTTAGCCAGAGCTTAGCTAATGACCATGTAAAATCAGGATTTTGAGGTTGTTTGACTTCATTCTAAACAACTATTGTAGAGTAACTGCTCTTCTCTCTTCTTCTCTTTTATTTGTAGTTTCTTTCAACGTTTTCCCACCACTGAATCTTATTGATGCAAAGGATTATAGAAATGAAACCAGTACTGATCAGCGCCACCTCAGATGTGACACCTCACTCGTTTCTGTCCCAATCTTTTGTCATGTTCAGAGATCAAACGAGTCGTCAGAATCGGTGAGGAGCTCTTCTCTGGTAGAGCAGTGAGATGGGGCTGCGGTTGTACTGAAAGACATTTTTAGACCATTTTGAATTGTGTTTCTGTGTAAATTACTGTCTTAACCTTGGTAGAGACCTTCTTGAACAGCCTCTGTCCAAAGAAATAGACGTCTGACAAAATGAGCTCTTCCTAGTGTTGAGGTGAAAAATGTTACTGTTCACCACCCTACGTCACCTCCCCAGGTTGGCTGGTTTTGACAGAAATCAGGACTCCACTCAATGAACAGAAGACAGCAATATAAAGTTGAACAGATAATTCCACACATCCGAGAGAGACCATACAAAGAGTCACTCTCAACACTAACCCAAGGACAGCTCTGAGATGGTCTCAGCTAAGAACAGGGCTCTATTTACTCTTTAGCCCTGCCTTTTATTGCGTGAGACGGCTGGTCCTCTTTCCGTAAATTTCCACACAACTCAAGCATACAACATTCCTTTCTGCCCATCTTCCACCTGGTTCCTGCACCCGGCTCTTATCTTAGTATTTGGTTCTGTAGAAACTTCAACTGACCTTCTAGACTTTGTTTCCCCAGACTGTTAATCCTTTGCTCCTTTTTTCAGCAGTGACTGGCAGACAAGGCCAGACTTGCTGAATCTGTTTTGCAGTTTCAATGAAACTAGGCCTCAAGCCTTTAACTCCTTATATTATGGCTATTTATTTTATTCACACTAGCACAGCAAAGTCTTAAAGCCTTAAAGGGACACTAGTCAGTTTTGGCTTGTTTTTAGCACCCCCTAGTGTTTGTTGGTGAAACCGAAAGTAAAACTTATCTCCTCGCTGTGCGTTTGACGTTAAATGGTTAAAGGGACTCTAGTCAATTTTGGCTTGTTTTTAGCACCCCCTAGTGTTCATTGGTGAAATCTCCTCGCTGTGCGTTCGTCTTTTTAACACCTTAATCTAACTGCTGAAATGTCTCCTCAGCCTTCATTAGTTTATACGGGAGTTACTCATCACTAAATCAAACAAATCATCTGTGTTCATGATCTAAACATGCAGGAAACGTGCTGGAAGCAGACTGCAGATCCAGGTATGTAAGCTCAATTTTTCTAAGTCCCAGCAGACCCGACCGGCAACTATGAAGTTGCAAGTGGAATATTCTGGCCACATGGGGGCGACAGGGGCTGGGTGGCCTTTCATTGACCCTGTAAAGGGTCATTTTAGCACAAACTGGCTCAAGAAAATGATTTAAAAATATGAAAAAGTTGCAAAGTGTCCCTTTAAAACAGCTCAAGTCTCTAAAATAAAAACATCAACACAAGATAATTATGTAGATTATGGACCCACTCTTCCTCCTCTAACAATCGTAACGATGCGCCCGATTACCATAATGGCACATCTTATCAGACATACCTACCATGTGTGGTGAGGTAAAAGTGCTCTGGTCTGCTCAGGATAACGTCGGGAGTGCTCTGTTCTATTGAACATGATGAATTGTCTTGGTCCAATTTCAAGGACAAACAAGTGTGCTGCCAGTTGAATGTGACGCCTAGCCAATAAAAAAGTGAGGTAGACAGAAGCAGACTACACGCTCCTCTGCCATGTTTATTTACGCCATATTTGATCTTGAGAGGTTTTGTAAGACTTCCCATCTGACCGGCGAATGTTCAAGAATTAAATCAACTTGTGTGTGGTATGTAGTTTTTCCGTGCACATCGCACACTGTTGGACCAAAACTGGTATATTTATGATTTTTTTATCGCCATGTGGGTTGTCTCATGCTTTTAAAGTCCTGTCAATCCTGGGGTGGGGGTGTCAAGGGACACAGACAAGGTCTAGGTAGGATGGCAATGCTGGACTCTAAATGAGATAAGATAAAACTTTATTGTGCATATAAATGGAAAATTGTTTAGCTGTGACATATCCACCATAAAAAACATTAAAAAGCATTAACATAAAAAGTAAGAAAAAAATAAATCCTCCTCTAAATATGTGACAATTTGCTATTTGTACGTTGAATCAACAAAGTATCCACAAAAACACCATGGCTATTTTTGGGTATGAATAATGAAAACAAAAAAATAAAATAAATTCAGAAAGATATCTTAAATTTCTTTACAGAACTGATTCCAGTCATCACTTTTAGGGAGTTCAACATATTAACGTATTTTACAGTTTTTCTCCATTGGTTTGGGTCATTTCTTGAAACAGAAATTACATTCTCAAAATAACATGGACAAACCTCCAAACCTCTTGGCAAATGTTCACAACAGAATGGCATTTCTCATTCATTTAATCAAACGGCAAATGCCTTAGTACATGTCTCAAGTGTCTCAGTGCATCTTTGCAAATGATTAAGTACAAGTAGCCTACAGTTATACAGTTAGCCCACATTTAGCACATTTTCCAAATGAATAGATCTTGTAGATCTAAACTGATTAGTTGATTCTCAGTCCAATGATCATTCTCTCCAAAACATGTCAGCATGATTTCATTGTATAAGGACTCGCATGCACAACTGTCTGTTCAATTGTCAAAATTGGTCAAGAACATAGTACCATGAATACCATATATGAATTTCTTTGAATATTTGATACATTGATGACAGTCATTGACAGTCAGGTGAAACTAGACTATAAATATAAACACAATAAGCATCTCCACAATAGACCGGGTTTTGAAGCAGCATCAGATGACAATGAAACAAATCTACAAGGTACCATTTGAGAGGAACTCTGACAGAGTGAAGGAGCTGCGGTACCAGTATGTAAATGTAAGTCAGTTACTGGTTGTCTCTCATTATAACCTTACCTGTAATCACAGTAAGCAGTAGTTCACTTATTTGGTTTCAATACCTCCTTTACCTGATTTCAGAATCAGTATTTGCTTCATCTTACTTCAACAATTTCAACATAAAACCGCAGTTTACTGTATCATACAATTATCATTATGATAGTTATTTTGTTGTCTCCCAATCAAATCTATCTAATACTGTAGGTTGTACTGTAACATCTCAGTAAGTCATCAGTATTTCCCACTCCCACCCTGCAGTACTTTCTCATAGGCCTATCACTAGTTTAGAACCACTGGAGTAGTTGCCTGTAGTATATTGAACCTGTGGGGGAGAACATGTAATTGTCTAACTGTAGTATATGACTCTTCTGTATAACTGATTTTATGTTCTTTACTCTATTTTAGAGAATAATGGCATTGGAAGGACATGAGACCCCTCACATCCTGGTGTTCGTGGATGAAGCTGGCTTCAACCTGGCCAAGGGCCGTAGACGTGGCCGTAATATTATTGGCCACCGGGCCACAGTGGATGTCCCAGGTCAGCGAGGGGGCAATATAACTATGTGTGCTGCCATTTCTGAAAATGGTGTGGCCACTCACATCCCCAGTCTTGGCCCATACAACACACACAAGCTCCTCATCTTCTTGGATCGCCTTTATACCGATTTTATCCCTGAAAATGAGAGAGGTCTCATAGGGCCTCACCTACCCATTTATGTAATTGTGTGGGACAATGTCAATTTCCACCGTAGCCCACTCGTTAGGGGCTGGTTTGCAACGCATCCAAGGATGGTCATGGAGTTCCTACCACCTTACTCTCCTTTCCTCAATCCGATAGAGGAGTTTTTCTCTGCTTGGAGGTGGAGAGTGTATGAGCACCATGCTCAGGATCAGCCGTCCCTGCTCCATGCTATGGACGCAGCATGTGACGACATTACAGGAGATCAATGCAGGGGATGGTTGCAGCATGCACGCCGTTTCTTCCCTCGTTGCATCGCAAGAGAAAGTATCCGCTGTGATGTGGACGAGAATCTGTGGCCAGACGGACAACAGCGTGTAAATCAGGAGGGTGAAGACAGTGGACAAGAGCGGGAGAATGAGTACAGCGACCACTGAATAAGTCCTTGTTTTTTGATTTTGTGTTTATTCAATTTATTACTGTAATGTACATTTACGTTTTACATATGTATGAAACTTTCTTTGCGTGTGAATAAAAGATGGTTATAATTTCCTTGGTAGTGTGAGTGCAATCTGTGTCACACCTTGGAGGCTACTCTTTTCTGTTGTATATTGTTGGTCCTCTGCCATAGTGACAACACATCTAAACATTTTGTATGGCAGTACTCACACAATGCCAAAGGGACGATGCATTTTGGGGGCAATGACTATTCAGATTAGAAAGGAATGTAGTTTTGACACATGAATGAACTGTTTTAGGAGAGATATGAGCTTTTGCAGGTGAACCGTGTTGTTGTGATCAACCATCCAGGTTGATTTTGACAAAAGCACCAAGAATGATGAGAATGTCCGATCTGTGTGGAGAAATGAGCCAAAGCTATTCAGAAGGATCTTTGCCATTTTGGAGACACTGACTGTTTAAATGAGAAAGAGATTTGGATTGAAGCCTGACCTAACAGTTCTGGAAGAGATATGAGCTTTTGCAGGTGAGCTATAGTGTTGTGAACATTTGCCAAGAGGTTTGGAGGTTTGTCCAATATATTTTGAGAATGTCATTTCTGTTTCAAGAAATGGGCCAAACCAATGGAGAAAAACTGTAACAGCATTAAAGTAGGGGGGGCTACAGCAGGGGGGCCGTCGCCCCCTCCTTGCCGTCCTGTAGATCCGCCCCAGCAGAAAATGAAAACTGGGAGGAAACCTTCTTATAACACATGGAAGTAGCTTTTCCTGGAAAACCTAATGACTCTTCAAGGGAATTTTTAAATACTTGAAGCTTTTTATGATGAGAAACGTGTCAAGTTTAAAATTAAACAGTAATTATTGAACAATACTTGCTATTATAATCAGACCAGTGGTTACTTTTGTGACAGCTAGAATCTTGACATGCACGGTTCTGGGTTAGATTGTCTTTGAAGCAAACTTTTACTGTTTGACTGGACTTTGCAACTATTTACTAACTCACACTACGTGCACTTTGCTCGGCGTATAACAGGTCGATCTCTTTCTAGGCTACCTACATAGTATAACCCTGACACGCTTCTTAAGTCTAAAATAACACGAGGCTAGGTCTCAGACGACACACTGTTCCTCATTTAGTGCTCTAGTTTCATCTTCTTGGCATTGTGTGTGTGTGTGTGTGTGTGGGGGGGGGGTGCATCTTAATTGAGATTCTGCCATACACAAATTATGACCCAGTAAAAACGTCCTCCCACTTTGCTAAAAATACTGTACATCCAAAGTTTTTTTAATGGCATATTTGCTTACTTGAGTGGAAGACTGCAGCGGTGAGTGACATGAAAAACAGCTCAGAGAAAACGTGAAACGCTGCCTCGCTCAGAAGCTGAGCTCAGACTCACTAAGTGGCGCCTCCGTTCAGTTCTTCCAAGAGCTCAGCTGTCTCTGGCAGCAGCTTTGAGTCTGCTCCTTGTAGCTGAATGGTGTTTTTGTTTACCGAGCACAGCAGACCTGCGTCTTGTATTATTTAAGTTTCTGCAACTAACAAGCAACAAGCGTACCTAAAGAAAGGGGACAGCAACTCAGAGGAGTTATTTTCTGCTTGAATGGGAAACTCTTTCCATTATAAACTCATCTTTTTGTAAATATTTTGAAGCTTTTTTTATGCTAACAAATGAATAGAAGCCAAAACAACAGTAGAATTCAAGAGCAGCGCTGCGCCTGAAGATAAATGAGGAATAAAACTGTCTTGCTAATAAATTCCTTTATTGCAGTTTTCCATGCAGAAACAGATACCTCATCATAAACAGTGTTGTCAATTGAACAAAAAGGCTCTAAGTAGTGCATATACGGCATTAGCAGACGATCGAGCCACTTATTGATCTTTAAAACCCAGCAAATTCTAAAGTTGTGTGAAATTTTTATGTATTGTGAGGTAGAGAGAGTGAAACATTTCTCCTCATTAAAGTTTTAACCAAAAGATGTCTTTTGAAGTGTGGAAAGGTTATGAACAATTCATATCTCACCTCTTGTAGAAAGTTATTTTACCAACCTTAGTTTGGAGAAATATAGATTAGTTCTGACAGGATTGTTAAGCTAACATCACAAAATAACTAAATGGATCGCTACATTTTAAAATATCCAAACCCTCATAATGAGTTTTTTATTGGGGCTGTTTTGAGATGAACTGGAGCGTCCGCCCTGCGCGGGCTAAGGAAACCCTCCACTTTGACAGGTGGTAAATGGACTCAACATACATCAGAAAAACCTTGATGGATATGAACTGAAATTCAGTAGATGGTAAAAATGCCAGCACTCATTGCCCTGAATCTCAGAGAGAGACGGTCATGTTTGTAGCACAGCAGCAGGTTGGTTTATTTGGCTGATTTCCTGTTTTGAAGTTACAGTAAGCTGATGAAAAACTAGCACATTTCATTCATCTTGGTAAATAGTAGGGCTGGGTAAAAAAAATTGATTTAATCTATTTTGAATCGATTTCATATAAACTTTGCAAAATCGATTCATTAGGCCTAAGATCGATTTTTCCCCTTGAACCAGACGGACCTGGGACCGGATCTGCAAGCACTTCCTGGTACAAATTCATTAAAAATTTGTGCTTAATGTGTACCAATATATAAAAAAATTGTACATCTACTTAACGGGAAGAAGCTCGTCTAAACGATAGAAACGTTATTTTCTACATCAGCAACATCCAATTCCAACAATAAGTTACTAAATGAAAAGAACGTAAAAAGACGCTAAATGCACATATCAAGAGAAACACGCAGTAGCAACAATGCTATTTGATCCTAAACAAAAATTAATAATATTTAACACCAGACTGAATTTAATCGAATCGAATTGAATCGAATCGTGATTAATTGATTCAGAGCCTTATGAATCGAACTCGACTCGATTTAGGAAAGTGGCCACAATACTCGGCACTAGTAAATAGCTGCAGAAGTGGCTTTTTCAGCGTTTGGAGAAAAATGGTGACGCCTTCGACTACAATTCAATGTTGTAGAATAGGCGTGTTTCCATTGTCGGGACATCAGGTTCATTTCTGGGATGAAGAAATTGAGCGGGAGATACGATGACTATTTCCTCTCAACTGTTGTGTCTCCATACAAATTCAGCACTTTCAGGACTTTGTACAAATGTCAGCACATCACGACTGCTTCGGCAGTGAGTGATGTCACTGATCAGAGTCAAAAAGCATCCACAGTACCATTAAAAATTAAATTCTGTCGAAGTACAGTAATTTAATCCATTCGGAGAACCGAAAGAACTGATGTCAAATGTTCCGCTCAATGACCAGAAGAAGCACCGTTTTTTACAGCAAAGCTTCGTAAATGATTGTGGGGGGATTTCTGCTGCGTTTTTTGATGTTGGGAGTTTAATAACAATGATTTTAAAACTTTCTTTCTGTGTTACAAGCAACTCTTCTAATTTTACTAATGCCGGTTGTTTTGGACAACGTCTGCTGATGTAATTTCCTACTGAGTTACAATCAGCATAAGTTAACCAAAAGTTCTGAGCAGTGACTCTCAGGTACTCCAATGATTCTGAAAATGGCCCATTCACCTGGCCCGGTGAAGTGAAGACGTTCATGCCGGGAAGTTCCGGTAAAATTACCCTGTAGTTCCGATAGTGGAGACATGCCTAATGTTGGCCTGCCACCAAAATGCAGGGACATTCATTTTTTAAAATGATGAATGTCAATTACAATACAACTTATTAGGGTAAATTGATGGTTTTCCTTTATTTAAAGTACAAGTCACCCCCTGACTGGAGTCTTACTCTGAAAAATGGGCCTAAAGGAGGCGTTGCCTGACGGACCGAGAGAGCAACTCTTACCCCTGCTGCACACTGGAAGCATCAGCGTCACGGAACGGCAGCGGGACGGTTTACTCGCAATTTTCGCTGCTTGCCAGTGCACACCGGGAGAATCTTAGCCGTGGATCGGCTTCACCGCTGCGCTCCTCGCTGGACTCGCGAGATCACAAAATCCCTCGAGACTTCAAAGGTCACAGTTTGTTTATGTCATCCACCATTAAAACAAAAAGAAGGAACTTACGTTTGACATCGCTGTTTGATGTCATATATAATGTTCCTCTCTACTGCCAGGATTAAAGCCATGAAAAACACACCGCTGCACTTCTCAAACGATGCGGTAAGTTAATAAGCCATGAAGTCACATGTATAGACGTAATCTACATAGATATGAAATTGCATCGCTGCAATAGACTTTTATTTTGAAAATTACCAAGCATTTTACATTGAAACCGAGCGTGATTTCCTGTCTAGCCCTATGTTAACTGTGAAAATTGACGCATCCCAGAAGCAGCATGCGGCAAAAATAGAACTTGATCCAATCTTTAGCAGCATGGCGCGGCGTGCCGCTTCTGGGACGCGTCTGAAAATTGCCGCGTCGCAGCTGGTTTGTGTCACCCCCATAGACTATAATGGATTCTATTTGAAGCATCAACGTTCCGCTGCCGTTCCGCGCCACTGATGCTTCCAGTGTGCAGTCGGCCTTGGGCGTGGTTGTTGTTCACCTGAAGACGGACAAATTTTTTAAGGCAATTTCGGAGATTTGGCCGAGGAAACAATCTGTACACACTGTATGCTAGAAAAAAGTCCCGGTACACTTAGAGGTCAATTTAGAAGTACCAGTGCATACCGGCACACTTAAAGCACTGCTAAAAATAATAATAAAACAACTGTTGTTAAATATTAATACTGTTAAATATTTAATCTTTCATTGCAGCTGTACTGAAGTTACAAATCACTCTTTTTTAGCTCCTCCCCTTTTTCTATGTAATAAAAAATACAAATGGGTTGTTTTTTATCCCTCTGTGCAAAATGCAGCACAGAACTTTTCAGGTACCTCTTTCATTTTCAATGCTTTTTACTGTTTTGCCTAAATGAGGATTTGAAGAAAGATGAAGGGACAAACATTGCTTCAGCCTTGGGTCTGCTCAGACTAGCCGTTAGCTCATCAATCCAGTCAGATTTTTTTCCTCCAAACCGAGGTTGTCCAAAGAGCCAGCAGGTAAAATATCAAATATTCTTTACCTTTCCACATAACTACACTGGAAACGCTCTGAAGAATCACTTTAGAATGAAATCCAGATCCTTTCAACCTGACATTTAAAGTACTTTTGATGAACAGTTTTCCATTTCCACCTTTAAATCACCATTTTTTTGTCACAGCACAACAGGAATGTAATAATTTCAAGTCTCTTACAGATAATCAATACAAGAATCACTGTAGAGCTTTTCAGACTTCCTTCTCAGAAATAAAAACCGTTTCTTTAAGCAAAATGGAGAACGTTCAGATTTTCACACATCATGCAGACATTTCTTCTCTACAGGGAGGCAATTTTGGGAGAAGAAAATACAGCAGGATGGTCTTCCCTTATCTATAGTTATAATAGCTCCAGATCCCTTGTAGTTTCACAGCAGGCGTGTAGTTTAAATTGGCAAATAAAGATGTGATAATAGTGATGGCGTCTGCTTTGACTGTAAAGATCCTGGTAGTTTGAGTTGGTGCAGTCAGACGTGACTGATATTAATGAGGATCTGCAGAAAGTCAAGAACAAGCTGAAACTGGAAGGAAAAAAAGCCTGGAGGTGCCGTCTCTTTTAACAAGCCATTGTGGATCCTATAGTAGATTTAACTGCAATACAAGCAGGTCAGAAGAGTCATGCAAAAATAAAAAACCTCCAAATTCATCCTACGTGGGTTTGTGTGTGCAAGAAGTCAGAGAACCTCCATGGTCACACTTAGATCTGCGAGCACACACCCACGCACCCCACCTACCAGTTTTCTTTCTCTGACAGGAGTGAATATTAAAGTTTACATGAACCCAGAAATACCACGGTGAGCATGAAATATACATAGTGGATCAAAGTAAAAAGAGCCCTCACACGTGAGCACCATCTCCTGCTGGAACATACGAGCCCGTGAAACAAAATGCATTGAAAGAGAAGCCCCGAGCTGACGAGGAAGCACCAAACCTCCATGGGATAGCTGTTTGACTGATGCCTCAGATTGTCTTTGATGGTGTTGCTCTTCCTTCCGCTGCCTCCAACTCAAAACATTTAACACTCCTTTCTCTTCTTTTGCTGAACTGCTGATTTTAGCCCTAAAACACCAAACCAAACGCTCTTGGAGACTGATAATTAACTCCTATGTTGAAGAAGAAGAAAATGACCCAGAACAATTCCTATTATGTCATTTTTTGGATCGGTGACTGCTGGAATTTTTACTTTCTGAATGAGGAGGGGTTACGAAGCAGGACGAGGAGATTCATGGTTTATACTAAACACATACCACTCAGGTAAAAATAGCCTCTGAAATGATCTGCATCTGGTGGAGGGCAGGGCAGGAACGTAAATGTCAGAATAAATTAACTTGGCTGAAATGGTGCACATGCAGACTCCCCCTCTCCTCCACGGTCTTACGCTCCATTTCTAGAGTGTTTTCCATAAAAATGCCAAGGACAAAGCAACTGTGTCTGATAGCGTCTCGTATTTTCACAGGTTCTGGTTTTCTCCTCTCAGATCTTGTTTGATTTCCTCGCTCTCCTCCTGCTTCTCTTCTAATTGAGGCTACAGGTCAAATATGTGATATACTTACGATCAAGTCCCAACTAAAAGCTTGGGTTTAACTAACAAAGCTTATCTTGGTACACTAAAGATATACCATGACTTGAGAACCACAGTGAACTGTCAGACAGCAATTACGCCAATGAATGCGGTTGTTTCTGCTGCTGGTACCCCTTACACACACTGATAATTACCTCAAGGCTCCAGCTTCATTAGCCAGTCGACCTGGCTGGCAGATTACCCCTTCAAAGACCAGAAAGAACAAATTAAGGAGGATTTTGGGAGCAATAAATACATGAGGTAATGCTGAAAAGTTGGACGGAGACCAAGTACTACACAGCATGACACCAGAGTGTGTACAACCCAATTTTTGCAGGCTCGCGGCGCAATCTTTCTCCCCTATCTTCACTTGAAATCGTTACTATAACAATTGAATGCATGCACGGGTATGGCTGTGTGCTAGACGGTGACGCTGTGCATGTTTGTGCTTGCAAGCATCTGTGTGAACCGTCTGTTCTGTGTTTCTGAACCCACTGGTGCATGCAGAGATGGGCTGCAGGAGGAGATGGAACAACAGATCTGCCTCTAAATAAAGATTCACTAAGCTGAACCGAGACAAACGCGGAAAAAAATAAACAGTCTGTCCAATATAACACTTTGCAACTCATATTGCTTTACAGACTAAAAAGCAAATGAATAAAAGCAGATATGTAAATCTAAAACAGGTGTGTTTCATATCGACAGCCACACGCCCTTCCACCCTCCCGCTCCCCAACCTGATCATCAAGCAGAAAGCCGAGGCTTCCAGGCTCAGAAATATGATTAAGACAAACCAACACACACCTAGACTCATACATATGCAGAAACTGTAGCTAAGCTGAAGTGAAGCAAATCCTTAGCCTGCAAGAAAGCAAGAAAATCCAGAAGGTAAAAGTACTTTAACATAGGGGTAAATAAGGTAATGAATAATGTAATAAGATGCAACAGAAAGAGAAATACATACATATTAAATATGTATCTCCTGAGAGAATATCTGGAAAAAGACAATCTAGAAATATGAAATAAAAAAATTATAAAAACAGTTGTGATTTATAAAAAAAACTATAAAATAATCATATTAACCTGGCTGATAATTATGAGATTTGTTGACTTAGTATCAGATTATTACAGTTTAATAGGTCAAATATTTGATTCAGCATTTCATCTAGAGACAGCCTGTCATTATTATTATGACCGTATTTAAACCATAACCAGTCATAGCTATATCAGAAATTTTAAATAATATGTCATGAGTTTAGGATACTTATTTGTCATTTTAAGATTGTTAATTTATGTGATTTATACAAAGTTGTAAATATGAGATACCATGTAATAACTAAGAAACAGGCTTGAATAAACATAAGAAACTACGTCACAATTATGAGATCCTAAATAGTAGTTATGAGAGCTCATTAAAGGTGAGTCATAATATTATTATTATTATTTATGTATTTATTTTATCGTACCCTTATGATTAAAATAGCTCATCATAAGTTATCCATATATCTGAGATGCTAATTTACAAATGTTTGATATAAAAATAAAATTTAAATAGTAGTTAGAAATAATTACGGGACACTAGGATGTATTAATATCTCTGATTTCTGATTAACTCAGAAATACAAGATATGTATGTATGTATGTATGTATGTATATATGTATGTACGTACATACATACATATCTTGTATGTACGTCTTTGTACGTCTTTGGCTGACTCACTGAGGCAGAAATGCTTTTTTGTAGCTAAACAATAAGTTTAAAAAGTGATGAAATTGCTTTTAAAACCCAATGTCCTCGGATCCTGAGGGATGCCATTCACGAGGCAGAACATAATGCTAAATCAGGGTCTACACGTGTTTCAGTTCTTATTTCCTGGATAATTAAAACTCCTCCACTAGAAGACCTGAGGGTCTCTGAATGTTTATAGAATGGAAACAGCTCTAACAAATAAGTCGGACCAAAACCTTTGGGAGTTTTATAAATCAATAATAGGACCTTGAAAGTATTTTGATAGAAACAAGGAGCCGATGCTGCGACTGTAAAACGTGTTAAATATGTGCTTGTTCTAGTTAGTTGTAGTTTCGAGTTTGTTGTTTGCAGCCGTATTCTGGATCTGATCATGCTGTATTGAATGGAAAAGGCAGCTAAAGATGCAGGATTATTAAATGTGAGACAGCAAAATGTCACCAGGGCTGCCACAGTTTCACAAGAGGAGAGGAGGGAAAGAAAAGATCAGAGGAAGGGAAAGAAAGGAAGTGACACAGAGGTGAGAAGAGCAGTAAAAAGAAACTGAGAAAAAATGTATTAGTACTTTTTTCCCTTTCCTTTGGGTATCTAGCCTGGCATGCCATCCTATATATGTGAATATGGTCTAGTTCACTAGGCTATTGGGTATCAGCATCTGGGTGTGTCACACAGATGTGAAAGAAGGAAACAGCTTGATTAAAAGTTGGGGAGATAAGTAACAGAGAGGTGTTGCTCTGATACGGGGGGAGTTGTTTTATTCCTGGATGCTAATTGGGTAGCTGCACCGAGTGACTCTAGGGCTGCATGGTGGTACAGGTGGTAGCACTGTTACCTTGCAGCTAAAAGGTACCGGCGTAGGTACCAGCTATGCTCAGGGTGCCAGATCAGCTCAGGGACCTGCGTGTGCCGATGACATCACACTACGGCAACACCAATCGAACAAACTATTGCACCCATTTTTACAACAAGCTAAGCACTAAAATCAATATCAGACACTCCCAACAGAACAGCCCTTAAAACAATATGTGACATTTTGCTTGTATTTATGTAATTAGCACCAATGGCTGTTTTTGATTATTACCGTTGAATTATGTATACTTCATTTGTTCTTATGTTGTGTACTTGCTATTTGTTCAATAGTTATTAAAATAGCACCAAATTTAATAAGAATCCCCCAAAATGTACTTTTCCCTTTTGAGGAAATGAGCAACAGATAATGATTTATTGATGGTGAGCATTCTAGGATTATTTAGTGGGCCAAATATCAGTTACAAAGGAAGTCGTTCATGTTTCCTATGAAGAGCTACAACTGGTGAGAACTCCGAGCACATCACATGCTGACGAAACTTTTACAATTTGTCCACCAACCAAAGTCATAGTGTGGTGTAATCGACAGGCGCAGGTCCCCGTTTTCTCTGGGTGCTGCGGCTTCCTCCCACACACCAAAAACATGCATATCAGGCTGATTGTGTGAGCGAGTGTGTGACTGGCTGTTAGTCTATGTGTGATGGGCCTGGAGACTTGTCCAGGGTGTCCCCCCCGCCCCGCCTCTCTCCTGGTGACTGATGGAGTTAGACACCAGCTCCCTATGACCCTACTGAGGATTAAACTGTTCAGAAAATGAGAGAAAAACCGTTTTTAATATTAACATCTTTCATTAAAAGAGCTGTTGTTATTTAAAGTTTCTAGACAGACATGTTTCAAATTGACAGACTTTAACCTTCACTGACTGAAACATTTTAAAGTACAATGGAAAAGAAAATGAGTGACTTTAAGATTTCATAGTTTTAACTTGTTCGTGCTGAGGCTACCCTGCTTTAGCGTTGTGCTACAAATAGAATTTACATTTACTACAAATTCATATTTATTAGCGAAAGAATCAGCATATCCATTTACTTGGGCTACAGAACTAATACCTAGTCTTAATCGACATGGAAGTCTTGGGTTTAATTTGAAGACCAAGTTCACTCATGTTTACAACACATTTGCAGAGGTCTCTAGTATAAATGAATGCCTTGTGAGTCGATCTCTGCTCTGGTGCTCCTGTTTTAAGAGCTAGAAGTTAGCCAAGAGAGGAGAGCAGAAGATGGCAGGATTTAGACTCTTATTTCCTGATATTCTGACATCTCATCTCTGATTGGCTAACAGCAACACGACTCTACCAATGACTGTGTGTGCTCTGCAACGTTGATGTTTCATCTCCACAAATAACACAAGGCTGAAGGAGTTAGTGGTTGTGGAGATGCTAATGCTAACGGTTAGCTTCTACTAGCCGAGCCAAGCTCTGCTCTCTCCTGGATGCTAATCAACATCAGCCTTCCCCGTTGCAAACCAAAATGTGTGAATCCATGAATGTTCATTGTCAATCTGACTGGTTTTTCTAATCTGAGCGTTTCCCCATCTCTTTTCTATCATTGGCTAATGCAGGAAATAGAGGTAGAAGCCAATTTATTATTATTCTGCATGTTAAACTCAGAGTGACCGATGATATTGCAACAAAAACAAGTAGAAAACAGTTTCTCAGTGAACTTGTTCTTTAAGTCAGGCTCACCTTTGAACTGGAAATCTCAGTAGGTATGGGTCACAGTTCCAACCACTGAGACCACTTGGAAAAATAGGCAAAGTCCTGTTGGGCCTGACTCTAAAACAAAATCTCATCAGTAACTCATGTCACACGATTGATGAGACTCAACTTGTGAGGTGATTTAATGCTTCATTCCCTCAGCTATTCACCTGCAGCACCCAAAGACTCAAAACGATGCACACACACACACACACACACACACACACACACACACACGCTCTCACACACATCCAGCCTCTTTCTATTTGTCACTTCCACACTGCTAGCACGTAAACAAGAAAATGCATGCATGGTTAGATGTTGCACACACACACAAGCACACACACACACATACACACACACACACACACACACACACACACACACACACACACACACACACTGCCAGACACAATCATAGCATACACAAAGTCTCAGTTCTAGACGGCCACCCAATCGATAATCCCATTACAGCTGAAAAGGCTCTTTTATTTGTTCTTATTGAGTTTTGGGGAAAGACGAAACATGTCTCATAATTAAAGGAGGATTTGCTAGATTGATGGTTTAATGGGGTGGATCGGAACTTAAGGAGACTCTCGGGCAGTGGCAAATGTAAAAACCAGGAGAAAAATTGACCATTTTTACAAACACCCAATCTTAACATTCCTCCCCTCATTGTCTTTTTTGTGCTACTTGTTATCTGGTCCATTCTGTTTTATATCAGCACTGTAAGAAACCTTTTACTACCTATATGAACTCATTTAAGATGTAGGCGGGTGAATGCCAGGTCACTCATCTCAAGGCAGTCTCTAAACATCAGACATCAGCCTTCAAAGTTGGAATGGAAATGAGGAGCACATGATTTGAGTGACAAATAACTGAAAATGCCAAACATGAGGGAGTTAAAAGTCTAGCCATTACTGACATTACCCGGACATAGTGGAGTTATCCTGAAGGTGATGTAATGTTCAATGGTCAGATCTTGTCTATTCTGTTAGCACATGGTGTAAGTGCTGTGGCTGACTCAGCCATTTTTGTGCTTGCTAACATCAGTTAGCTGTGATGGCCATTTTATGTTGACTCACAAATGATTTAATTGTGGATCCTTCCATAATTAAGATGTACATGAGATATTTAAGCTACAACCAGAATGTCTGTGAGCGTGACTAGGAAGCTGTTTTGTGCCTGAATTAGCTGTGGCTGCCATCTTTAATTTACTATATAAGAGTATCAATTCTAGTTGCACATGTCATTTCATTAAAGAGGACATGCACATGTTAATTAAATAAATTTACTGTGATCTCTAGTATAAATGAATGCCTTGTGAGTCTCTGGCGCTCCAGTGTCAGGAAGTAGAAATTAGCTGGAGGAGTGGGGGCAGAAAACGGCAGGATTTAGTCTTTCTCATTAGTATATTCAAACATCTTGACTCTGATTGGCTAACAATGGTACAACTCTTCCACTGCCTCCATTTGCTCTGCAACGTTGATGTTTTATCTCCACAAATACAAATCTGAAGGAGTTCTGCCATGTTGCTAATGCTAACAGTTAGCTTCCACTAGCCGAGAGGTGCTCTGCTGTCTCCAGGCTGGAAAAATCAACACAGCCATCCCCGGTGGGAAGCCAAGATTGGTGAGTCCATGAATGCTAATTAAATTTGTAGATCTGTGTGGCTTTTTGTGACCCAAGCGTTTCCCTGTCCATTTCCCCTCTGCAGCTAATGCAGGAAATAGGGGTAGAAGACTATTTTCATGTTCAGCCTGCAGGTGAAACTCAGAGTGGCCGATGTTATTTAAAAAATATGTTTTTTAGTGAACCCCACCTTTAAAATCTATCTAGTGCTTCATTAGAAATATTGCTAACAAACATGCACAGTGAGGCAAAAACATGATTGTCCACCTTTCACATTTCAGTGACGGTCCATAAAAACTGTTCACTCTGAAAATGCCTTTAGGAAATAAAAATCGCTGCATAAAAACGTTGTTTTATTGGACAACATTTAAAACAATGAAGTCATGCGCCGCTGTGTCCCAATTCCCTCAGGCTGTTGCTCCTGTGATCTTATCATGACTGACATCCAGAATCTCTTGCAAACACAGTATGGTTATGGAAAAAGCAACACACGAGTGAAAGTTCAAATGTTTGAGGGGAATTTAGTCCCCTCTCTGCTTGCAGACGTTCTCTAAATCAATGCATGACTTTGATGTAACTTGATGAATGCTTACAGCACAAAATTTTAACAACTGCCTCCATGCCCAAATAGGGAATTACTGTAAGAGAAAGCACAAGTGGCAACAAATGTCAAACTTGACGACTCCACTATCACGTTCCAGCTTTGTGGATTAAACCCTCTGGGATTCCACATCGTCCATTCGCCAAG
This sequence comes from Aphyosemion australe, assembly GCA_006937985.1. Taxonomy (NCBI): domain Eukaryota; kingdom Metazoa; phylum Chordata; class Actinopteri; order Cyprinodontiformes; family Nothobranchiidae; genus Aphyosemion; species Aphyosemion australe. The sequence continues at coordinate 132,853 of SSNS01000373.1, forward strand.
TTCCTAGACATCATTAGACAGATTTCCAGCTGAACTTAGAACATGACGGAGGCTGGCAGGCCACCATCAGCGGACATGATGATACAAAACTGCTTTTCTCTTCCCTATGCAAGTTGTTTTCTCTGTTCCATTTGTAGATGTTTGTAAAAATGCCAGATATCGTGCTTTCAATATCTGGGAGGCCTCCAACAATTTAAGCTTGTTTTGTTCTCTGTTGATCCAGAGTCTCTTTGAGGAAATACAATTTTAAGAAAAAAAGCTCAAGGCTGCTTTAGTCAAGAAAGGCAGCTCAACTGAAATCAGACCTAACATTCAGCTTAAAAAAGTACAGAACAGGGAAACTGTTGGATATTCTGAGGTTATATATGAAAAGTATTTATTACAGTGCCTATACATGTTGATATATTTTATGAATCCAAAGATAATTTGATAGTTTAATATGTTTTACCAACGGTTCTAGAACATTTCAGCTTTTGGCCGACAAAATAAAAGTCTCAGAGACTCGTGACCCCAGATATTTCTAGTTAAAGTACTTAAACATTACAACCATCATTTTATGATTTTATAATTAAAGTAAATGAGCCATTGGCAATCATTTTTAAAGTTAATTCAAAAATCCCTTTAATTTTGTTTAAAGATCCACAGCTAGGTCTTGACAAACTTTGGGAACCAATAATAAAACGTAAGATTTAATATCTGGTTTTTGCAGGTGACGTGTTGGCGTCATGAAGCCATGACCTTCAGCGAGCGCCGGGGTCTTTCACAGTGAGAAGCTGCCATGGGGAGGGTGAGGTCCTCTGAATCTGAGGTCATGATGGTCAAATAGAAAAAGGCAGAAAGCTTCCTCCCGGTTGAGAGCGAGTGCCTCAGGCTGAGAAATTTAAATGTGTTAGTGCTCACGAGCGTTGGTAAGATGGAATGAGAGAGGAACCGATGAATCAGATCACTGTCTGCAATAATGAGAGGATTGCTCCAGTCTATTGTGGTGAAGAAGCAGCTGAGCCAAAAGGCAAAGCTCAAAATCTAGTTGTCTGTTTATGTTCAGTCCTTATCTACGCTCATGGGATTTGAGTTGTGACCAAAATAACAAGATTCTGAATAGATGGGGCTGAAATGACCTTAGATTCTTTAGCCTTAGACCTGGCTCACACGCAAGATAATTACACCGATTTTTGACCCTCTCCTTCCCTTCCGACAATCTTAGGGACACCATCAATAACCACAATGGCTCTAAAGATAATCTTATCAGATAATCCTGCCATGTGTGGGGTGTTAAGAGTGCTCTTGTCTGCATGGAAAGTTGTCTGGACCCCTTTGTTTTCTCAAAAGTCATGTTAAATCTTGAGAGGTTTTGCAGGATTTGCAAGAGTGAAATTGGTTTGTGCGTGGTGTGTTGTCTGCTGTGTGAACACACACAACACACTGTAGAACCAAAATTGTCATATCCATGATTTTTCATAAATAGGTGTGGGCTCTCGTGTTTTGATCAATTTAAAATCTGCAGAGGATGCATTTTTTTGTTTGACTAAACACAATTTGCTTTTTCCGTGATTCGAGGGATTTCCTGGGATGAGCCAGCACTACTGGCTCCCACAGAGAAGCTGCAGCTCACGTTGGCTGGTGGTGCTAGTGAGGACACCATGCTATGTGAGTATTTTCTGGAATGGGGGTGAACCACATGAAGTCTTTGCTTGAAACTGCATTTGACAGTAAGAAGCGGAGGGGGGGATTTGTGAGCACGCATTAGTTCCAAATTCTACTCCACAGGAAAACAGAATGAGATTTTATTAAAGGAATGCTTTCCTAACGGAGTGCTTCTACATGAGAAACCTTCCCTGAATGTCTCACAACTTTGGTTAAAACAAGCAATTGATTTGACTTATTGGGGCTCATTGAAAGTCTCCATTTAAGATAAAGACCAGATAATGCTGAACCAGCAGTGTTTGAATTTGCTAATTAAAAACCCCAAAAGGATTTGGTCCTGATAGTGACTAAATAACCTTCAAAAGGTCATTGATGTAACATACAACAGCTACTTCCTTCCTGTTCTATAACTCTGTATGTTAGCTGTGCAAAATGTTTTTTTAATAACCCACAAAATGTTGTGATTCATTTGTTAAAATGTAACTTTTGTTTCAGATTAGTTTTAGTCATTACTTGCGACAAAATCGTCCGTCCGTCCGTCCGTCCGTCCTTCCTTCCTTCCTTCCTTCCTTCCTTCCTTCCTTCCTTCCTTCCTTCTGTCCTTCCTTCCTTCCATCCATCCTTCCGTCCATCCATCCATCCATCCATCATTCCTTCCATCCATCGATCCTTCCTTCCTTCTGTCCATCCTTCCGTCCATCCATCCATCCATCCATCCATCCATCCATCCATCCATCCATCCATCGATCCATCCTTCCTTCCATCCATCGATCCTTCCTTCCATCCATCCATCCATCCATCCTTCCTTCCTTCCTTCCTTCCTTCCTTCCTTCCTTCCTTCCTTCCTTCCTTCCTTCCATCCATCCATCCATCCATCCATCGTTCCTTCCTTCCTTCCGTCCGTCCGTCCTTCCTTCCTTCCTTCCTTCCTTCCTTCCATCCATCCATCCTTCCATCCATCCATCCATCCATCCATCCATCCATCCATCCATCATTCCTTCCATCCATCGATCCTTCCTTCCTTCTGTCCATCCTTCCGTCCATCCTTCTGTCCATCCATCCATCCATCCATCCATCCATCCATCCATCCATCCTTCCTTCCTTCCTTCCTTCCTTCCTTCCTTCCTTCCATCCATCCATCCATCCATCCATCGTTCCTTCCTTCCTTCCTTCCTTCCTTCCTTCCTTCCTTCCTTCCATCCTTCCATTCATCCATCCATCCATCCATCCATCCATCGTTCCTTCCATCGATCCTTCCATCCATCCATCCCTGGTTGTGTTCAGTGGATGCTACAAAAGTTAAAATGTGTTCTAACAAATGATTTGCCATAATAAATAAATATTTGAGGCATTTATTTTCCAAAATGTTCAGCTTTCCTCAAGCAACAGTGTTTACAGCTGTTTGAGATTCATTCTAAGACAGAAACAAAAAATCAAATATAAGGTTGAAACCCGTTTTTCTGTTGATTTCATTGTTTACTTTTGAATGATAAAGTGTTTCTTTCTAATTCTCCTAACAAAACCCTCACTTATCTGTCCCATTGTTCCTCAAGAGAGTCGTGGGGCGCTAGTGTCTACCTCCAGACGTCATTAGACTAGAGGTGTAGGACACAGACCGTCACACACTCGCTCACACCTAGAACCATTGAATCGCCAATTAACCTAATATGCATGATTTTTGTTTGTGGGAGGAAACCACAATACTTGAGGAAAACCCATGCATGCAGAAGAACATGCATGCTCCAAGCAGGAAAGCTACAGCTGGGATTCAAACCTGTGACCCACTAGCTTCAAGGCAAGAATGCCACCATGCCACCCTGTAACAAAACAACTTGGTAAAATCAAAGAAAAAACAAGCAAAGCCATTATTCTAATGCAAACTCCACACAGAAATCCCACGACTCAGTGTAACAACAGTTGAAACCACCACACCACCGTGTAGACACTTCACTGTATCTTTTAGTGCTAAAGCACTGAGAAGGGACTTAGGGGTTGTTTAGATGCTGCAAATCCCTTCGATCAAAGCTGACACTTAAAACTGTAGCCCCTGCTATACTTTTATAAACCCCAGGACAACCCACAGAACACTTATGTGGTATTAAAGCCTTGAACATGTCTCACGACACCACTGCTGCAGCCACAGCCACTTACTGTCACCTGTTAAAGAGCCTTTCTCACACAGATTCAAGCCATGTCTCAGAACTGTGTCATCTTAGCAGAATACATGCAGAAACAAGACAACAGAAGACTGTAAAATACTAGCACTGATCTCAATGATCTAACTTTTGCAAGCAGCTTGTGCCAAGAAAATAGTCTGAGTAGAAACAATTCGATCTGCTCTGCGGCTTTTCTTTTACACATAAATTTGGGAGACGGTGGGCACAGAGCCGCATCAGACAGTCACCAGAGAAACAGAGCTGATGGGTTTATATTTTTATCTGCTTTGAAGTACACACACCACTCCCTTAATGCTCAACACTGACATTGCCCAAGAGAGACAGCATTTTTGGCAAAATAGTGTAATAATGAACTAAAACTAGTAGTACACATTAGATGATTCATAAACACTGTAAAAGTTCCAAATACACAATTTCACTTCATCTCTTTAACTTTTTTAATCCGTATAAAATCATAAAACTCTATGCAATTTATTTGACTGTTTATACATAAAAATACCATATAATCGTAATTATACAATAATAACGTAACATTTCTTACAATAAAATTAGCTCGTCCCACCTGTAGTACATAGGTTGTCCACCAGAGGGCAGAAGACAATTTGATGTAGCAAGTTTTGGAGGAACGTACTAATCCTGTTAAATAAAGCTCTTAAAACTACAAATCTGCAGCACAAGACTCAGAATACATTGGTTTTTAGTTCATTTGAGGTGTGTAGCTCATCAAAAACACTTTAAAGTTAAATACTTTCAAATAAGTCAGGACGTTAGAATCAATTCTTTAAAGTATCTATGTTCAGTTTCATTTCAAGCCTGTATCCAGTTTAAAAGCTTTATGGTTTCTGGCTATACCGATGGTTTTCTATAGTATGTTTATGGTGTTTGAGTCTAACTAGTTGTTAACAGAAGATATGGGCCTCAGTGCTTATATTTGTCCAGCAGGAATCTATTATCTCCCTGTTCTTTTGAACTTTTTTGTTGTTTTTGGGGAGGAGTCTATTTCTAGTCATGGTTTTATAGGAGACTGTATCAGAGGAAGTGTTGCAGAAATAATGACAAAGTGATTTTAATACAAATTAGTCCTTTAAAAAGTAACTTAAGCCAGGCGTACACTGTGCAACTTTTTCAAATTTTTGAGCCGATCTTCCCCTCGTGCGAGAATCTACGAGATCAGGTCGAGTTCAGCGCTGAGCGTCGTGTAGTATACAGGGGGTTACGAGAGGCGATTAACACCACGTGACCCGCTACCGATCAGCAATCGTAAGCTTGAACAAATTTCAGGCGTGTTTGATATTTTGCTCGTCCCTCGTGGTGTTATTGCACTGTTGAAGCAGCTCTGTGACCGGCTGCAACCCAGAAAATACCAGAACCGCTCACGGCGCATGCATTAACATGGCTCGCCAGCTATTTTTGTATCAACACATGTTGTTTATCTTTATTTTTACACTTTTCTCCGCACATAATGACAAGAATTGTTAAGAAAGCGTGTTTGTCGTGTTTATGTTAAATTAAACTGATCCTAAAACATTGTTTTACTTTCTTTCCTTTGTCTTTCTCCTCCAACCCCATAAACCCCTGCGTGTCCTCCTACGGCAAGCCCAAAGGACAACAAACATCAATAACAACACAATAACCAATGAAAACCTCAAATTCAAAATCTCACACAATTAAAATATTGTGAAAAGGTTCAATATTCTAGACTCAAAGTGTCACACTCTATTCAGCTAATGAATCCTGAACACCTGCAAAGGGTCCCTGAGCCTTTAGATGGTCTCTCAGTCTAAGATGAATCACTGAAATAAATGGACTTTTGCACCATATTCTAATTGTTCCAGTATAACCAGTAAATCATTGTGGCATTCAGTTTTCTGACAGTAAAACAGACAAAACAGAACCTGATCACACAGTTTATTCATTTCATCCCCCCCCCACACTCCTGAAACTGTATGTTCTCTGAGGTTTGTCTGCTGACATTATTAAAACTTATCGGAAACTTTTCCAAATTTCATTTGGTGAAATGAATTTAACGTTTAAATTTAGAAGATCTTTCTTTCCGTGTGTCCTAAACATTGAGGCTCTTCATGACACTAGCAATTACAATAATGATACATGAGCGTTATAGAATGGAGCTAAAACTTCCTGTCATGCATACAAAGGTGAATAAATTGGATCGGGTTCCTCGGTATTACCTTCCTCTCGGACTAACGAGAATCTCAACCAGAGCTGTAGGAGGAAAGAGACTGGAGAAGAACTAATTACAACAATTACTTCTTTTACTTTATCTCTGCCTGGCACGCGCTGCACACAGTCACATATGTGCACAAGGAATATAATAGCTATGGCAAATGAAGTACTGTCAGCAGTAATGACAGTGTTGCCAGTAAAATAGGTGCCATATGAGCAGGAACCATGGAATAATATGTGCTTAGGAAGACACTAACGAATGCTTGAATCCCTGTGCCAAAACAGCCTTAAACACACACACTTGCAAATCCAAAACGTGGGTTTGAGGTACTAATTATCTAACGCGGAGATGAGCAAGTGTTCCGCAGACTAAAGGCTTCTGAGAGATTATTCAGCTGGATTATTGTAGGATTCTTCTTAGGGGTAGTGAATGACTTCAAACTTTTAAAAATTAAAACAACTTTGTCAGCAATGATGAAAAAAAAACATCCATGAGAATTGATTTTTCAGCAGAAGCAGAAGAAAAGCAGCTAACAGCTTACCTGTTTTTTATTGTGTTCTGTGACTCCACAGTTGATGATGCGTATCCTTTGTTTATCCGTTTGCTTCCCTGGAGGAGATCTTCCTACCGTTGTTTTGTTTGTCTTGGACGTTCCCCGAATCCTCTGAGGTTCATTTACCGGAGACAATTATGGGCCTGGATCTGTATGAGAGAAACGACAAATAAAAACAAGGTTTTATCTTTAGAATCTTTGGTAATAAGGCTGCAACTGTTATTTACATTCTTCATCTTATTCAGGGTCAGTGATAGGAGAAGTTGGGGGCGGAAAAGAGAGGGTTGGGTTGGGATCACAGCTGCTACTGGGTGACTCATAATTTGGATGGAACCCAAATGTGAGTTAGAATGTTGTTGTTTTTTTTCTGGTGTGTTTTTAAAGAGGCCCTCTAAAAAGCTTTGCAGTGGTGTAAATTATTTGTTACTGAATGTCTAATTTCTTTTGAATTTCTTTTTTAATTATAATTAAATAAAAATAAATAAATTATATTTGTCTCAGTACAGATTCAGACTAAACTATTCTGATAATGTTCAAATTCTAAATACTGTGGACCACAACATCCTTCTTGATAGGCACATAAACTGGGTGGGACTATCAGACATGGTTGGTTCAGATCTTATCTCAAAGACAGGAGTTATGTTGTTTCTATTGGTGATCACAAATCAAAGCTGATCACCATGACATGTGGAGTCCCCCAAGGCTCAATTCTTGGACCACTGCTCTTCAATCTCTACATGCTCCCCCTGGGTCAGGTCATACACAATAACAACATTACCTATCATAGTTATGCAGGTGACACCCAGATCTACTTAGCTCTATCACCTGGTGACTGTGGCCCCCTAGACTCACTCTGTCAGTGTTTGGAGCAAGTTAATGACTGGATGCAGAAGTGCTTTTACTGGTTTATTAATCACTTAATGGCGTGGGGACAAAATACATGTTGCTTCTCCTTCCAGTATCGACACCCAGCAGGGCTCTGAGATCCTTAGGAAGCAGTCAGCTGGTGGACCCTCAGGTCAGAACCAAACAAGATAGGGCTGGGCAATAAATTGAAAATGTATCGTTATCAAAATTTCTGACTTTTATTGATATAATTTTTCCATGTCAATAAATTTGGTAATAAAACAATGAAAAGATGTGTGTAGGTTGGTGACGTTCATGTCCCTTTAAGAAGCTGTACCACCTCGAGTCACATGACAACGTGACTCAACGTAAAACCCGTGACAGCCCCATCTAGTGGACAACTTTTGTTTTTGCTTATACATGTAGTTATTGTCCATTTACCGTTATCAAGGTGAACTCCTAAATATACCGTGATATTGATTTTAGGCCATATCGCCCAGCCCTAAAACAGGGTGAAGCTGCTTTTAGCTACTATGCTGCACACAGATGGAATCAGCATCCTTATGACCTCAAATGTGCCCCAGCTCTAATAACTTTTAAATTTAAATGAAAAACTTTCATGCATCCATCAGCCTATGAATGATTGTTTCTTATGCTGCACCTTTTGCACTGTAACTGCTCACCCTTTAACTTAGCCTTTTATCAGATTCTTAAATTTGACCTAAATATTTGTGTATTTTAATTATGCTGTCATGTTGATTTTGCTGTTCTTGCTACATATTGATTTGCCTCTGTGCATGGAATGGCCTATACAAATAAAGTTGCCTTGCCTATATTCATTCATTTGTTTCTCATTCTCCAAGGTAAGGTCATGGAGGTAACAGATCTAAGAGGAGAACCCAGACATCCTTCTTCCCCTATGCTACATTGCCCCATTCCTTGTTCAGTTGTTCCTAGGCCAGAGAGAAAATATAATCCTTCCAGACAGTTCTGGATCTCCTCCCAGTGGGAAAATCCTGACAAACCTTCAGCGGGAGGTGACCAAGGAGGAGCATTTGTTTTAGTCAGAGCTGAAATTGGATCCTGATCACCCAATGAAGAAAGTCCATTTCAACCAATTGTAACCAGCATCTTATTATTTTGGTCACAATCCAAATTTCATCACACCCACCCTGTAGGGGATGTGTTCTTTTACCCATACGCCCACAATCTGTGATGGCCTTTCAGACCCAATGCACTGTGCTCACTGATGTTATGCATGCAGAAATGTTGTAGCTGGAAAGCTAAGTTTAAAAAAGTTCTACTTGGAGAATTGTCAGCTGTACAGATGCATCTGTCTAATAACCAGTTCTAGCTCTATTGAGAAGGAGAGAAAGAAGAGTATAGCAAAAAAAAGAAAAGAAAGTACATGAGACTCTGGTGCACGGCGATGACCAGATTTAGCTGTACTTTCAGCTCAGTAGGTAGCAGTCTGACTTCTGTTTGTTGGCTTTTTGAGTTTTTATTTTGGCACACCTGTACATAGTGTGCTCAGCAAGCTATGTGCTATTTTACAATTGCTTTTTTGACGGTAGCTAGGAACCTTTGTTGCAGAGTCAAACCAGAGAAATGTATTGAGGAAGTGGGTCAATGCTTTTGATCTGAAAGAGCCTTCACACATCAACTGACTGAAAGACACTTTGACCACACAGGAAAGTAGAAATGGACTTTAAAATGATTCATCTCAAATATACAAAAAAAAAACACAGACATTAACTAGATAATCTAGGCACAGCTTTTAGGTAATGAAATATTTTACATTACATTTTAACAGAAGGAAAGACTAACTGAAAAAAACCAACACTTTTTAGAGGTTTCCTTCAAGAGAAATATGCAACTGATCCATGATGAGCACAACCAGCACTACTAACAGATGAAAGGAGATTCAATCATTCATTATCTGATTATCAGAGGCAACCAATCACACACTCACACACACCCAGAGGGGCAATTTAGGGTTACCAATTAACCTGAAATGAATGTTTTTGGTCTGTGGGAGGAAGACGGATGAGATGGAGAAAACCCACATGTGCTTGAAGAGAATATCCAAACTTTGTGCAGAAAGGCCATCACAGCAAATTTAGAAGTGTTCATTTTGGGGTGTTGGTCCAGTTTAACACTAAGAATAGTTAATTTAACACTAAAAAGAGTTATATAGTTGATATGTAACACTGACATGAGAGTTAAGCCTAATTTATACGTCTCGGTTTTTGTCAGTACGGACGGACGGACCACCATGATCCATCGTTGCAAGAGCTCTGCAGCAGGCCTGCAAGGACGGACGGAGTCGAGCTCTCTTTTCTAAACATCCGTCCAACGAGACGGAGAGCGCAAGCTTGTGATTGGTCAGAACGCCGCTTCTTTAAATACGTCACCAGCTCTGCCATCGCCGCCTCAAAAAATAAAAAGAGAGCCGACGGCATCTAGCGGCAAACACGGAGCAGCTTGAAGAATACCTCACGGTAAAACTCCAAAAATATGAACGTTTATTCACCCGTGACTGGAGGAGTATAAAGATGCGCACCAAGCATTTTATTCGTGGACGGAAATGACGGGAAACGTGGGTTTAGAGGTGACGAGCGCATGAAGAGGTGGAGGAGAATGAGGGACAAGTTTGTCCGTGTTTAAAAAGTCTCTTAAATGCAAAAAAGCACGATATAAACTGCAAATATAAACTGTAATGCACTGTTTTGGACTGGATACATGACAGGATACCCCAGAAAAGCGCTGCGCCCTCTGTTGTCCTGGCGGGGAACTGCTTTGCAGCACTCTCCAGGTGACGGAGAAGTTCGAAAGCAAAAGCGTGTGTCTCTGCCTCAGGGAGCTGACGGAGAAGTATAAATTAGGCTTTACCCCTACTGCACACATCAGCGGCGCGGAATGGCACTGGAACGTTGCTGCTTCAAATAGAATCCATTATTGTCTAAGGGGGTGATTCAAACCAGCTGCGACGCAACATTTTTCAGATGCATCCCAGAAGATAGATGCGTCAATTTCCGCAGTTAACATAGGGCTAGACAGGAAATCACACTTGGTTTCAGTGTAAAATGAACGGTAATTTTCAAAATAAAAGTGAAGCTGCTTTGTGGCCGAGATTCACCCGGTGTGCACTGGCAAGCAGCGAAAATCGCAGTAAACCGTTCCACTGCCGTTCTGTGACGCTGATGCTTCCATTGTGCAGTATAGGCTTTAAACCCAAGTGTTAAAAAGGAGTGTTTCCAAATCAACTCTGTAGGAGTTATTACTTTGTTCACTGTTGCAAATGTGGTGCTACTTTGTTGTGTCATGTTGGCACCATAAGTGAGGAGGCTGGTCACAGGAATGGGACCGCTGTGCCGTTCCACTGTCACAATAAAGAAGTGGAGCATGGTTCACACTAAATCGCAAGGTGTACAAGGCATGAGTTAGCTGGTGTTTCTCAGTGTGGCTGTTACACAGCTAATTCAGCATGCCCAAATTAACACTGTCAGTGTTAATTGAACTCTTTTTGGAGAGTTTGACTCTGATTTAGTGTCAAAACCCAACTCTTCTGGAGTTGACAATTTTACACTAGTGTTAAGAGTTACTATATTAACTCTAACACCGGTGTTAAATTGTCAACTCCAGAGGAGTTGGGTTTTGACACTAAATCAAAAAGAGTTCAATTAACTCTTTCTGGTGTGGGCCCATATAGACACTTTAAAAGGGTTGAAATCAACTCTGACATGTTAATTTGATCATGCTGAATTTGTTGTGTACAGCCAGGATTTGAACCTGAGACCTTGCTGCGAGGCAACGATGCTACCAAACGTGCCACATGCAGCCCATCTTTCTATTTATTATTTATTTTCTAATCTCAAGTTTATTTATTACTCCCATTCTTTGTCTTTTTGTCATTACGCTTGTCCTTTCCTCTTACAGTCTTCCTTACTACTTCAGCTGCTGTGATTTATTTAAATGATCACCACAGGGACAGAAAAGTAGGATAATAATGCTGGCAATTATGGCTGATGATGCATCAGAAGGGCACAAGGTGGCAGATGGCTCAACTGCAAGTGGCAAACACACACAATGAGCTGCTATAGCTTCTGTTTCAGTCACAGAGCAGAGCACCTGTCACAAAACACCTCTGGCCATCAGCACACAACACATTTGCCATCTTATGAACAATTCCTACAAATAACTGTCAGAGAAAGTGACACACACGGTCCACTCTTTTGTCAGTCCATGGTCTCGCTCTTTCCTCTCTGCCGCTCCTGGTGCTGTCTCTTTCTGTCATTTTCCTCCATCCCATCGGTAACTTCACCCACTACCTGGCACACACAGACACAGTCTAAATTAGTTAGGAAGAGCCTGGCTGGCTGCCCCAAACTGAGCTGAGCATGACATCTCATTCTTAGTAATAACACCGGGCTCATCCTGCTGGCCTTTCTGATGATAAATCAAGAGGCATTCCTCCATTAGGCTTGATCGTTACTAAACACAGCATGTGAGGAGAAACAAGTCCATGCTTCATATAGCACACACAGAAGACGACACATCCTGTATTATTTTATGTTTTAGAAAGCTAAATCCATGCAATCTGTCAGTTTGACCTTTATCTATCTCAAGAAAAATATGGTTCTTTGTTTTTCCCATATGGCAGTTGAGATTTTTTATTTTTTATTTTTATACACATCATGTTCAATGCTTTCCCAAAGAAATCACACCATTCACCACCTTAGATGAGTTTTAACCCCTTGTAGATTGTTGCAGTGAATTAGAATCAAACCTCTTCTGGCCTTAAATCATCCAGCTGGAGTATTAAGATCATCATCATCATCACCACAAACTTGCCATATGCAGTCCAATACATGTCTCTTGCCCTCTGGTGGAAGATGTACAGGTGGCAAAGGGCATTTTTACTTATATATTTAATTTATTACTTATTGTTATGTTATAAAACTAGGGCTGAGGTACGACCACATCATATTTTATCTCAATACCTGTAAAACTGACTGAGATATAGCCCAATCTTAGTTTTTGTTTTTCTGAGGTTGGTTGGCTTTTGCTGCCATCTTGAACTGCGTTTATACATATATATATCTATATATCTATATATAGATATATAGATATATATATACTGCAATCCTAGATCTAGGATTTTTCTGACTATGGGTCAATAGAGGGGTCAACAATATTTATAGAGGGACCAGGTATTTGTCACGGTTCCCGCTCCTTGACTCTCCTAAGACAAATACACTGCAAATACACTGCAAATACACTACAAATACACTGCAAATGCACTACAAATGCACTACAAATACACTACAAATACGCTACAAATGCACTACAAATACACTGCAAATGCACTACAAATACACTGCAAATGCACTACAAATACACTGCAAATACACTGCAAATGCACTACAAATACACTGCAAATACACTGCAAATGCACTACAAATACACTGCAAATGCACTACAAATACACTGCAAATGCACTACAAATACACTGCAAATGCACTACAAATACACTGCAAATACACTGCAAATGCACTACAAATACACTGCAAATACACTGCAAATACACTGCAAATACACTGCAAATGCACTACAAATACACTGCAAATGCACTACAAATACACTACAAATACACTGCAAATGCACTACAAATACACTGCAAATGCACTACAAATACACTACAAATACACTACAAATACACTGCAAATACACTGCAAATGCACTACAAATACACTGCAAATGCACTGAAAATACACTGCAAATGCACTGCAAATACACTGCAAATGCACTACAAATACACTGCAAATGCACTACAAATGCACTACAAATACACTGCAAATGCACTACAAATGCACTACAAATACACTGCAAATGCACTACAAATGCACTACAAATACACTGCAAATAATAAAATAAAGAAAATAAAGAGTAGGGATGTTTAGTTTTGCTAAGATAGTTCAATGGTTTTAATTACGCATAGAACAACCCATAAAAACTATTTAAGAGGCAACAAAATGCATCTTTTACAAAAATTAAAATATTAAAAGAATAACAAGCAAATAAAAAATCTCAAGATAAAAAAAAGTCTAACAATTAAAAAGCCAAAAATAGATCGTAAAGCCAGGATTACAGAGCTGAACAAAATTAGACAACCAGAGTAGAAACACGTCTTCAAATATTTGTTGAAGTTTTATCATGATGAATTAATGTGCTTGCAGGATCTGGCCAACAGCAATAAAATTAGAGTTTGATAACTTTCTTATTGCACTCGTTTATGAGCAAAATTAAAAATAGAAGGAGCAGATGAGATAAGCAGACTGATGGGACACATCAAGATGTAAACAGGTGATAAAAGGGAGGGTATGACATTTGTAAAAAGGAGATTGTTACAGAGGAACATGTGCCTTTTGAGATAAGAAGACACTCAAAACATAAGCAAGAAAAAGTAAAAAAGCATCCTCATGTTACCAAGATGCAATTTTACATTATGCAAATATCCTAAATGCGTTCCCATCAACATTAATGCTCCTATATAAGCAGGTAAGAAACAGTAAATCGATCCTGATCAGATGACTCCTACATATACACACATAATAGTGTTTATTCATTTAAAGAAAAATTAAAAAATCTCCATCTAGATGACAAGCATACATTTCAAACACATATTCCAGTAGCCAGCAGTAGCAGGGCTCTGCTGCGTTCTGCAACAGGATGATTCATGGCGTCGGTCATGGTGGCTGTGCCGGGCGAGCCCATGAATAAACAAGAGGAGGGACTGGCTGTAAAATGTATCATCAGGACAGAAGGGACACAACAACCAGAAGCCCTCGAAAAGAAAAAAAAGATCTGAATTTAATTTGAATTATTTTGAAAAACAAGCTGAGTCTTCCTGTTTTCTCACTGCTTTTGCTGTAACAGTACTAATGTGGTTTTCAGTTCATGATGGAAACACCACCATGACAACAAATAACCTGTACCACACACATTACTCTGACATCCCTTGAAAACGATCCAACAAGTCTTCAAATATTTCTGCTCTGGACTGAGTCCCAATGTTTCAGAATCCCAGCAAAGCCACCGCCTTAACCATAATGACCCTACTGGGAGTGATTACTGCTTCTGGATCTTCTTTACGACCCACTGATGTGTGCGAGACACCTAAAACTGCTTTCGCTGCTTAAACTTCCAGAGCTGACACGTACGTATGCAGCAAGTTCTGATCTTACTTTTGCTCGGTAACATTCTAGTCATGTTCCTCTTCTCCCACTTCATAATCACATCAAAGGGAAATAGCTGCTGACACAATGAGAAGGTTTGAAATGAATCCGTCACAAAGCACACAGAAACAAACACCCTCACTCAGCGCGGTGCGGTCAGCAGTTTTCTTAAAGGCAAATGGGTAACGTTATCGCAGAAGAGTTACGGCACGGGTAAATATCAGGAGATCAGAAAAAAGAAATAATCTAAAGTAAATCTAATTTAGTTAGAGTGACTGGAAGGTAAAGAAGAAGAGGAATGCATGAGTCTGCATACTTATGTCAAAACTACACAAATCATGCAACTTATGAAGTTCTGTGTGCAAAAATAAATACTGTAGAGTGAGACGGGTGTGCTGTTAGGTCATCTCAAAGTGAAATCATAATGTAGGCAAAGAAAAAACAATAATTACACCTGGTGTTTACATGATTTAAAGGTGTTGAACACACATTTAATCAATACATTTGCAGTGGTCTCTAGTAGGAAGTCATACTAAGGGGGGGAAACGCTGGTGCACCATTTCCAGGAACTAGAAGTGAGCCTCATCACAGCTGAGCTTCAGACAGCAGGCTTTGAAGTCTTATTTCCTGATATTTGGACATATCTCCTTTGATTAAATAACAGCCAGTGGTGCCCCCAAGGGGTGTCCAGGGGTGGCCATGGTCACCCCTAGAAAATTGCTGGGCCCCCAGGGACGACCAGGGCAATATCAAATACAGGCCATTTACCAGTGTTCTTTAACAATTCATATCACTCAAACTGTAAATTCATCTTATTTAATCAAGACATAAATGTAAAACCCAATAAATAATAAATAATAAATAATACAATTAATGAGTAAATAAATAATTTGAATTTTAAAAAATGTACAAGTGTTTCTGCTGCTCACCATTTAAAAAAAACAAAGCATATCTCCATAGTTTTTTGTGAAACAGGCAAATTAAACAAAAAAATAAAATTCTAAAATAACATTTTGAAGAACTGAAATGTTTTTTTCTTATATTTTTGTAATTCTCAAATTTGAGTTAAGTGTTTTGGATGCATAAATATTGTTTTTAATAAAAAAAGAATAAAGGAGCATTTAGGGTATGCATCGCCACAGGCTAAACTCTCCCAGAGTTACCACAATTTTCTCTTGCCCCATCTGGCCACTCTTATCAAAATTTTCTGGGGGCACCTCTGATAACAGCTTAAAAAAGAGAATATTTAAAATTTGTTTGGTGCTCAGTTCTTCTCTCTTTAAAATACAAAAGTGTAAATTTTGTGGATACATCAAGTGACGACAGGGGCAGGCTGCAGGTCCACCCACTGTATACCAAGACCTTTTTTTTTTCTCAATAATCTTACTAAATAAATCAAATAATACCCCACTGTGTTAGAATTTTAAACTTCACATTGTCTGCTGACTGAGGCTGTACATTACAGATTAAATATATATGCGCCTGGGCTTTGATGTTTGATGTTATATTCTGAAGTCTGCTCTGACAGGAGCTCCTTGGGGTTTCCAAAACTTCTGAAGTTCTTTAAAGGGAGTTTGCAGCCATTTTAAACTGTGTTTCTGTGTAAAAGTTATAAATATTTATCCGATAGATGCACTGCATATTGCCTGTAAAACATTAGAGGAATCCTTTTGGCCATTCTGAAGTGTGTTCTCATGTAAAAATGATAAATATTCATGATTTTTCCCACTTTAGATAGCCTCTTGAACAGCTACGGTCCAGAGAAATAGGGTTTATGTTTGACAGGACTGATCAGCGTCACGGTGTCAAGCACCAGATCATCTACAAACATCATGCAGACCAGACACAGCCTACTCCAGTCAAATTAAGCTAAGTAAGGCATGGCAGGATTTTAAAATTGTCGGATGATTTTCAAAACATGAGAGAGCTGACACATAGTGATAAAACATCACAGATCTACTAGTTTGGGTCCTACAGTGTGTGGTGTGCTGCAACACGATGAAAACCACATGCAAACCTTTTTCACACGTTCCCCCGTCAGACGAGAAGTCTCGCAAAACCTCTAAAGATCAAACGTGACTTCGGAGCAAACAAACATGGAGGAGGAGTGCTTCTATCACCTTATTCTCTGATTGGCTATACGTCACATTCAACAGGTGGCAAGCAGATTTGTCCTCGTACCAAAACAGGTTCAACATCCCTGATTTCTGATCGGAGCAGTCCCGACGTCCTTCAGAGCACTTTTAACCCACCGCACACGGCAGGAACATTAAAGGGATATTCCACCCAAAATTGAAATTTTGAATTCCACGGTGAAATACACTGAAACAGATTTCCTTCTACTTCTCCAAATAGAGGCCAATCAGGTAAAAATAAACAAGAATTTGGATTAGATACCAAGATTAAATGGCTTCATCGTTCTCATGTATTGCAGAAGCTGTTATTTATTTTAGTTTATTTTAGTCCTGCCTATCTTCAAAAAGTCTAGACATACATTTATTTCTGGCTACATCAATACAGATGTGACATTCGATAGATCAGCAGTCATTATTTAACAAAGTCTAAGAAGAGAAGAGATCAAACCAATCTGACCAGAAAACTGGACTCAGGGGATGTGGAAATAAATAAAACATGAAATAAAAGAGACTTACAAGTCACAACCGTAACTATTCACTTGTTTATTTCTACATAAGAGGTTATTGCACTTTTTAAGCACAAGAAAAAAAAATTACTGATACTTTTTAACATCTTGATAGATAATTTATTGCCCTCCCGTTGGCTGCAAAAAGGAAAAATAACAAAATGCATTGATTCCCTGGCTTTAATAGCTGTGAAAGCAGCATCTGTTTAATCTGTATCACTCCAAGCAAACAGTCTAAAGAGCTAAAAGTCAAACTTCTCATGGTTCCAATTTAAATTAAATCACCTCTCACATTCCTGATGTGTTCGTTTTGTAGCATGTTATCTTTTTTATTAACTTTATAGCTATGGTGTTTTGTTGATTTGTACCTAGAGATGTGTTATTTAAACATAATGAAAGATGCATGATTATGCTTTGGAGTCTGTCCAGTAAGAGGACAGAATAGAAAATAATGCTCATGAAGGTGTTTTAACAGGGAAACGATTTCAAGAGCACTGAAATGTGATTTTAACTAATACATTAATAGTGTGACCAGTGATGTCCTTTGCCTAAGACATCAGTATTTAAGCCATTGTCTCAACAACATTTATAAGGAAGTCTCCGAACCTCCTGGAAAAAGAATCGGGAGGGTGCTCTTGCATGACTCACAGGGACTCACACTCTTAATGGAAAATTTAAGAAATTGTGAGACAAATTCATATTTGTCATGGGTGTGCTGAACCCATCAAAACAGCATCTCTGAAGATAAATTGAAGCCTTTTTTACATACTTGATATTATCTGGTATTGTTCTGCATAAAGGTTATTATTCTGTTCTATTCTTACAGGAAACCAAAAAAGATTGCAGCGTTCTTCAGTTTAATTCATGAAATTTACCACCCACAGTTCATGCATTTGTTTTTATAAACCTGTCTTCGCCATCAAGTTCACACAGCAAGGTTTTTAGCAGTTAATCACCCGCAGTAGCTAAACAATCACACTTCTGGTCATTGGTGGTTCTAGGGGCGGGACCAAAGGGGCATTGGCCCCTGCTGAAATCTGATTGGCCCACTAAGTGCCCCTGTCCTGTCACTCATCTGTCCTTTGCACAATGACCAGATTATAGGTTGATGCAATTCCATGTCCAAACACTAGAGGTGCTAATGAGCCAAATAGTCATTTCCAGCATGAAATCTTGAGTAATTTATGCTTCTCCGTCAGCTCCGCTAGGCAGAGACACGCACGCATTGACAAAGACGTTTTGCCTCCGGACTTCTCCGTCACCTGGAGAGTGTTGCAAAGCAATTCCCCACCAGGACAACAGAGGGCGTATCACTTTTCTGGGGTATCCTGTCATGTATCCGGTCCAAGATAGCGCATTTACTATTGTGTTTATATTGTGTTTATGTATTTCAGAGACTTTTTAACACAGTGTCCTTCATTCTCCTCCACCGCTTCAGGTGCTCGCCACCTCTAAACTCACGTTTCCCATAATTTCGGATAAAACGCTTGCTGCGTATCTTTATACTCCTCCAGTCACGGGTGAATAAAACTGTCATATTTTCAGTTGTTCCATGAGGTAATCTTTTTTTTTTTTTTTTTTTTTTTCTATTCTTTATTTCATTCATAATATAAACAAACAACAAATAAAACAAAAAACACACAGCATTTAAATAAATTACCAAACAATGAATGAAAAGGAGCAGAGAGAAGAAAAAATCGTATTATGTTCTGCCCCTTTTTACAATACAAAATTAAAATAAGAGAAAATTCAATTCAATATCATTGCTCTTTCAGCTCTTCAATACCAGATTATTTACAATATTACTACTCATTTAACTCAATACTTCACAAACACCATCTTACATTATATTTACATATTTAGTTAATACCATTGATTTAATCAATTTTTAAAATACAGTTAGTGATTTGGATTCTTTTAAATCCTTATTCAGATTGTTCCATAATTTAACACCAACCACAGAAACACAGCATTCCTTCCTTTTAGTCTTAGGCATCTCAAAAACACATGTTCTTCTAAATTTATAACTACCAACTCTTTTTTTGAACAGTTTCAGAATATTAACAGGTAAAGTCTTGCTATTAGCTTTATACATAAGTAGTAGTATCCTTAAGCCCACTAGATCATGAAATTTCAACACTTTATGTTTATAAAATAAAGGATTAGATGGATCTCTATAACGGGTGTTACTGATGACCTTCAAAGCTCTTTTCTGTAAAATAAACAGTGGTTGAATGTAGGTTTTATATGTTGACCCCAGACTTCTACACAATATGCCAAATATGGCTCAATTAATGAATGATATAGTGCTAACAACCCAGAACTATTTAGTAAATACTTGACTCTGTGTAATACCGCAATAGCTTTGACCATTTTACCTTTTATATATCCTATGTGTGATTTCCAACTAAGATCCTCATCAATCATGACTCCCAGAAATTTGATTTCCTTTACTCTTTGAATTTCCACACCATCAATATTTATAGATGCTTCATTATTTTGTTTATCATCAAACACTATAAAATTTGTTTTATCAAGATTTAATGTTAGTCTATTTATATCAAACCAATATTTTACTTTAACCATCTCACTGTTTATCACTTGAATTACATTTTGTATATCTGACCCAGAATAAAACAACGTTGTGTCATCTGCAAACAAAACCGAACCAAGCAAAGTAGACACATTTACAAAATCATTAATAAACAATTTAAACAGTTTTGGACCAAGGACCGACCCTTGTGGCACCCCACATATAATATCACTCAATTCAGATTTTATACTATTTAACTGTACGAACTGTTTCCTATTGTCTAAATAACTTTTTATCCAATGATGTGCCACTCCTCTTATGCCAAGTCGATTTAATTTTTGAAGTAATCTTCCATGATCAATAACATCAAATGCTTTTTTTAAGTCAATGAAATCAAGCTGCTCCGTCTGCTGCTTTTTATTTTTTGAGGGGGCAATGGCGGTTGATGAATTTAAAGGAAGCAACGTCCCGGCCAATCACAAGGTTACGTTCTCCGTCTTGTTCAACTGAAGTTTTATAAAAGTGGGCTCGACTTCGTCCGCCCTTGCGAGCCTGTTGGAGAGCCCTCGCAACAACGGATAATGGCATTGCGTGTCTCTGAACCGACGCAGACGGAGAAGCATAAATTAGGCTTTAGGTAAATAAGATCTCCTATCTGTGTTTTAAAAAGAACAAAAAGTTAAAGGAATAGGCTTTAGGCTGATGGACTCATACTCAGCTTCTATATAAATATTGTGGCCCCTTTATGGCCCCACACTGAGAAAAATCCTAGATCCGCCACTGCTTCCTGTGCACACATAGGAGTCAGGTCCGACAGAAACTTTTATTTACATTTTTGCCAAAAATAATAGAGTATTGTGAGATTGATGGTGGTAAAATGGTTAATAAAATAATGTTAAAAGACTGGCTTTGGCTTTCATTTGACTAGCCATTAGCTCATCAATCCACCTAAACTCTAAACTAAGCACCTAAACTCAGCTCTCTAAAAGTGTATGACGTTAATTATCCATGACTTTTACACAGAAAAATGCTTCTAAATGGCCTAAATAATTTCCATAAACTGTGACAGATACATTTGAAAATGTAGGGTTTTTTAATTTCTTGTAATTTGGCGACTACAAATAGTCACCAACACTCTCTCTTCGTCCGCCAGGCGACGCCTCCTTTTGGCGCATTTTTCAAACAGGAAGTGTGGGTGGAGTAAGACTCTGGTCGGGGAGTTTTTCACACTTCAAATTGTTCCATTGAACCCTAACCCTTTCCCACATCTGAATAAAAATATAGGTTCATTCTGCTTGAATAGGGCTTATTTATGCCTTTACAGGACGTTCTTTTTTAAATGACTGATTCCATTATAACTACTGTAGCTGAATTTTTAGACCGGGTGAGTTTAGGAGGGATAATAAAAATCCTCTTAGGTAATAAATGGAGGCTGCCATGAAGGTCTAAGGGTTTACACTCTGAGTGGAGTAGGTGTGTGAATCAAGATTCAAGGTGATGTCACGTTGCTGGAGGAGGCAGGTGAGCAAACAAGAGACAAAGCATGAGAGAAAACCCTTCAGCAGTTCCAGGAAACGTGTGAATAACAGCTGGATGACGATGCCAAAAGGTAGCACGCTTGATTTTCTAACCGGCTCACATGTTTCAGCCATTGCATAATTGTAGGTATTTAAAAGAAATGGGTCCCAACAAAAGAAACAGTAACAAGCTTCTCTCTGAATGGCCTGGGTTACCAAGAAACACGATTTAAGGCAGAAAGTGTTTAACAGCTTCTGTAAAAATGAACCACTTGACAGAAAAATGTTGGTTTTTAGTTGTTTGAATGAAAAAAGTAAATTATCTCACGGTCATTTTGTGTGTGTGTGTGTGTGTGTGTGGGGGGGGGGGGGGGGTCGTCTGTACAGAGATAAAAGCTTGCCTTGATGTAACCAACCAGCAACTTTAAATAAAACACTCAAAAGTTACTTCTCGTCTGGTTTTTGTCTGTATGTTTTTCTGCAGTTTTATCAGACTACTGAACGGATTTTAATGAACTTCACTGGATTATTATTCACTACTGATCAGGTCTCCCTGGGCTGTAGCTGCTGCTGGCTACTGGAAGATGTGAAACTGTGAGAAAATATTTTAGATGAAACTAGGGCTGGGTCATAAATCGAAAATGTATCATTATCGAAATTTCTGACTCTAACCGATATCATTTTTCCCATGTCAATAAATAGAATAGAATAGAATAGACTTTATTGATCCCACAGTGGGGAAATTCACTTGTCACAGCAGCACCATCACTCAAGAGGATAATTAGAAGAGAAATAAAAACAAGGATTTATGTATACACATATATACACATACACATACATATATATACACATACACAAATTTGGTAATAAAAAAAAGACGTGTGTAGGTTGATGACTTCATGTCCCGTTAAGAAGCTGCACCACCTCGAGTCACATGACAACATGACCCAACATAATACAAGTGACAGCTCCATCTAGTGGACAACTATTGTTTTTGCTCATTCATGTAGTTATCGTCCATTTATCGTTATTGAGGTGAACTCCTCAATATACCGTGATATTGATTTTAGGCCTTATCGCCCAGCCCTAGATGAAATCAAGCTGGGTTATGAGGGATATGTGACATAACTGATGTTGTAACACATTTCTTGTCTCAATTTAGTTTTAGAGTCTTTACTGTGTCTTACTGTGGCTTGCTGCGTAATGTCACTTTCTCTCAGGCATAAGAGGCATGTTTACATTCCTAATATCAGGCAAAACAACGAAAACAAACTTTTCCACCTCCACACATTGAATAAATAGTTTTATCAGGACTGTATAACAACTTCATGCCCGACCAAACACAATAACCCTGGTGAAATCATTTATTACTTACCTATCCATTAGCAGCACGGCTAGGTCAGAGTCCGTAGTTCATGCCTTTCTTTCTAAAAGATCTCTCCAGCGAGGAAAAGACGGCCCAATAATAACGCTGGTCTTTGCTCTTGCTCTATCACGTTCTTTTCGTTTCCTAGATTCCTCTGATAAGGAATTTCTACCTTTCTTTGGTGGATCTGCCACGGCTACAGCAAGTCTACATTATACAATTATGGCAAGCCAAAGGGATCAAAAAATTGCGTGTTCTAAACTCGCATTATGTCCGCCAAAACACTCGATCAAGATGTGCATTTTGGCAGACATAATGCTCGCTTTTAGAACACGCGCTTTTTTTATCCCTTTGGCTTGCCATATTTTGCCATAAAGCAACACCCAGTCAGTACTTCCGGATACGACCCGAGCTCAAAAACTGTATAGTGCGGTAAACAGATGTGGGACCCCCCAACACTATCACAGGTACGAAAATGAACATAATAGATAATAGTATGACGCCTAAACTTTACAAAAAAGCATCATTTTAAGGTGTAAAAGTTGCGGAATGTTGCTTTAAAGAAAAGGTGAGGTAAAGAGGCTTCCAGATGATTGATGCCCCAACATGAATGAGTAAAGGTTTACTTTAGGAGGCACCAAGCATCAAAAAAGCTGCTTTCTGTCTTTCTGTTGTGTTGGCATTGTTGGTGAAGTCATGATAACTGAGCTGTGCTGCTGAGGGTGTGAGAATTTCACATTTCCTCCATAGACTGTTGAAAACATCCAAATAATTTAGTTCGAAGCACTTTTTAAAAAGCAGAAAGGACTTCAGAGTTATCACCAAATTATCTGGACAATGTCCTCAAGCACGTCATTGGATATTACCATCACTTAGATCCAGGGAGTTGTCTGAGCAGTCACTGAAGTGTCAACTCCGACTCATTTGGACATTTTGCGTCGCCACATGCAGCTCCTGCGGGTGCTGTTCAGCAAACGGAGCAGCAGAGGATGAGTGATGTTGGCAACAACACCTTCTACTACCCTTAAAGAAAGGGTTCTCAAAGCTTCTTACATGAAAATGAATGATCAGAAACAAAGAAAACCTGATTTTCTTTTTTCACATGGTCCTCCTCCAGATGCACGTGCTCTTAGTGCTGCTGGGTTCTACCACAGAGGCTCGATGAGCTTCGTATGAAACCACACAATGGAAGAAGAAAAGACAGCTTGATGGCTTTTGCATGTAACACTAGATGTCCAAAGAGTTCAAAACCACTCAACTGTTTAGTTGTTTGAAGAAGTGTGTTTGGAGAAAACTCTGATATGGACAGGGGCGATGCTGGACCAGTCCCAGAAGAGAGGGTGAATAAATACTGGTGCTCAAGTCTTACGGCCTTGGGATTGCCTAGATATCCTGAACATTTTTTCTGCATGTTCAGTGTTTTCTATAAATATTGTCAGACGATGTCTGTCTTGTAGTCTTGAGCAGATCATAGACTGTATTATGTGTAAAATGCTGGAACAAAGTCAAAATGAATATTGACCATTTTGGTCACCAAAAGTGGCTTTCTAAACAATTTTACCCGCTAGCGCTTACTCAATTTTCTCAATGTAGGTTTTCCAAGATAATGATCATGGACTTCATAAGAAGCAGCTGTAAAAGGTTGACAGTTTCAGGTCTCTGGGTGTGAAACTCATCAAGGACCTTACATGGAGCAACAACATTTCAGTCCTGGACAAGAAGGCACACCTACACCTGTAATTCCTCTGAGGCGTACAGGACTTGGAGGTTATATCCTGAGAGCCACCAGTGTGTGGTGGAGAACATCAAGAGCTTCTGCATCTCTGTGTGGTATGGAAACTGCTCTGCAGCTGATATAAAAACTCTGCAGAGGGTTGTGGATGCTGCACAGAAGATGGAAGGAAGCAGCCCGCCTCCTACATCATAAAAGACCCCACCCAACACGTATACGCCACCCTTCCCTTTGACACAGATGCTGCAGAGCACCATGAGCCAAACCACCAGTTTGAGCAACAACTTCTGTCCCGAGGCAGTGAGACTGTTGAGCTTAAGCCAGGCGTACACTGTGTGACTTTTTCACTCATAGCGCCATCTCAAGCTGTACGACTTCCTTGCAGAGCAAAGCTCAGTCATGTTCTCACGTTGTATGACCCAACCTGACTGCTCACACTGAAGGTGTGGTAGCAACATGTCTGACATCAAAACAAGCTGAAAATAGTAGTGTAAACACAACACACTGGGCCTTTGAGTCCAAAAACCCAGAAGACCTGGAGACTGTTGTGCAGTCTTTTGTCCTTCAGGCTTGCCGTAGTTGTAGGAGGACACAGAGGGGTTTATGGGGGTTGGATTTATTTTAAAATAAAACTTATTGATAGAAAAAATCCTTGTTACTGGATAATTGTTTAGTAACTGAAAAAAAAATCTGAATTCTGCTCTAATATGTGCGTCTTGAGATGTATTTTCCTTCAGCTATATAAGTTTAATTTAGGACCAGTGGGTGTTTTTAGTGTAGGCTGTTGGCCTGAAACACAACTGCTAGTGTTTGAGTAGTTATGATGGACTCTACACAATAAAATATGGAGTATAATGTTAAAGAAAATGTCCAGTTGTTGTCTTTTTAAAGCTATGTACCATGACTTCCACATTGCTTTAGTTCATTGTGGAAAAATACAGAAACATTTTAGAAAAAGAAAGTGTAGCATCACTGTCAACGATAAATCTCTTATGTTAACCATTTTAAAGCCTGAAACATGAAATAATATTCAGATCATTTTTTATTAGGTACATTTACAACATTACATCAAGAATAGCAACATTTAATTGGCAAGCGTCTCCTGCAGTACTTAGATCTTCCACAAGGAGGCAGAAGACTTGTAGAGAATACAATGAAGCAGAAGTTTCAGGAATGTACTAATCCTGTTAAAAAGATGGAGGTGTAAGAATATTGGGAATATTTATAGCAAATGTGACACATTTGATGTTAAATGGTTAAAGGGACTCTAGTCAATTTTGGCTTGTTTTTAGCACCCCCTAGTGTTCATTGGTGAAACTGAAAGTAAAACCTATCTCCTTGCTGTGCGTTCGTCTTTTTAACACCTTAATCTAACTGCTGAAATGTCTCCTCAGCCTTAATTAGTTTCTACGGGAGTTATTTGTGACTAAATTAAACAAATCAGCTGTGTTCATGATCTAAACATGCAGGAAACATGCTGGAACCAGACTGCAGAGCCAGGTAGGTCAAGCTGAAATTTTTCTAAGTCCCAACAGACCGGACCGGCAACTGTGAAGTTGCAAGTGGAATATTTTGGCCACAGGGGGCGACAGGGGCTGGGTGGCCTTTCATTAACCCTGTAAAGGGTCATTTTAGCACAAACTGGCTCAAGAACATGATTTAAAAATATTAAAAAGTTACAAAGTGTCCCTTTAAATGGAAAAAAGCAAAAGGAATTAGTTGACTCTTAACAGTGTCAAATGTTTGTCACTACATGAAAACGTTTGATTTTAACAATTTTTTTAGTTACATATAAACACACACCATCTCACACTTCCATGTTACGACCCCGTGTGTGTGCCCTTTAGCCCTCATGTTCCGCTACTGACTCAGTCAAGCCTTTCAGCACCTAGAACAGCTCCTGTCTGTTTGCGTTCTTTCTTTCTGGTCGGCCCCGTTCAGCACCATGGAGAGAGGCACGCTGAGGCTGTGATTTTTTAATCCTTTATTGTGAAGGGCATATTTTCTCGCTAGCTCACACGCGATATTTCGGTTGTCTCGGACGCGCGCGGGACTGAGGAGCGCGTTCATTGGAGGAAGGAAGCAGGACGCGGCTTCAGCGTCTCGCTCCAAAACAACAAAAGTTATAACTGAACCCGACCAGCAGTGACCTACGGGATCTAACCATGTATTTACGAGCCCGGGCCTCGCCTCGTGCGTAATGGCGTCCTCCTTTGTTGTTGAGTTGGGAGAGAAGCAAGCTCATCCAGGCATCGGCTCTTATGCTGTTGTGAAGATGGAATACACACACCGATTGGAGTTTTGTCTCCCGTAACACGGATTATAACACGAGTCGTCAACGGTAAGACATAATTTATGCGTTTCACGTTATGAAATGAGCTTTGTTGTGCTTGTTGTGGTTCATATTTGTTTATATTAGGCCGTTGTGCCGACATAAAGGGCCAGAACTCAAGTTCTCGTGTTGGAGTGCGCGTGCTCGTGGGGTGCATGTGAGCTGGTTGAAGAAGGCAAGATTAAACAAACGCGTCAATGTTAAATATCGGCTTCTCAGCCAGTGAAAAATCATTAGGAAACCATTATAGACATGTTTTTAAGTGGAAAAGTGAAAATTTCAGGTGATGACCCCTTTAAGACTTCTCCAGACAAAGAGGAGACTCAGAACTGCTCTTCCTGGTGTCATAGGTTGCTAAGATAAGGATAACATTGTCATTCCTAAGAACTCTCTTTAGCTCTCTAGTCATTTTGGTGTTTAATATGGTTTTGGCTGAGAGTTCTTTTGTTTACATTAGAGGACGTATAGTTTGAGATCAATTACTTGGTTTGTCTTTAAAGGAACACTTGTTAGTTTTGGCTTGTTTTTAGCACCCCCTAGTGTTGGTTAGCGAGAGTGAAACTTAATCTAACTGCTGAAACGTCTCCTCAGCCTTCATTAGTGTCTACAGGAGCGGTTCATCACTAAATCAAACCAATCAGCTGTGTTCATGATCTAAAACATGCAGGAAACATGCTGGAAGCAGACTGCAGGTATGTCAGCTGAGTTTTTCCAGCAGGGACCGGACCGACACTCTGAAGTTGCAAGTGCGGTATTCTGGCCACAGAGGGCGGTGGGGGTCTGAGTGACATTTCATTAACCCTAAAGGGTCATCCTAGCACATACTGGCTCAAGAACATGATTTAAAAATATGAAAAAGTTGCAAAGTATGACTTTAAGAAGTTTAGAGTGTTGAGCCATGGGCCTGTTAAGTGATGCCGTTGTTTACGCCTGAGCTTTTACAATTCCATGTTTGACTTAGTTTAGTTTACCACATGGTTTATCCTCCCTGGTGCTAGGAACAGGGAGTCACTTTATGTTAGTAATCAGGTCTTGCTGTTATATATTCAAGACTCTTTTGTTTAAGTAATAAACCTTTTAACTCGTGATTATTTCCCCTTTCACAGACTTTACTCTATTATTTCTCTGTTATTCCCCTCAAACCTCCTAGACCTGACCAATGGGGACGTAACAACCCGTGTGTGTGCGTGTGTGTGTGTGTGTGTGTGTGTGTGTGTGTGTGTGTGTGTGTGTGTGTGTGTGTGTGTGTGTATCTTTCAAGCCTTTGTCTGCCTTTGTTCGGGGCCTTTGGCACATCTAGTGATTCAGCTCTACTATCACTAAAGTAATGTAACAGCAAAATGGAAGAAAATAAAAAAGCTCAGAACAAATAAACCTCCCTGGGCGTGTTTTAACTGAGGATGTGCAACAATCAATATTATTATTGACTGAGGGGAGAGGTAGTATTTGTTTGCCTATCGATTAACTTAACGCTTATTTTTACTTTTCTTTCTGCCGTCATCGCTCCAGACGCTCATTCAGAACAACTGACTGAGCATCGAGGAGCCTCTCAGCGTAAATGAAGTTTTCTGGTGTTTTCCTATGTATTTAAATGTGAATGAAAGAGCGATACTTGTGTAAACTCACTCAACAATTGTCCCATTAAGGACTCAGTGGAAACACTTGGAGGAGAAAGCAGAGAGAATGTGCTGCAGGTTGATTTTAGACAGCTAATCCATAATCTCCTGTCATAAAACTGTAACCATTCAGCAGCACACTGGTGATTTATACAAATGCAGCCTGTTAATCATTCAGCGAAGGCACAAATGTACAAATCAACAATCTTCATAGCCTGCATCCTAACAGGGATGGTAAATTTCAGCATAGCCATTTCCTTGGTCTTAGTGTTTTATTCCCATCCAGACTAACCACATCTAAGTTTATGACTTCATAGTTTTGATTTATGTTTAGACTGGTTCTCACTCTCAGTGGTTTTATTTCCGTGTTGTGCTTTTGATTTTCTTTGTTCTGATTTTATTCCCTACCTCTCTCTAACCACCGTAATGTGATGCATTCAACTTTTCATGTCCTCGTCTTATCTGTCTAAACGCATCTGGTTACAATCACTGCACCAATAAAGTCAGGCTCACATTCCTGCCTGATTTCCTCCTGACCTTTGTTCTTTACAAAAGTTGCTCACTGAGAGCATCAGCTTTTGTTGCACCGTTTCCATGGTTACGTGAACAATGATTGACACGAGGCTTACTTTGGAATGAGTCAAATTCAGTCTCCCTACATAGCTGCTGCTTCTTTTTAACGTAATGCTGTTCATCATTATTATCATCATTATTATTATTATTATTATTATTATTATTATTATTATTATTATTATTATTATTATTAAAGTGGACATGGGGGCAGTTCCACTGGACTGGCAGACCGGGTGGTGGTTCCCTTATTTAAAAAGGGCACCACAGGGTGTGTTCCAACTACAGGGGGATCACACTCCTGAGCCTCTCTGGTAAGATCTATTCAAGGGTTCTGGAGAGGAGGGTCCGTCGGATTATCGAACCTCGGATTCAGGAGTTAAAAATTGGTTTTCGTCCTGGTCGTGGAACACTGGACCAGCCCTATATCCTTAGGGGGGTACTGGAGGGTGCGTGGGTGTTTACCCAACTAATCTACATGTATTTTGTAGATTTGGACCCTTGAGGGGCCCTGTGGGGGATACGTCGGGACTATGGGGTACCAGGCCCTTTGATACATGTCCCTGTACGACCAGTGTCAGAGCTTGGTCCACATTGCCAGCAGTAAGTCGGGCTCATTCCCAGTGAGAGTTGGACTCCGCCAAGGCTGCCCTTTGTCACCAATTCTGTTCATAACTTTTATGGACAGGATTTCTAGGTGCAGCCAAGGTGGTGAGGGGATCCGTTTTGGTGACCTAAGGATCAGGTCTCTGCTTTTTGCAGATGATGTGGTCCTGTTGGCTTCATCAGAACGTGATCTCCAGCTTTTGCTGGAGCAGTTCGCAGCCGGGTGTGAAGCAGTTGGGATGAGAATCAGCTCCTCTAAATCCGAGACCATGGTCTTGAGTCGGAAAAGGGTAGAATGCCTTCTCCAGGTCAGGGACGAGGTCCTGCCCCAAGTGGAGAAGTTCAAGTATCTCGGGGTCTTGTTCACGAGTGAGGGAAGGGTGGAGCGTGAGATCGACAGGCGGATTGGTGCTGCGTCTGCAGTGATGCGGGCGTTGTACCGGCCTGTTGTGGTGAAGAGGGAGCTGAGTCGAAAGGCGAAGCTCTCAATTTACCAGTCGATCTACGTTCCTACCCTCACCTATGGTCACGAGCTTTGGGTAGTGACCGAAAGAACGAGATCGCGGATACAAGCGGCCGGAATGAGATAGGGTGAGAAGCTCGATCATCCGAGAGGGGCTCAGAGTAGACCTGCTGCTCCTCCACATCAAGAGGAGTCAGATGAGGTGACTTTGAAATCTGGTTAGGATGCCTCCTGGACGCCTCCCTGGTGAGGTTTTCTGGGCACGTTCAACCAGGAGAAGACCCAAAGGAAGACCCAGGACACGCCGGAGGGATTATGTTTCTCTCATCTGGCCAGGGAACGCCTTGGGATTCCCCTGGAGAACCTGGTCGAAGTGGCTGGGGAGAGGGACGTCTGGGCTACTGCCTCCGTGACCCGACCCCGGATAAGCGGACAATAATAATATGGATAATGGATGGATTATTTTAAGTAATACTATTTTTCTAGAGAAGAATCTTTTTTCTCTTTAGACTAAAAAATAAGATAAAATGTCTAAAAATGAGACAGTTTTCTTCTTAAAAATCAGTTTTTGCAGTGCAGTGGTGCGTATGACTGTCCCACCGTAGAGCACATGTAACTATTTATTATGATGTCTTTTCACTTTATCAGTGACTTTTGAGACCTGAGCCAAAAATGCTAAATTGAAAGTACTTAGATTTTTGAATAAAAAATTACCTGGCTAACAATATAAAAAGCACAAAACATTAATTAAATAAGTAACAAAGTAATTGTTTTTTCTTTTATCAAAATGGAAAACAATCTGTAAATCTGTGCAGAAATAAGACATTAGAAGAGTTTCATGCATCCTTCATCAGCAGAATCTGGGTCACGTTTTCTTCTGCTGCATTTAGTCAGGTTTTATGAATGGTGCTCACAAGTTTGCTTTCATGGTAAAGGTCAGTGCGAGTTTGTGATGACATAAAGTAAAAGGCTGTGATTAATGAAACAGGAACTTTGTTAGGCTTCACGTTATTAAAGACCCTTAAACACTGATTATTCTTTTATCTCCAACAAAGAGACGTTCACACTCACTTCTCTTTATTTTAAAACTTATTATTTAGTTAAGAAAAAAATAGGTTGTTTAAGGCAAAAGATGTGAACATATTGACCAGAATTCTTGTCAAAACAAGTTCTTGAGATATTGGCTGTGTACAAATCCAGGGGCTGAAGGCCGAATGTGTCACAGCAAAACGACGAAGGCTGACAGAAATGCATCCTTCTTTTCCCCGGATTTGAAGGATGGGTCTGATATATCCTTCATGACCTCATCCCAATATTCATTGTGGCCTGAATAGGAGATGTTAACATATTAATATCAGGCGGAACAAAAGTTAAAAGCTTAAAGCAGGTGTGGCGTTCTTTTGAATTTATTGTTGTCAAAAACAAAGGAAAATCATTTTAAACAAGCTCATGACACTAAACCTGCTGTAGCTCCTCGAGGATAAGATAAGAAATAAAAAAGCCGTGCAAAATTTTGAGCTCCATTTTCACTGGCTTCTGTTTAGCATCCTCATGGTTGCTAGGCAACAGGACATAAGCTGAGGTAAGGGCAGGAATAAATCTGAAGGCTTGACCGTCCTGTTTCACAGCCGCTCACCTTTGGTCTTTTTGGTCGATGACTGACCCGGGGTCTGTTACCACACCAGCCCAGCTAGACCACTGAAGAACGCAGCCCCTGAATGTAACACAGTTACTGTTCAGGTAATAAGATAAAGTCATTTCTAGATGTCTCTTCTCTTGGCTTCCATTATAATCTGATACGAGAGAGAAAACAAAAAGAACTTTTGCAAAAAGAGATAAAAAGCATCAAAATCCCCAAACTTTACTTTGACTTAAATCACCTGAAATAAATAATAAAAAGATGCAAATTTGGAAAATGTATAAAAATTAACTCTTGAAATGTAAACACCAAATTTAACAAATAAAACGTTTATCTGTTGGCCAGTTTGGATAATTTAGTTCAACATTCCAGCACATACACAGCGTCAGGCTACACACACACGCACACACACACACACACACGCTTACAGAGACACAGCGGTGACTAGATAAACAGCACTGTCTCTTTGTGAAACCTGCAGATGCAGAACGGGTGACAGAGCTAAAATATTTATACCCATATCGTCCCAGTCACTTCTAAGAGACGGAGCGAGGGAAAGAGAGACGGAGAAAGGGGAAAAAGGACGATGTTCAAGAGGAAAGGCAGCCCACGAGAAGGAGGGCGATGGAAAGTGTCAGTGTGTATGAGAGGCTAAAGGAGAGTGATAAAAGCAGAGAGAGAAAGAGAGGGAGATGAGTGTGCAGCACAGATGCCAAATGAATCTAGGGCAGTTCAGGAAAAAAAAGGAAAAACAAGGCATTATTCCAAAATCCACTTGCTACGCATGTGCAAGCATGTGTGCGTGCGTGCATGTGTGTGTGTGTGTGTGTGATGTGCTGGAGAATGCAGCACATTAAGCATCCACCTCTTGTCAAAGTAACACACCAGAGGTTAAAAAGCGAGCAGAAATAGCACCACTGTCTTTTCCTTCATCGCCTTTTAACACTCTGAGCTCCGCTCTTCCTCACTCCCACTCTCCTCGCAGCCTCCTCTGCCTCACCGCCACGACGACACGGAGACCTCAGCTCTCTCCATCCAACCCAAACACCCAAAGAGTTTATGTATGTGAGAAGTGGGGGGGTGGGGGAGGGGATGGGGAGAGGTTGGCCAACCAAAGATCATGGCAGATGGTGTCCTTACTTAACACACACACACTCTCTCTCTCTCTCTCTCTCTCTCTCTCTCTCTCTCTCTCTCTCTCACACACACACACACACACACACACACACACACACACACACACACATACACAGGAGGCGTATCTCCACAGACCTGCGCGTGGAGCATCTCTGCGTGTATTTTTGTTTACAGTTTTTGCTACAGTCGCATCAGGTGACTGTTAGAATCCCTTTTGAATGTATTTATGTTCATTAGAATCATTAGGACCGTATCACTGCTGCCAATCATCTTGAAATGGCTGCGGCTCCTCTTCTCCCACACAGTCTTTTGCTTCCTAATAGTTTTTTTTATTATTATTTCTGTACATAATTTCACATCACAGTGAACTGAGAATATGAGTGAGTCCATCCTCCATTAGTACCTGAAAATATCTTTAACTTATGGCCTTAACGAACCCCCCAACCCTGTATAACGAGGTATTTATTTTATTTGTTTGATTATTGGTTTAAGTCACACAAGCTTACATCTGTTCTCTGAGTTTATTGGTCGTGGCAGAAAAGGTTTGCTCCGAGACTTTGGGGACTTGTTATGTCATGGCCTCAGTCAGAGCCTGCAGGACGAGGATGAGGCGGTGGCAGGGCTGAGCGGGAAGCGGTACAGAAGTGCAGAGCAGCAGCAGCTCAGCCACAGCAGGATGGAGGCGGGAAGTTTCGCTGCTTAAACCGACGCACAAACCAGGAGCGTGTGGAGGTTTAAATCACACCTCGTGTTTTATTTGGGCTCACATGTATTTCTCAAACTGACTCTATAGTGTAAAAGCTCTCTCTCTCTCTCTCTCTCTCTCTCTCTCTCTCTCTCTCTCTCTCTCTCTCTCTCTCTCTCTCTCTCTCTCTCTCTCTCTCTCTCTCATCTCAATTAGACTGGACAGCTTTCTGTCATGAGAAGCATGTCCATCCATTCACACTGCCAATAACACACACACACACAGTTTTACAGTGAGTAAAGCAAAACCCTTCCCAAAACTGGAATACATATTTTTTACATGAATAATTCTTCCATTAACCCCTTGTAGACTGTTGTTACACATTAGCCCAGGGGTCTCCAACTCCAGTCCTCGAGAGCTACCATCCTGCTAGTTTTCTGTGTTTCCTGCTCTGCCACACCTGAATGGAGTAATTTAATCCTCACCTTACCTCTGCACAGGCCTGTTAATTACTCATTCATTTCAATCAGGTGTGTAGGAGCAAAGAAACAGCTAACGTGCAGGGTGGTATCTCTCGAGGACTGGAGTTGGAGACCCCTGACTTAGCATCAAACCAGCAATGTCAAAAGTGCAAACCGGGAGCCACTTGTGGCGCTTGGAGTCTGTTTAACCCTCAACTTAAGAGTTGTGTCTCTCCTGCAGGCTGTTGATGCAGATTAAAGAAAAAAAACTATAAAATGTTCATATTCAAACAAATATATATATTTTTAAATGTTAAATGTTACATTCAATCTAAAGTAAATGGTAAATGATGAATGGCGTGACCTTGTATAGCTCCTTTCAGAGTCAGAGGACTCCAAAGCGCTTTACATTACAGTGCATCATTTATCCATTCACACACACATTCACACGCTGGTGGTGATGCGCCACAATGTAGCTACAGCTGCCCTGGGGCACACTGACAGAGGTGAGGCTGCCGAGCACTGGCGCCACCGGTCCCTCCGACCACCACCAGCAGGCAAGGAGGGTGAAGTGTGTTGCCCAAGGACACACAGTGGCATTCTCCACCGGGAACCAGAATCAATACTACAACCCTCCGATTACTGGACAACCCGCTCTACCTCTGAGCTGCTGCTGCCCCACGTTCTCCAAGTCAAAGGACTCCAACGCGTTTTACACTACAGTCATTAACACACACACACACACACACACACACACTGATGGTGATGAACTACATTGTAGCCACAGCTGCCCTGAGGTAGCCTAGAATCTAGACTGTTATTTGCCACTGCAAGTTGATCCTGGCCTTCCTTAGCCTAGCTGTTAGCTCATCAATCAGAGAGCTGCCTACAATAGGTAAACAATTAACTGTTTGTCGTTTAAAGCCAGCAGACTTTCCATAGAAAAAAAACAAAAAAGCAAGTTTTCTTTAGTCATGGAGCTGTAACGTTTACTCTCAGCTCTGGACTGGAAACACTTTTAGGGAAAAGGATTTCTCCTGATTCTGCGACTCTTTCCTCCCTAGATTCACTGCAGGCAGCCTACCTGGTGTGCTTGTAGCAGCCTATAAGAGTGCGTGTCATTCAGGAAAGATTCTGCTGCTGGAGTTGTTTTACTAACCCACTCTCTATTTCTTCTTTTTTACACTTATTTCATACCAAAAATCTTCTTGTTGCACCAATTACCTCCCTGTTCCCAGACACTTTCTGCCTCCCTCAGCCCCGTTCACTCCCTTCACACCTCAGCCCACTTTACAGGGAAACGGGGGTCTCATCCAGATCTCTAAATCTGAAACCTTGTCAGCAGTTATAAGAGGGGCTCCCACAAGTTCCCATACGTGAAGGAGTGACGGTTGTTGTGAAGCATGAATGTCGCATCGATTGCAACAGCTGGTAGGCTGAAAGCGAGCACAGCGTGCCACGGCCAAGAATGCGATGTGGAGTGTGCGAGTGCGAATGCCTCCCAAGGGTTATCACTCGCTGGATCTTTGCATAATCCCTCCTGATGGATGCTGGGATCGATGCGGAGGGCGTGGCTGGGAAACGGAGGCCACGAAGGGTGGAGGGAGTGGTTGCAGATCTGAGATTGCCAACTGTGCACAAGCAAGCTGACGTATAGGTTACAAGCACATGATGTACTCAGTAAATCACATTCAATTTAGCCTTATGCTAAAACGTGCATGAAAAATGTTGGGATTTTCACAGAGCTGCAGACTTACGAGAGTCGACTATTATATATTTTATGTGTAGATGAAAAATTAAAGAGGTGAATAATGTATGAGGTGTTTTAATGTGAATGAGAGCAACAAACTCAACCACTATTTGCTCCTTTGTTTTATTCCAATCAGCATCCCAATGTGGTGTTAAAAACTTTTGTTTTTTCCTGTCTGTGTTGGATTTTATCGTTTGTAAAACATGAGTTTGTGTTTTAATACTGAGACGAAGCAGCCTGTGATTTAAAAACTGGTAAGCTTTCACTAACCCTCCCTTCCATCTGTTTTTTTATCCCATCAGTAATCAAAAAGCAAACATTACACATGGCTGTTGCATCACTGTTTCAGTTTTCGAGCATCTCCACATTTCTGCTGCCACACAGCCGTTACGGGTAAGAGAACACAATCTGCAGCATACAAATGACTAAAGAAATCCATGTTTATAGCTGCAGCCATAAAATCCGACCCGGAAGGCTGTCTCCCTGACAGCATTTCATCACGGCCTCCGAAGTTAACCTCAGACCCATCATCCGGCTGGATCAAAGTGTCAGGTGAATTAATTAGGTCAATCGAGCCTAATGTGTGTAGGTTTCAGAGCGCTGCATTATTGGCTCTTGACATTACCGTTTCAATAGCTGCAGTGGCTCTGAAGCATCTGAACTGGCGTTGCTGTTATCGTTTCCCTCTTCTACGCACATTAAACTCCACCACCTCATCTGTTTTAGTGTTTTTATATAAACACAGGTAAGCAGGGAGAAAATTACACATCAGGTTTCCACCAGCGTGACATCCATCACCTTCTGAGATCCTCTGAAACAGACAGCGCTATGGATTCCCTAAATTATGGCTCAAGCTATTCGATAGATGAAGTGTAGATTACACAGCATCACGGCGGTGGATTCGGTTGGTAGGTGGTCGTTACTTTGCTCTCCTGAACCTCCATTCCATAATAATCACCTCCTTCCCGCCCTCTTTTTTCTTTGTAGCACTGATATGTGATTGCAATTGATTGGAGCCTGCTCATCGTTCCTCCAGGGGCCACATCAGGAGGCAAGGCCCAAATGGAGGGAGAATTAAGCAATGCGTGGAAGCCAAATGGGAGCAATAAAATCTGAAAATTATAAGACACCAAGATTGGAAGGCAACACTATGCGTTTTTATTTAATTCAAGTGGGCGTGGCCTGGCATGACTTAGGTTCAGCTCAGAATGAGAGAGGGTTTCCTTATTGACGGTAAAGTAAAAAGCTCATTTACAGCACGGTATTAAAAGGGATCCACTTACTTAGCAAACTAATATGCCTCATTGTCATTTTTGCAAGACAGTTAGATGGATTAGCTATTGATCCCACAGACGTACACACGCGCACAAACGTAGGACCTTAAAGGGATTTAATTTAGTCACACTGAAGTGGGTTTCTGTGCAAAACAGGAATAATTAATATTTGAACAAAAGTAGATATGTTTATGAATGGCCTCTGTTCAGAGAAATTGAGATGAACAGTTCATCAGAGTGCAGCTTCATAGCAGTACATTCAACACTATTTCATACATTTTCATGGGTATTTGAATGGAACTATAAAAGTATAAAAAGTATTATTAATATCACAAGGAAAATGTCGCACTTATGAATTTTTCATTATTACCGGGCCTTTCCCCCGGATGAGCAAGCATCGCTTAACGTCTGCAAAGCGAAGTATGCAGTAACTAGCCAGCGTTGTAGTGGATGGGTGCATTTCGCATTGCTCCGCTAAATTTACACTTCGAGTCTATTTTTATGTGCTATAATTTCAGAACACGTCAAGCTCAGCAGTTCAGCTCGGGCAAGACAGGAAGTCAAATGTTAAAGCAGTGTAAAACATCTTTCAAAATAAAAGTCACATTTAGATTTCCGGTTCTTAAGTAGTAAAAAAAAGTACGTCATTACCTGTGAGACCTCCGTAGCTGATGTAAACAGATCAGAAAATAAGCCACAGACCTTTTTGGATACTTGCTGATGTCTTAGGCCTGAAATATACTCGCGTTGATGCAGGCATTTGTTCACATACTTGCTGCTGCACTACATGTAGTACTGGAGTGGTCCACTAGGGGGCACACTAGAGAACTCAGACCGAATAGAGTCCCAGGTTTGTAGGGTACAACCAAAACAAACATGGCGTCAATAGAAAAGATCAATAACTGGTTCATTTTGAGATAGCGGCAGAAAAAAAGACAGCAGCGGTTTCGCAGATAGTATGAAAAACCTCAAAACCAAAGACAGAGTGACCATGGCGAGGGTGTCGTTTTATCAACTCCACCTACTGGTTACTCATATATTGCAGCTTGTGAACGTGTCACGTTCATTCCAGGGGACGCGCACAAACGACACTTCAGATTAACACAAGTTACGCGAGGCAGGCATTTTAAACACATGCTTCATTAAAAACCAAGTATATTCCCGGCCTTACTCCTTGCTTCTTATCAGGTTAACTGCCAAAATCACGCGTGGCCCTGCAATTCTCCAGTGATTCCATGACCTTGCAGGACCAGCTGGTTGGAATGGTTTTGCTGTCATTTTGCTTCTGAAATGCTCCTGGAGCAGATTTGCAATTTACACACCATGTTCACATTAAAGTTATTAAAATCAATTCATGGGAGTTTCCATAGAGGATCACAGAGCGGAGACACAATTTATCTACACAGAGCATCGATTTTGTGTTGCTAGTCCTGCAAACCAATGTCCTAATATCAGCCGTCTGTTTTATAAACCCTGTTTTAAACAACAGCCTTTGCTTGTGAACGTTTTTAATGATCTCCCATTAGTATTTGATAAACACTGCTGCAAACCTAAGCTACACACAAGGATCCGTAAACACCAGCTGGTTATAATAAAGGAACTGATGTTTATAAATGGTGTTTTGACTTGTGCTTGTGTTCAGGAGGAATCTGACCCTCTTCAACTGCATGACTGGTGACTAAAAACACAATGTGCAGTAAGATGAGCCAAAGTTAGCTGAGTTTATTTCTCTGATCATCTGTTTTCTACTTTATGCTGAAGCACTTTGTTATAAGTAAAAGTGAAACCAACTCAGAGATTTTAAATGTCGCACTGATAACATTTTCCTTGGTAGGTGGCTCTCTTCTCAGTCATACAATCATAGAGAATAGATAGAGATCAGGAGCTGGGCATTAACGTACTGAACTAATACACATGAATAAAAAAATACCTTTATTTAGACATCCAGTGATTCTAATAATAATGCATAAAAGTTGCTTGAACTGCTGTGAAATTTTGGAGAATTGAGCTTTTTTTAGGACACTCTGATCTTGACTAGTTGTCTGTTGAGCAATTAGCTCATCAATGCTATAAAGTAACTATTTCTCCAAACAGAGGCTGTTCAGGAAGGAAGGAAAATAGTGATTATGTAAACCTTTTATACAGAAATACACTTAAAGATAGATGAAAAATAGTCTTAATGTATAAAAAATCACCAGAATTTAAAAAATAATAATAATCTAAGTTATCTCTAGGATAAAATACACGTCATTTGAACCTTGTGCATTCACATTCTGCATACAGATCATGTTCAAGTAATCAAGCACCTTCAGTCTACACAACATGTGAAGCTCGTGACCCACAAAGCGCCACTTTAATCTGACTCATGGTGCTGAAGCTCTGCACCCTGTCCACTCTCTGTCTCCATCATCAGATTAGGACACAAATATGTTTAAAGATGCACAACTAGATCATTAAAACGAAAATAAGAATAAACATTTCCTTAGTTGCTATGCTTGGCAGTCTACAGTGTGTGGGCGTGCAGGAATCTGTGTGGTCCATCGGTCAGTAGCCGGACACTGTTGCTGCTGCTGCTGCTGGCATGAAATCCGTGTGTGTGTGTGTGTGTGTGTGTGTGTGTGTGTGTGTGTGTGTGTGTGTGTGTGTGTGTGTGTGTGTGTGTGTGTGTGTGTGTGTGTGTGCGTGTGTGTGTGTGTTGCACACAATCGCATCCACTCAATAACTCATGCATGCGGGAGAACTAAAGGTGGCTTAAGCCCTCACTGCAGGTGGAGTGTCGTGCGACTGAGTAGTCCGCGCTGCTGGAGAGCTGGACCATTTACTCTACAGGAAAAAAAATAGAATAAAGGCTTGAATAAACGCTCACGCGCGCGTGCACCACCAGTTTTATCCCCCTGCGTGATTCCTCCCTCGACACTAAATCCCTTCTCGCACATCTGTCCATGGCGCGCATTGTGTCCAGCCATCCTATCTCCGCAGAATCCAGCGTAAATACCTCCTGGCTTCATGTGACACTTTAAATCGATGAGCACAGATTTAATCACTTCTGGCGAACGTTTAAAACGTGCAGGCACGATGAAAGCCACCGCATTTGTGTCACTGCAACTCTCCAACAATTAACCAAAATCATCTGTGTGAGGTTCTGTTGCACCAAAGAGTCAGGTGCGTTCTCGCCCTGCCCTCGCTCAGATCCACTGATTTATCACAGCGACCTGAAACTGAACCTATTCTTAAATCTTAAAGTGACAACAAGCATTAAAAAGCACAATACCTTCACTTCTCTCTCCTCCAATATGATGCGTCCACTGGCTGGAAGCAAAGCGGGAGAATTTTCTTCTTTTTTCCCATCCAACGTCGTGGGCTGAGCTCCACGGCGGCAGAGGATGACTGAGAGAGATGGAGAGCAGCAGAGGAAGAGGAGAGAGAGGAGCAGGGGAGGGGGTGCACAGACCTCTGCGTAGAGTAATATAGTGTAACTGCAGTAAGCATTCGCCTCTGCAACTGGAAACACTGATGCACTGATGATGGGCTCCTTTTGTTGACAGGAAATAAGGAAATTAAAGGTT
The DNA here is from genome assembly GCA_006937985.1 of Aphyosemion australe. Lineage (NCBI taxonomy): Eukaryota > Metazoa > Chordata > Actinopteri > Cyprinodontiformes > Nothobranchiidae > Aphyosemion > Aphyosemion australe. Next base: position 173,384 of record SSNS01000373.1, read on the forward strand.
TTTAATCCTTAAAATTAAAGAAATAATAATGGAGGTTGATGGAGATGGACAGATTTCACTGACATGTGTGATAAAAACACATTTCAATAAGTAATAAGTAGAGCTTAACAGACATGCAACAAAAAGCTCTTCCAGTTAACAGTTCTTCACTGGTGTTAATTATTCAACATGCACAAGCAACGTTTAAAACTGGTCCACTCACACGGACCAAAGCCAGTTCTTACAAATGATGTGGTTTCATTGATGAAATGACCAAATGTTTGGTGTTTCAAATTCTCTAGCTCTGATCTGCTCATGATTCAGTGACATCACACCCACAGCTTCAAAAATAAAAATGAAATTTTAGCAACTTATGTCATTCAGTCAGGAATGGTGTGATTACTTGTAGACAAAATCTGCAAAAGAGTAAAAAATAAATAGAAATGTCCCTATTGGCAGGATTGGGTGAAACAGGTGAATGAACTCATCCAGAGTTCTACCGGGACACAAACTGATGGACTTCACACGAGTAAATTCATATTTTTATATCTTCTGTGGTTTTGATTCAATCTTAGTTTAACTTTTATACACTTTTGAAGATTTGAAATGATGATGCACCCTTTAAAATCAAAACTTTCAAATCCTTTGTGAACAAACTGACACAACTTTGTAGCACATGTACCAATCATAAATCAAATGATGACATCTTTCACCCATCGTGTCTCTAACTGCTATAGGACTTATGGTTTTCTCTCACATACCCACAGTGAGTGGACACTCAATTTTCCATTGATTTAATGTACATGTCAGCTGAAAATATTCAGTTTATAACAGAAAATTAATTAAGCCAAGGGTCAAAAACATTTGTGAAGCTGAGAGCTGCTTTATGGGTACTGAACCATACTAAGGGTTTCAATTTGATACACAAAGTTTTTTTCATGGGCACAAAATTGACCCTTTAATTAGAATAGATCAGAGTTTAACTAAACTTCATAATAAAATTATTTTAATGTGTTCCTTGGTTATTTATCAATGGTAAATTTTAATGGTACATGGCTTGTATTCATTTAGTGCCTTCTAGAACGCTAAACCCCCCAAGGTGCTTTACAACACACCAGTTATTCATCCATTCACAGACTGGTGGTGATGAGCTATAGCCACAGCTTACCTGGGGCACACTGACAGAGGCGCCACCAGTTCATCCGACCACCACCAGAAGGTAAGGAGGGTGAAGTGCCTTGCCCAAGGACACAACGACTGAGCGAGATGGACACTTCATTCCTCGGCCACGGTCGCCTATAAAATTTCAAATGTATATTAAAGGAGCACTAGTCAGTTTTGCCTTGTTTTTAGCACCCCCTAGTGTTCGTTAGCGAAAGTGAAACTTATCTCCTCGCTGTGCGTTCGTCTTTTTAACACCTTTATTCTGCCCTTCTGTTATTGTTTTCTATGATGTTGGTTAGCTGATGCATTTCTTTGTTTTTCCTCCAGAGGTCAGTGTTTCTCCTTGGGGTTTGGGTCTTCTTCTTTTGTTGTTCTGTGTGAGCCACACTGCCCTCTGTGGTCATGTGCTGTAAGCAGCAGGGTAAAAGTCAGTCAGTGTGAGAAAATGCTCGAATGAGGAAACAAGCTTCACTCTTGCTGACCAGTTTACATTTTTGGGAAGTTTGTCAAGCCATAATCTGTGAGTAATCAGGTTTTATGACTTTAATTTGCATTTAGTTCGTTGCTTTTAAGGTGTTTAAGTTGTTTTACCTCATTGAAGGAAATGTTTGGGATGAAGGTGTAGCATGAAACAAGCTATGCTGTTAATGTTTGTTTTTGGTTACAAAATAAGTCAACAACGACACTTATGTGTTATTTTGTTGTATGTTTGCAGTCTTACAATTAAAAGAAGAGAAAATGGTCTTCAGTGAAGACGCAAAGACAAAACGCTGTGTGCTGTCGTTCCTGGAACCAACTCTTCTTGTGTTTAGCTCGCTGCATAGGTTGAGTAATCATACATTCAACTGAGGGCAGCAGAACCTTAATCTAACAACTGAAATGTCTCTTCAGCCTTCATTAGTGTCTACAGGAGCGGTTCATCACTAAATCAAACAAATCAGCTGTGTTCATGATCTAAAACATGCAGAAAACATGCTGTAAGCAGACTGCAGCACCAGGCATGTCAGTTCCATTTTCCAAGTCCTGCATGGAGCGGCCCACCACTCTGAAGTTGCAAAGGTGGTATTCTGGCCACAGAGGGCGGTGGAGGTCTGAGTGACATTGTAAATGGTCATTTTAGCACATACATAATTTTAAAATATGAAAAATTTCAGTAAAAAAGGAACGTTAAACGCTGCTCAGTGGTGAGTTTTGCTATTTTTAGAACAAGCCTGGTGGCACCAGGTTGGTGACTGTTGTCCTAAACATTACATCTGACCATTAAGCCCTTTTTATAAGACACATCAAGCCGGCAAATCAGCTTAATATTACCGCAACGGTGTGTCTTATAAAGGCACCATGGCGGTATGACATTGCGGGAATTTTGCGGCATCTGTGCCGCTTCACTTGATAGTAATATTACCGCAACGCCGGACTTGTGAACGCACATCAAGCCTTGGCGCAACAGAGGGAGGTGTCATGATCACGTGATGAATTAATGCCGAGCTCCAGCCAGAAACTATATTGAAAATGAAAGTAAACATGGGAATAAGTTTCTCTTTTTGCTTTTTTGTAGCAGTTTGCTTTTGTAAACAGAACCAGCTGACATGGTAAACTGGAGCGATGCAGAGCTCCAGCAACTTCTCTCCGTTAGAGCTGGAGCTCAGATCATCAGACAGTTCACGGGGACCGTGGAGGTCAGACACCTTTAGGAGCAGCTTGTGAAAAACTTAAGGAGTTCAACTTAGATCACAATAAAAAGCAAGTTATGGCCAAGATACACGGAAGTACGCGGCAGCGCAGCGACCTCCCCCATACCTCCTTTATGCCGCCATTGCGTAATCTTTTATAAAAGGACACGATTGCGCCACATTACCACCACGGTCTGACCACTTATAAACCACCTAAAATCACTGTCATTCTCTCCCCCTGCCGCTCCCAGCTCTGGGAGCAGCGGCAGCCCCGCCCATTCGAAACAGCTTGTGTGGACTGTACCAATTTGAATAATGGGGGGGGGGGGGGTCATAAGCTTTATCGGTTGTGCTCTGCTTTCATTGGACAATACAATATCATTATTAAATATGTTTATATGCTCAATAATCATTTGGGGGGACAGCTTTATGCAAGGGGGGGATGTGTCCCCCCCGTCCCCCCAGGATCTTCGCCTATGTTTGGAAGTGGCGACTGCATGATGAGATGGAGGAGAATGAGGGCCAAATTCGTTAAAAGTCTGTGAAATACACAACACAATATAAACACACAATAGTAAATACACTCCAGACATGACTGCAATGATGGCGACGCCCTCTGTTGTCCTTATGGAGAATTACTCAGCACTGAAACACAAACGGAGAAGTATAAAAGGAAAACGTCTCCGTCACACTAGTGCATGTGAGTGCAAACTTGCTGACAGAGAAGTATAAACTACTAGCCTTGACCATATACACCTAATGGATGGTTACCATGGGAATAATCCACTTGCTGCAGCTTTAACATTTCTCCGTAAACTTCCTGTAGATATCATACATCAAAACAGACAATTTGTCTTAGATTAGAATAAAATTATTTTCAAGCAGAATTAGAAATGGCACATTTTAAATTTTCTTTAGATGTCTTCTAACTTTTAAATAGTCTTCTATTGTATTTATCAAATCTGCCACTGTACCATTTTTTACACAGAACACAAGGGAAACTGCACAAAAACATGTTCATGGGGAAATCACAAGAATTTTTGTCAAATCTTATTTTTTTCTCTGATAGTTAGTCAGAGTTGGATCACTGTGCCATCTTTTCTTAATGGCCAGTTCATTTAACAATCAGTGTTTATTGTAACTTTATTAATGACAATCTTTGTATTTGCAAAACAAATCTGGTCTTTGCACCCTGTTTGATCTACTTCCTCTCTTTGTCTACAGAGCCACAGGTCTCTCCTCTGCAGTCTTTATGTGGAAGAAGAAGACGACGAAGAAGACGAAGAAGACGAAGAAGAAGACGAAGAAGAAGACGGCGACGAAGACAACAAAGAAGACGAAGAAGAAGAAATATTTTTTTTAATATAGCATCTCTCAAGATAAAAATCATGAGGCACTTCACAAGAACAAAAATAAAAAATAAAAATATATGTGAAAATGTTTAAAAAATATTGTCAAAAAATTTGAAAAAATGGAAATTATTAAAACAATAAAAACTGAGATGGAAGACAAAAACAAATAAGAAAAGGTGATTCAGGATCCCAGGAAAGGCAGAATTTGTAGAAAAAGGCAGAATGAAGAGAAGGTAGTGATGAAGAATCAACCAAAGGTCACACCAAAGCAGCCTGAACAGGTGAGTCTTCAGCTGCTTTTTAAAGGAGACCACTGAGTCCACTGATCTCAGGCTCAGGGGAGAGAGGTCCAGAGTCTGGGGGCCACAGCAGCAAATGATCTGTCACCTTTGGTCTTTAGCCTGGTGCTGCACAACCAGTAGGCTTTGATCACTGGACCTCAGGGACCTGCTGGGGGTGTAGGGACTGAGAAGATCACCGATGTATGATGGTGCTTGTCCATGTAAGGCCCTAAAAACCAGAACCAGGATCTTGAAATGAACCCTGAAGTTAACCGGCAGTCAGTGAAGCTGGAAGAGAAGCGGGGTGACGTGGGTGTGTTTGGAGGACTTGGTCAGCAGCCTAGCACAGGTAATCTGGACCACCTGTAGACGGTTCAGGGAGGTTCTGCTCAGACAAGTGAAAAGCCAGTTGCAGAAGTCTAAGCATGAGGAGATGAAGGTGTGGAGAACAATCTCCAGTTCAGAGCGGGACAGAATGGGACTTAGTTTAGCAATGTTCCTGAGATGGAAGAAGGAAGAGTGAACAAGAGAACTGACATGAGGATCCAGGGTTTGGTGTGAGAAGCAAGCTGACCAACAGAGTCTCTGACTTTGGGAACCAGCTTGTCTGGGGCACAGATGAGGATCTCAGTCTTATCTTCATTCATCTGTAGAAAGTTCCCAGCCATCCAGTCTTTAAGCTGCAGCTTAGACATCTCATGGGTCTTGAAGGAGATGTACAGTTGGATGTCATCTGTGTAAAGATGGTAGGAGATTCCTTTAAAAAAGCTCAGGATGTGCTGGAGAGGGAGCAGATAGAGAAGGAACAGTGAAGGTCCCAGCACAGAACCTTGTGGGACACCATGGGTGAAGGAGGTGGAGGAGGACTGAAACTTGGAGACGGCCACAGAGAAGGAACGCTCGGACAGATAAGAGGAGATAAGATGGAGGATGGGGCATTGCAGTCCTGAGTTCTGATAGGTGAACTGGACTGGACTCACAGCTTTTGCAGGAATTTTCTTTTACTTACAGCGATTAAACAGAATGTTACAAACGAGATTTAGGATCTCTTTGCTTTGATGGATAGATTCCAGTGTAGGTGAAGGATGGATCTGATTTGTTGCATGATCGGCTTTTCAAACCATTTCATAATCATGTATTCCAGTGCAACAGGGCGGTAGTTACAGACATTTACAGGCAGAGAGAAGATAAAGTGCACAGAAATGTGTACTGTAGGCGTAGACAGGTTCTTTATTTAAATTGTGACAGTGTAGTGTAAAAACTCTCCTGTTGCTGCTTTCAAGCATAAACCGTAGTGGTTTTTAAGCGTATCTTGATATAAACTGGTCATGATGAAAATAGATAAACAACCAAATCAGATTAGAACTAAAGATAAGCCTTTCTTAAAGACAATATTCATTACTTCCTGGTTCTTTTCCTCACCTGTATATGTTTAATTATATTTTGCTGTAATTATAGTTCTGTTGTAGCCATGTAATAATGGTAAAACACACCTTTCATCACTGATGTGCTGCAAATTTCTGACCATGCTGTTCTCAAGGCCGTGTTGTCTTCTCAGACTATTTCCAGTTGTTTAAGTGTGGCTCCTGCTGTGTGAAACGTCTGTGAAAGGCCAACTGTCGGCCGTGTCAGATCTAATATGTGTGAAAATGAGTCCTGCTTGTGCACCTGTGTGATGTTTCACACACTAAAGAAAGTGAAGCAGGAGCAGAAAGGTTCTTAGTTCAATATTGAAACTTGTGAGCGTTTCTGTTCGTGTTGTTCGTAGGAAAACTGGGAAACAGAGGAATACATGTTAGATTGTTTTTTCACACGGAAACTCTGTGGGTGTGTGTCGTTGTGAGAACCCAAACACACTCATACACTTTAACATAAGGCCCAGACAGGTTGAGGATGTAGTGAAGAAACACTTATGAGGTTTTCATCTATTTTCCTTGAATATTTGTCCAATTTAAGTTATTTTGTTATTATAAAGTGTTTTTGACAAAATCATGAAGTAAAAGCAGCATTTATTGAAATGCATATCACATTCATATGGAACTAAAATCATCAAATGCTGAGAAATGATGATGCTATGACCACATTAGTGAAATCTATTCCACTTTCAGTTCTCAGATTAAATTCATCGACTATATATATATATATATATATATATATGTATATATGATGGATTGACAGGCTACAAAAACCCTGCTACATGTCTACATGGCCTGGATTTGATATTGCGCCTTCTAAAGTCCTAGAACCCCCCAAGGCGCTTTACAATACCAGTCATTCAGCCACGCACTGACAGAAGCAAGGATGACGTACACACCACCAGTCCCTCTGACCACCACCAGCAGACAATGTGGGTTAAATGTCTTGCTCAAGGACACAATGACAGTGACAGACTGAGCGAGGCTCAAACCTGCAACCTTCTGATTACAGGGCAGATGCTTAACTCGTTTTACAAAGAAAAGCAGGTTCAATTCCAAAGTTTTAAGTAAATCTTTTATATCGCTTGGAAAATGTGTTGTCAGTGACTCCCAGCCAATACAATAAAAACTTCTAGCTAAACATCTGTCTAATTACCTGATGTGTAGCCAGTTTTGTGTTTTTACGTCGTATGGCTGTTATAGCCATCTTGATTTGGGTTGACTCCTAAAGTGAGTCAATGGTGGATGACGTCCATCCTATGATTACATTCTGAGAGTTTCATTTCACTCTATCCAGTGGGTCATCAGATATTTTTCTATGGCTGATTTCAACTGTTAAAGCGATTATTTCAATCAAATATCAGATAAAGTATCAATTAGCATTCAGTATATGTGTCAGAGATGACTCTCAACCACCTTGTGCGCCTCTTGAACCGCCTTCAAACAACTATTGTTTTGGATCTGAGTGTGTACACGTTGATTACAACCCATAAGTAAGAACTGATTATGTGAATGGAACTTTAAAAAAGCCTTACAAGCATGTTTAACCCTTTACCTTCCAGGTCAGCTGCTTGATAGAGCATATTTTAGTCCCTGTTTCTAACTGGAAGAAAAACTAAACAAAAAGATTCTAAAAAAAGTGGACATCTTTTAATACAAAGTTAAACATTAAATCATTAAATGTCACTATTACTACACAGAACATGAATAACATTACTTCATATTAATATTAATATATTTTAAGTACCATGATGAGAAAATTTTTTAAACAAAAACAATCCAGCTTGAATTTTTGATAAATCACTAATAATTTTTTAGTTTTTAATAATTCTATGAAGTGAAATATTCATGTATTTCTGACTAAACATACATGTCTATAAGACCGTTACAGTAACTGTACTTCTTAAAGGAGTCATCACCTATACTACCGTGGATATCTACATCCTATTATAGTATTTTAGACCATTAAAATAAATTGTATTGGGCAAAATAAATTAATAAGGTGCTTTTCTGACCCTTTTGTAAAGGGCATGTTTTCTCACAAGATCACGCACGATATTTCGACGGTCATAATAATTGGACCTCACTCTGTCTCATTAATTCCTGTCATCATCAGCAGAGAGCGGCCTAATTACCATAAACCAAACAAATGCAACCCCAATAATCTTAAACAGTTACCAATAATTCCACTTTCACAGAATCATACTGTCACCCCCTCTCCAGTCACCATTAATATGGCACTCTTAAACGTCCGCTCTCTGCTGAACAAAACCTTTATTATTAATGATTTGATTTTAGACCATAACCTGGACGGCTTCTTTTTAACAGAGACCTGGCTGAGTGCAGATGCCCCTGTTGTTCTCACAGAGGCTTCCCCACCAAATTTTAACTTTACTTATTCAACAAGGAGCAGCAAAAGGGGAGGCGGTACTGCCTTCATAAGCTCAGCAACACTTACCGCCAAACCTGTTTCATTTGATCATTTTAGCACCTTTGAATATAATGCAGCTGTTTTTGGGAATCCTCAGATTTTATGTGTTACAGTTTATAGACCTCCAAAAAATAACAGTTTTTATCAGTTTTTATCAAACTTACACAATTCCTATGAACAGATAATTTCAGCTGGTGATTTTAACTTACATGTAGATAACCTTTTAGACCCTTTATCAACTGACTTTTTAAATATTCTTAATTATATGGATTTTAGTCAACATGTCACACAGCCAACTCACAACAGAGGGCACACCCTAGACTTGGTCATCACGTATGGCCTGTCCACCCGTGTGCTCTCTGTTGTTGACTTGGCTGTCTCTGACCATTATTGTGTGTTTTTTAATATCACCGGTTTTACCCAGCGGGAGACCTCTGTGAGAACCGTCAGGAAACGTCATCTAACCCCTGAAGTGGCTGCAGGTTTTATTGATATTTTAGAAAAAATACCTCCTATTGCTTTACCTGCCCCCTGTGATTTTATAGTGAACGATTTTTAACGATTTTTAACAGTAGCCAAAAAGAATACCTCAGGTTTACAACTTCTCCAAAGTTCAGCAGCACGTGTCCTGACGAAAACCAGGAGGCAGGAGCACATTACACCTGTCTTAAACAAGCTGCATTGGCTCCCCGTACGTTTCAGGATCGATTTTAAGGTTCTTTTAATGGTTTTTAAATGTCTTAATGATCTCTGGCCTTCTTATCCATCAGAACTACTTATAAAGTACGAGCCTTCACGGTCCCTGCGCTCCTCTGGCAGCCGTCTCCTTGTCATACCAAAAGTCAGGACACATACACAAGGCGAGGCGTCCTTCCAGTTTTATGGCCCTCACCTCTGGAACATTCTGCCAGAGGACCTCAGGGCCGCAGAGAGTGTTCATGTTTTTAAGGCCAGGCTCAAGACTCACCTTATTTAGTATAGCTTTTAGCTAACTGGCCTTTTTAGTATAGCTTTTAGCTAACTGACCTTTTTAGTACAGTTTTTATTTGAATCGCCTTTTTATTATAGTTTTAGCTGTATCTGATCTATTTTAGCCTGCTTAACCATCTTTTATATATTTTATCATTGTTCTATTACTCTTTTACTTTAATGACATCTATTATCTTATATACTAATTTTAACTTGCTTTTACCTGTATTACTTATTTGCATTATATTATTTTTATACTTTTAACTGGTTTTTTTTACTTAGCTTTTATCAATGTTTTTAACTTATGCTTTTATTTATCTGGTGTTTATGCTTAATTTGATCTTTTACTTGTTATTTTAATCATTTTGGCAGTGTTTCCTCTGTGGGGGACAGCTGCCCCGGGAGCGGCGGCTGGCTGTGGCTGCCTGGGAGCTTCTCGCGCCTCCTCTTGGTGGCCATGTGGTGGTGCCCAGGCGGCCGCTGCCAATCCTGCTGCTCCCGGTGCAGCTGGCTCCTTTTGATGGCGTTTCCCTTTACTTTGTTGCCTATTACATATGTACTCAGCCAGTTGTCCTTTCATTTTAGCTCTTGAGTGTGTGTGTGTGTGTGTGTGTGTGTGTGTGTGTGTGTGTGTGTGTGTGTGTGTGTGTGTGTGTGTGTGTGTGTGCATGGGATGGGATTGGGGGTGGGAAGAGGGAGATATAAGGGATCTTGGATGCTGATCTGTGGGGGAGGGGTGGGAATTTGACTATTGTGTGGTTGTTTTTAATTGTTCAGCGCTTTGTGTTTCACTTAATTGTATGAAAAGCACTTTATAAATAAAGATTGATTTGATTTGATTAATGCATGTTTCTCACTTCAGCTATCTTGGTGTTTTCAGCAGTTCTGTACATGGAGCCCAACGTCCCAGCATTCACACACAGTAGAGTATGAAGATTCTGCCTTACCGTTTGAATTGCAATTGATTGAAATAATCAATCAATCAATCAATCAATCAATCAATCAATCAATCAATCAATCAATCAATCAATCAATCAATCAATCAATCAATCAATCAATCAATCAATCAATCAATCAATCAATCAATTGCAGGCAAGCTTCTCAATGTTGGAATGGCCCCTCTTCCTAGACGAGTCCTCGATGGTTAGCACAGACACAGAGACCAGTGGGGAGGGTTTCCAGAACAGCGCAGTTAAAAATGAAAGTAATCCACTGGTCCCTGGCAGCTTGGTCTGATTTTGGTAGAACAAAAACTTTTTTGTGTTGAGTTTGGTGGTCAACTATTGAGCATCTCACATGTGAAACTCGCTTCTTCATTTTGTGTTCTGTCGGTGCTTGAGTGAATTTGAGTGGGAGGGGCAGTGCGGCCTGTTGCAGCATTGCTCCGCGCTGTCCATATATGGTATATCCTGCCTTCGTGATGACATGTAGGCGAGAACTCAAGATCTCGTTTTGGAGTGCACGTGCTCGTGGGGTGCACGTGGGCTGGTTGCAGAAGGCAAGATTAAACAAACGCTCTAATGTTAAATATCGGCTACCCAGCCAGCGATAAATCATTAGGAAGCCATTATAGACATTTTTTCAAGTGGAAAAGTGAAAGTTTGTGATGACTCCTTTAAAGCGACTGGATGGATTGTTGTATTTATAACTTTGGTTTCAATCTTATCACTTTACAGTGCTGATGATGTTCATGCATGTGTTGACAGCACAGGGTTGATTCTGGTTATTTTCACGTGAATAAATGTGTTGATGATATCATCATACTCAATTAACACTCCTCCCTTCCTCGTCACTCACTTGTTTCTTTTGTATTGGTTTTTCTTCATCTCTCTTCACTCAGAACAACACACACCACACACTCGTTAACTCTCTGCTTCTCAATCATTGTCTTTTTTGTCTCCATCAGAGGATGACTGTTAGCTCCAGAGACCGCTGTGGTTCTCAGACTCTAATTAATATTTTCTCATCATCGATGCCTTCGCGTTAAACAACTACACAATGACTTGTCTTGGCATGAAGCTTAACAAATCACTTTGGTTTTGTTTTGTTTTATGCTGGCAGGGTGTGTGATGCTTCCACACGACGTAAAACTGCATTTTATATGCAAACATAAAACTGAACTTAATTTTCTGCAACAAAAACAGCCGTTAGTCCAAATCATCTACTCTCACCAGCCTCTAAATTAGGTACTTCCTGCTAGTTGGACCCACTTTTGCCTTTAGAACTGCCTTCAGAACCAGTTTGAGATGACATGGAGCATTCACCTGGCCAGCAACAGCTCAGGTAGGCTGTGGTTTCTAATACCACCATCACATCTGGGTCAACAAGTACCAGTCCTGGGAGGTATATTGGGTTCACATCTGGGTAATTGATGTGTTTTCTGTGCTCAGCTGACTGTTTATTTTTGGATCTGCTCCAAATTCTGACCCGACCATATGAAAGTTGCAGCAGAAATCTAGACTCATCAGACCAGGAAACATTTTTCCAACCTATTCTAGAGATCCTGTGTGAACTGTAGCGTCAGTATCTGTTTCAAGGTTCAATCTATGGCAAGTCGTTTTAACATTTATTCAACAATCGGACCTCTCATTAATTACTATTTGATATAGCAATACTATAATTTATCCTAGTACTAACTGTATTCTTGCAAATGAAGAGATACCGGTAACAGCTATTTGTTACTAATAGAAATTATAATTAGGGATATCCATAATAACAACTGCACTAGTAGGAATTAAGTTTGAGATATCTCAAAATCCTTAATAATTTAAGGTGGCCGTTTTAACATTTATTAGGCAGACTGGACATGTATTCCAGATATCTATAATTATGTTGTTCCTAGTAGAAATTAACATTCCAGATATCCATAATAACATTCCTGGCGAGACGCAGCACACCACAAGCCAGGTCAGTAACAGCACCAACAAAGGCGATCACTATTAGCTCCGAACGATCCATTATCTGCGTGCTGCTGCTGCTGTTGTCGTCTTTGGATACAGGAAGAAAACAGGAAATGACGCATATTGCGTCTTAACGTAGCCCGTACATCCTGGTCCTGACGCTATGTAATCGGGATATTAAAAATTCCATGTATACAGGGATAACTCTCTCTATTTGTGCATGTAAACGGGTTATTCTGAATGTTTCAGAAACCTGAATACTGGCTGCATGTAAACGTAGTCTATGATTCCAGGTACCTACCCCTGTTCAGACGCAACCGCATGCTGGGAAGTTCCGATAAAATTACCCTTAAGTTCCAATAGTGGAAACGCCCTTAAACAGCTCAACAATCCAACCCCTTTCTTCAGCCTCCCCCCTAGATTCACAGAATGGTTGCAGAAAGTGGTACAACACCGACTTGCAACAGGCGGGCTCCCTCTAGTCTCCGACTGCGCCTCTGAAATTCCACTGGAGCAACCACGAGCAGACACACAGCTCTGCTGAGCTGCTAAGGTCAAATTTTCCAGAACCAGCTCTGAACTAAACTTTCTTCCACTCGCATCATGACTCTTTAAGATCCCAGCATTCCATTTACACTCTTAAATAAGCAGATTAGAGGAGGGAACAATACATTAAAGGTGGAATATGGAACGTTTTAATAAAAAGCTATATATATTTTTTAAATAATACCTCCACGGGGTGTTTAGAGGTGTGCAGAATGAATGTACAGTTTTTCCTTTAAAAGCTTTATTTAAAAAAAAATAAATGATTAAAATTTTATTTTGACAGGCACGACACTGGGTTTATGTTTACATCTACCAGCCACTAGAGGGCACTGGTGCAGTAAACAGTCCACTCGGCAAGGCGAGGCTGGGACTGTGTAAAATGGTGAACTTGACATGTCAAGCAGCTGATTGTGAGCCCAGAAGATGTTCTAACGGTAAATACTGTTGTAAAATAAACTTATTAGTAGAAATTAGTCCTTACCCTGTACGATTCATCACTGGACATGGTGCTGGTTGCTCACTAATGTATCAGCAGTGAACCAACACCCCGACGGCTGGAAAATGTGTTCTGTTGTTGTAATGCCACCTCTGAACACTAGATGTCGCCAGAGTGTCCATGTTCCACATTCAACCTTTAAGTTTAAATTGGAGTATGTGAGAAACATAAAAGACAAAATGTGTTTCCTGACAATTCATTTAAATTCCTTGTGAATATGTCAAAAAGAGAAGTGAGACAAAGACGATAAATAAAAGATTAAGACCAGAAAAAAAACATCACACCAAAAAAAAAGGCCTGAGAATGTTCACATCTTTCAGCCAGACTGATCATTTTCCTGTCAGATGGAGTTGGAGAACAACTGTGCACAGAATGGTGAATTAGTACAAAGATATGCTTCTGACCAGACTTTCTCTTTAAAACTCTGAGAAAAGTGTTGATGTCTCTGAAGATCAGTGGACGCAGAGCCAAGCCGTCTGCCACAACCTCAGCTTTAAGAAGCAGCCAAGTCTAAGTTTGACCACAATCATTAGAGACGATATCCTTTAGTGTTTTATCTCTATGGACGTCACACATTAGCATTTAAATGTTAAGTACAACTCTTTCTGCAAACATGACAGCTAAAACTTCCCTTTCTGTTCTAACTGCTCTTGCAAAACCTCTTCATCTCCCTCTGCATCAGTTATTTAGAAATCAGTAAAGTGAAAACCATCGTTTCTGCTCCTGATGCCCTCGCACACTCCTGACCTTTGGCTGATGTCGACATGAACTGATAAACTCTGACACATGCCCAACATTCCCCCCTCAGATTGCCGGAGTGTTTACCAGACGCGGCATCTCAGCTGACTGGCCTCACGACTCAAGCGCCGCAAACGTGTTTCCATGGCAACCGTGTATAGTATTTAGAAGATGTGCAAAGGGAGTAAGAGGAGGGGGAGAGATGCTGTAATATCTCATTTTCCACATCAATTTCCCTCCAGGTGGCTGTAGTTTAAACTCACATTAGAACAACAGAAACCTGATGGCTTGCAGCAGTTGTTAAAGACTTTAAAGGTTTTATTGATAATATTTAACACAATGTAGTTCTCAGTCCATTAAGATTATTGCCTTTTACAGCTCCAGTTCAATAAAGATGTTCACATTATTGATATGTATTTAAACGAGTTGCTGTTCTAGAGGCCATTAGACAGTTCTTATACGATTTGCTGCGTGTTTTATCTACTGCAGTACCAAGTGCAGTACATTCTGCTGGTCATGTTTGTGTTATGTAAGTTTGTTTTAATAGGATGTTTTGTAAAGACAGCTATTAAAACACAACTGTTCAATGATCTAATATCAGCTTTCCTGAAACACCATTAAAGTGCATTGTGTCATATTTTCTGAATTGTAACTGGATCATATATATAATGAATCTTATTGCCTTTACTGGCTATAGTTGTAGCAAAAGGTGAGTTTCTTCTGCTGTTGAAGCTTGTTTTTTTGATCAGATTTTTTCTTATTTATTGTATCACATAGTTTCATATTTTATATCACGTGTTTTATTATTTATTTTTTATTGTGTCATGCCATATTGCATCATACTGCCTCTTACTGCCAGATCTCTCCACTCTAAAAAATGAAATTTTGAATTTACTTAACCGAGTTAATTCAACTGGTTCCACTGAACCTATTGCTTAAATGTTAAAAGTAATATACATTTACTTTTAACATAACAATGTATATTACACCTATTACAAATAGGTTTAGTGGAACCAGTTGACATAACTTGGTTAAGTAAATTCAACGTGTCAATAGCTATGTTTACATGTGCCAAATTTCCCCAGTCCGATTCAAATCTTGGTTGATCGGAAATCCCAAATCTCCGTTCACATGGACACTAACTGGAATGATCCGATCACGCCGCCATGCACGCACCATAGCTTGCGCATGTGCAGACTTGTCTTTCCCGGAAGAGAAATTGTAAACAAACGCCATCTTGTCCGCAAGTCTTCTCCCTTGCATTTTATTTACTTATTCTTTAGCTTCAGTGAATTCCCGCTTCCTGCATCTTTAGATGCACTTTAGTTGCACTTGAGTGTATAACTCGGCATTTTTAACCGTTCGGCCATCGAGATGTTCAATAATATTGAGCTCCCGTAGTATTTCCAGTAAAAAATAGCGTCAGCAACAGATCACTTCTGTTTACCGCCCGCCATGTTTTCGATATGTCCTGAGCATGCGCAGAGGCGGAAAGAGGCCACGCTGATGCACACATGCGCAGTGGGCATTATTTTACCCCAACAATCTGAATGGCTGTGTACATGGACGCCAATCGGATTGACGATTGGACAAAACCACCTCTCTCAATCGGAATGAAATTTCATTCGGATCAGGCCGAATTGGATCAGAATATTCCGATTGACATGTTTACATGATGAATTTATGATCCGATAGGGCGTTCAATCCGATTACTTGTGCCCATGTAAACGTAGCTACTGTGTACTTTTCTATTAGGGTCCTTAGCCCTAGGGTTTTCTGTATCATCTCTGATTGTATTGTGTTGTATTGTATGCATCATCTCTTACCCCTACTGCACACTGGAAGCATCAGCGGAGCGGAACGGCAGTGGAACGTCGCTGCTTCAAATAGAATCCATTATAGTCTGTGCGGGTGATTCAAGCCAAAAATTTTAGGCGCATCCCAGAAGCGGCACGCTGCGCTGTGCCACTAAAGATAGGATCAGGTTCTATTTTTTCCACGAGCCGCTTCTGGGATGTGTCAATTTCCGCAGTTAACATAGGGCCAGACAGGAAATCACACACAGTTTCAGTGTAAAACGTCTGGTAATTTTCAAAATAAAAGTCTATTGCAGTGATACGATTTCATATCTATGTAGATTATGTCTATATGTGTGACCTCATGGCTTATTTACTCCCTGTATCTTTCGAAAAGTGCAACGGTGTGTTTTTCATGGATTTAATCCTGGCAGTGGAGAGGAACAACATTACATATGACATCAAACAGTGATGTCAAACATGATTTCCTTCATTTTGGTTTAATGGCGGATGGCATAAACAAACCGGGACCTTTGAAGTCTCGAGGGATCTTGTGATCTCATGAGTCAAGCGAGCAGCGAAACTCGCGAGTACACCGTTCCATTGTCGTTCCGCTACGCTGATGCTTCCAGTGTGAAGTAGGAGTTATTGTATGATATCATTGGTAAAGTCTCTTATCAAATCTTATAATATTGTATCAAAGTGCCTGCTTGTCTTTTGTTGTGCTGTATTTCATCATATTGGATGATGGCCTTCCAGAAAAAGTGAACAAAAAAAAAGTTTGTAAAAAGTGGGATCATGTGATGTTACATGAAAATGAACATGTGGTTATGTTAATTTATGACCTCAAGTTGAGATATGTTGATTGATGAAGATTCCTAAATAGTTAAGAAGCTGTTTTCTCAGAATGCTTCTGAATCTGTTTGAACGGTTGTTTTTTTTATTTCCATGATCTTTGAAAGTAGGTCAATTCAACATCCATCCATGTTCCTCTGCTTACCCGGGGTCAGGTCGTGGGGGCAGCAGCCTAAGCAGAGAGGTCCAGACTAACCTCTCCCAGCCACTTGAGCCAGCTCCTCCATGGAAACTCTGGCATTCCCTGGTCAGTCGAGAAACATAATCCCTCCAGCGTGTCCTGGGTCTTCCCTAGGGTCTCCTTCCAGTTAGACATGCCCAGAAAACCTCACCAGGGAGGCGTAAAGGAGGCATCCTAACCAGATGCCCGAGCCACCTCAACTGGCTCCTCTCGATGTGGAGGAGCAGCAGATCTACTCCAAGTCCCTCCTGGATGACCGAGCTTCTCACCCCATCTCTAAGGGAGAGCCCAGACACCCTGTTGGGACAACTCATTACGACTGCATGTATTCATGATCTCGTTCTTGTGGTCACTACCCAAAGCTCGTGACCATAGAATAGGGTTGGAACGTAGATTTAACATGTTTTTCCCTTTTAACACTAATATCCTAATATGTATAGTGTATTTGCTCCTGGTGCACAAAAAATGCACTGGGCGGCTATGCAGGTTAAAATGTAATTAAAAATAGTGCTATTTCAACTTAAAGCATCATGAAGATGCTTTCTGTAAGTCTTGAAGAATGTGAAAAAAATGTTGTGTGTTACATAAAATAGGACATGGAGAACAGACTTGGCTTCTGAGTGTGAATGTGTCATAAGTGGCCTCGTGGCTGGACAAAGCAGAGGGCAACATCACTAAATTCAACTGTGATGCTATCCGCAGTCAGGCGGACAGAACACGCAGTTCTAGCCAGTCCTGACAGATGGTGTGCAACATTACACCAGACTTCGAAAGAAGAATTCAAATACACAAACTTTCTGATGCACACATTTTAAATATGTGCATGCAATAATAAAAACACACAAACATGTCTGAATACTGACAGACAAACTAAATAACAACAATCTCCTTTCCTAAAACAGGATCACTAACCAACACAAATGAATGTACATACCTAATCTCATGAACAAACTTTATTAAAAATGTTTGCTTAATAAATATCTGTGCATGAATCACGATTGGACCGATGAAAGTGTTATCATGCAAACTGAATTTGACCCTATTTACATGCAAGTATGGGCTTAAAGAAGCTAGAAATGATACTCCAACCTCAGCTGATTTACAACAATGTTCGTCCTTAAAACAATGATTAAACAGTGAAAATAAAATGTAACTATTTTATTTTTGCTTTTAGGAACAAATTATGCTTCAAATTAACAAAAGATTAATATGCACATAGCCTCTGGCGTGTATGGAGGAGGAATGGGAACTAAAAACATTAAATTATTAGATATGGATCATTAGTGACATCTTGTGGCAGTCAGAGGAAACTGCAACATTTGTCAGCATGATCAGGAATTTTATTAAAGCAACTAGTTAAGGTTTTTGAGATGTAAAGCAGTGATAGCAAATGTTAATAATCTGGTATTTCCTGGCAATGACTGAAGCTATAATTTCAACACAGTCCTCTACTTTGGTTTCAATCACCTGTTTGACAAACTGGGCATGGCTTTTGGTTGTAGTGAAGATTGCTTTAAGAACAATTTGGCATTTAATCATTACAGGAGCAGCAATGCTGAAGTTACAGTGCAGAAGGTGCAGCATAAAAAACAGACATAATGGGGTTCTGTCACCAAGACTGTTGGTCACAAAGGAATGATGACATAATCCAGCGACACTCTTTCTCTCTCTTCTTTTCTTCCCCTCCAGTGGAATGCACGAGGAGACTATTACTTTGGACCGTATAATTTATTTTCACTTCAACACACGTGACGTTGTGAGTTATGTTACCTTGTTTTGCATACTCTAAGATAGCAGCCGTCCAACCGGGCTTGTAGGGTTGAAGAACTGTGGTAATAAAGCACCGACATTGTGGAATTCCGTACCAGTGTGGCTATCAGTTCTTCAGTGTGTGCTGCATAATCTACTAACCTAACCTGCAACGTTACAATAGGCTAAAGAATGCATGAAAGTTTTTCATTTTGATTTAAAGGTTACTAGTTGGGGTACATTTGAGGTCATGAGGAAGCTGATTCCATTTGTGTTTAAAGGAGTCAGCACCTGAAATTTTCACTTTTCCACTTGAAAAAATGTATAATGGCGTCCTAATGATTGTTCACTGGGCAAAAAGCCGATATTTAACATTGACGCGTTTGTTTACTCTTGCCTTCTTCAACCAGCTCACATGCACCCCACGAGCACGCGCACTCCAAAACGAGAACTTGAGCTCTGACCTATATGACATCACAAAGGCCAAATATAACCAAATATGAACCAGCAGCAAACAAACAGCACAACAAAGCTCATTTCATAATACGAAATGCATAAATGATGTCTTACCGTTGCTGATCCGTGTTACGGGGGAAAGTCCACTCGGTTTGTGTATTCGATCTTCACAACAGCATGATAAGCCGATGCCAGGCTGTTTGCTTGCTTTGTCCCATCCAGACTGTTTACAGATCTCCAATGCCGCATCCCATCATTTTCTGGTTTACAGCGCATCGCTGAAAAAAACTCAACAACAAGCGAGGAAGCCATTACGCACGAGGCGAGGCTCTGGCTCTGGCTCGTACAGTTGGATCCCGTAGGTCACTGCCAGGTCGGGTTCAGTTATAACTTTTGTTGTTTTGGAGCAAGATGCTGAAGCTGCTTCCTTCCACCAATCAACGCTCCCCTCAGTCCTATGCCCTTTACAAAAAAGGATCAGAAAAGCACATTTTTAAGATTTAACTGAGATAAGCTCCCAGAGCTCTGCATATATATATATATATATATATATATATATATATATATATATATATATATATATATATATATATATATATATATATATATATACATACACACACCTACATATATATAAACACACATATATACACATAAACACAAATTCCATACATAATTTAAAATAGCTTGAAATGGAGGGGGATGAGGAAAACTTACTTACTCCCACCCCCATTGTTCAGTTCACATTTAAATTATTATATGTTAAATGAAATATACATGTGCTAAAAACAGTTGTGTATAGTTCTTAAGCTGGCAGTGAGCAAAAACAAAAACCATGACTGAAAGAGATAGTGGTCCAGAGGGGTTCAAATAGCACTCAGCACTGTCCCCAACTTGGATGGCTGGATAGCTCATGTGGCGTACAGTTTTATAGGATCACAGATATAATCATTTTTATATTCTCACATAAACATATGTATTCATATATCTGCATCATTATGTGTCTCTGTGTGTGTGTGTGTGTGTGTGTGTGTGTGTGTGTGTGTGTGTGTGTGTGTGTGTGTGTGTGTGTAACTAACAAATGTTCTCTTTCAGGATGTAGGAGACAGGCTGTGCAGTTCTCATGACCTTAGCAGAGCGTTTGATTTCTGTCGAAATGAAATATCGGGAGTTGTCTGCTAGGGAGGACACCAGAACAGAAAACATCTGCATGAGTAGATGAGAACGAGGGCATTCTGTGAAAGGAGGTTTCCTGATTGAAATGTTGTTACTAATGTTAGCCAGAAGATAGTGAATGTTGTTGAGTGTTAGCCCACAAGGAGGACTGCCCTCCAATTGGGGAGGAAGGATTAATTGTTGATGTCCGCTTTGTAATATGCAACTGGGACGGCCCCATTGCTTGTGTATTGTGTGAAACAAAATATAATAAACGGCTGGGGAGGGACCCAGTGCAGAGAGTCTGGTGCTGATGGTGACAGCTCTTTCTGTGCAGGCCAACCAAAGATCTTTGTGTTGTGTAAACTCATTGGGCTTCATTGACAGGTCTCTCCACCAGAGTCACCTCCACGAACCAGGAAGGGGACTGGTTGAAGAATCCCAATCACAACACTCAACAAGTAAAGCACCAAGCAGGAGACTCAGGCTCAAATATGGTTTAGGAGCAAAAAATACCAACATCCAGCATGGGCCCTTAGGCAGGATCCTTGGTGCCAACCACTCACCTCATACCAAGATGAGAGCAACCAAAATGAATGAGATGCCAGCTCAGATGTCACCCAACCAAACACAGTCTGCATCAGGTGCTGGGGAAGCAGAGCACCCTGATGAAAAGTGGGCTACTGGAACAAGACGGAAATGGGCAAGATGCAAGAACCTTTTAACTTAAAAAAGTTTATTCCTGGTACTTAAAATATTTATTCGAGGCAACTAAATGCAGTGTGTATTTACAACTGTTAATTTTAAGTTTCATTAACTTAAAATATATCTTCAAAGCTACTCCATACAATGTGTGTTTTCAACTTTAATTTTTAAGTGTCTTTAACTTAAAATATTTGACGTAATCAGTTTCACCAAAATCTTTTGTTCCATCAACTGCAGTCAAGCGTATGAGGCACGAGTTAGCCGGTGTCGGTACCAGATCTGCTCGGGTGCCAGATCGGCTCGGGGTCCTTCGCCTGCCGATGATGACGTCAAGCTACGACAAATCCACTCGGCTTTCACACATAAGTTTTGGAAAGAGTTTAGCAGTTTTGTTAATAAATTCTTGTTTCTTACTGCCTAAATTTTTGCTTTATAGCTGTTTTTGTTAATTAAACACCATATTGTCGTAGTTTTGTAAAGAATGTGAAACTACATAAAACCAACAGCAGACTTACAAAAAGCACAACAGTTTTTATATGTGAAAAATTGTAAATGTATTTACAGAATTAGCAGCCATTTCTGTTTTTATGTGGAATTCTGTATATTTTGTTATTTCTTAAATCCATTCATTCATTCAAAATGTTGCTTGCTATTTGTTCAATAAAGTTATTTTATTTTTATTTTGCCCATTTTCATCAAAATCAAGAGCTGCTGAGGATGTCTGTTGATATTTTTGCTTTTATTTTACGTTTCCTTTGGCAAAACAAACATTTTCCCCAAAAAGTGTTTGTTTTTGGACTACAACCGCAATTTTGTTCAAACCAATGAAAATCTTCATTGTCAATGTTTGCTAGTTTGTCATGCTTGATTTTTGTGACTGCACTTGGGGCCATGTGCAAACCTTTTGCAATTTTATGGACTCATTGACTTTTGGGTCCTAAAATAACAGACTGTTGCTTCTCCTAAATTAGCAGATTGGCTCTTGTGAATTCAAACAGTTTTCAAGTAGGGTTGTGAAAGCAAAGGGTGGCTACTTTGAGAATCCAAAGATGCATCAAAAATTTAGTTTTTCACTCTCTAATGGTAAGTACAATATTCCATATATGTTTTGATGCCTTCAGTAAGAATCTACTGAACTTATGAATGGCAAAGTGTACTCACACACGTACACACACACTCTCTCTCTCTCTCTCTCTCTCTCTCTCTCTCTCTCTCTCTCTCTCTCTCTCTCTCTCTCACACACACACACACACACACACATATATATATATTTTCCTCTTGCTCTTTTGTGTATGTGTTTTTAAATATGCTTTCTATAAATAGAATAGAAGGTACCTTAAGAAGAAAATATACAGTGTATACACACATTAGCCTCTAACTTCTTGAAAAGTTGAGTGATGACCTGTTTTTTGTTCTTTCTGTGAAAGGAAGAGTAGGAATATTTGAAATGCAAATTTATTTTAGAAGTGAAAGTGAAATTAACCAGGCACATAAAAGTCTCATTCTCATCACTGCAGACTCACTCAATCCAGGCCTCGTTTAGACAAGTAGAAGGTAAGAGCTCTGACAAAAATGTGTTTTAGAACTGATGTATGAACATGTGGTGCAATTTCAAAAACTGGTTTTCTGGGTTTAAAGTTTGTCAGTTTGATTTCTGTTTGTTCAAATTTAGACTTTAAATGGTTTTACAGCTATGGGAGGTTCACCCAGTAAGTTTCCTTCATCATTTCTGGCATTTCTATATTCATAATTGTGGTATAATCTGTCTGATATCTATAGTTTGGATTTCTGTGTTTTCATTTCTAAAAAACATCTTTTTTTCTGCATGTAACTTTCTCCTTAGCACGTTTGAAAAACCCATGGAGGGATTTGCCAGAGTGAGTATGATAAACTCAGTGCTTTTTGATATGGCTCTTGGTTAATGTGATTACCGGTAGTTGAAACTGTGTGTGTGTGTGTGTGCTCACACAAATACTGTTCTGTCTCCTCAGATCTTTATTATTGTTTTTTTATAGAAACCCGTCTGAAATTATCAAATTTGTGAAATCTTATACACCTGCAAATAAAAAGGCCAGCTCTCTCAGAATTCTACTTCATGGACCAGTTGGTGCTGGAAAGTCCAGTTTCGTCAACTCTGTTGAAAGTGCCCTATTGAATAGGATCAGTGGCCGTAACCAAACAGATGCAGCAACTGGAACCAGTTACACAAAAAAGGTATGCATCTAATTGAGAAGTTTAAAGAGCAAATTGCAGTTTATTATTTTTTTTATTCATATAAAATGCTGTCCAAAAAATACAATTTGAAATGTTTATTGTGGGTCTTTCGTTATAGAATACATAACAACACATTTTTTCAAGTAAAAGCTGACCTTTTTCAGCAAAGCTTCTAAAAACGCTATATATACATGTTAGGGATTTTCCCAATCAACCTAATTACCTGACGCTGAGGAGATAAGGCAGAAAGACAAAATAAGACACATAGAACCGTTTGCAAAGGGTGACAGACCAACTCAGGACAGAGTACAGTCTGCTCCGAGCGAGTTTGAAGAGGGCTTGAAAAACATGAAATGTCACCTTTTCTTGACATGAAAACCTCTTTTTGATCATCTGTGACATCTGGGTCCTCCTCATTGGATGTTTGGTCTTGTTTAGGGTCATACTGAACGTCATCCTCATCCTCAGACATCCTCCTCAGCTTCACTTTGCCCGCTATCCTCAGGATTACCATCATTACCGAAGATATGATCCAGCGCCTCATGAACAGTAAACCTTTTGCTCATGTTGACTGATGCTCCTGCAGAATTCAACTGATAGTATCCCACCCAAACCCTCTTTATATGTGCCAATGTTTAGAAACAATGTATCAATATGCTGTGAGAAAGTTTGAGTTCACGTGGGGGTGGGGGGTGTACACCTGTAAGCATGGGTTTCTGTGGGTCTCTGTCTGTGCCTGTGCATGTGAAAGAGGCCTGTGTGTGTGTGTGTGTGCGCGCGTGTATGTGTGTCTGTGTGTTTTGTCCATCTCTGTCCAGCTATCGCCAAACACCCTTCTTCATTCCATGTTGGTCATTTCAAGTAGGATATTCTGAATAGGTCGAGGTGTGTGTGTGTGTGTGTCTGTGTTGGTGATGTGGGCCATAACTGTGCACATTGGACCATAATTGATCCTCAGAGCAACCTATAGCTTTTAAGTGATGCATGCAACAGCCAGTTTTCTCTGCCGGGTCATTTTGGACCCGTAACACCACAGATGTAACTTTTTTTTTTTTGAGACCTTTGGAATTTACTAAAATTGTGAAAATTGATTTTGCTGCATTTAAATAGGTGTGTCTGAGGATTAGATGAAGCCTCATTCCAGAACAAAAAAGGAAAGTGTACTTTTTACACAGTTAAACTTGAAATCGGGTCAATTTTGACCCTAACACAACAGAAGGGTTAACTCCTGGTTCACTACAGTCAGTAGATGGTTTTCATGCCGTGCGCTGCGCCACAGAGAGACGGTGGACAGTTGTGTTCCGAGGACTCGCTGATGAAAGCGGTGGTCCGTTTAGAGACCGTCAACATTTTCTAGTCATTTGAGAATGCATACAAAAAAATCAAAGCTTCCAGGTTAATTGATTAAATTATTCAAAATCAATTCTCAGTTGTGTTACTTAACTAGACCAACGAGACACATCAGTTTGAAATATATTGCATACAATCTGATCTTTTTTATGAGTAATTTAATGAAAAATAGTTTGTTTTTCAATAGCTTCCAGATAAATTGGTCAAAATACTCAAATCCAATTTCCAATGGTGTTACTAAGCTAGACCAATGAGACACAGCAGTTTCTAACACATTTCATGCAATCTGAACTTTTTTATTAAGATTTTTATAGAAAATTAAGTTATTTTCTTCAAAAGCTTCCAGGTAAATTAACAAATTACTCAAAATTAATTCACAATTTTGTTACTAAGCTAGATTAATGAGACACCACAGTTTTTAACATGTTTAATTTAAATAGATCATTTTTATTAATATTTTATGATAATTTCTGTATTTTGGTTCAATAGCATCCAGGTTTTGTGATTAAATGACTCAAAATCAATTGTCAGTTGTTATTTAATTAGACCACAGCAGTTTTTAACAAATTTCATTGAGTCATATTTTTTTCAAATATTTAAATAACATTAGTCATCACTTCCAACAACCAGTGCAATTTATGTTCCAGTAACCTAATCTCTATGGTTATTCCCAAAGCTCGCACCTCCTTTGGCTGCTCCTCATTCCAGTTTGCTGCTCCCAATGACTGGAATGAACTGCAAAAATCACTAAAGCTCACTACCTACGTTCCATTATCTACCTTCAATAATTCATTGCAATCAGTAGTTTCTGATCAATGTGCCTGCTTCGGAGTACTTAGATTGTTTTAAGTCTGTTTTGATGGCTTGTACATATTATATATGAGAACAGTCCTTTGTCTTTATGTCTAGCTGTTTTATCTTATTTTTATCTTGCATTTTTTATCTTATCTGTTTTTCTTTGGTGTAAATTTAACTATGTGTCTGTTGCTGCTGCCTCTTGGCCAGATCGTCGTAAATGAGAATGAGTTCTCAATCGACTCATCTGGATAAATAAAGGTTAAATAAAATATAAAATAAAATAACAAATAACTAATTTGTCTTATATAGCTTCCAAATAAACTGATCAATGACCCCAAATCAATTCCATTCCTCCCACTCCAAAGGAATCCTATTGCTTGGTAGTTCCAAGCTGCCACCTCTGGGAATTGGTTTTGAGTATTTTTTATATATATAATTTTACCTAGAAGCTTTGGAAAAAATTATATATTTTTAATGAAAATCCTAATAAAAAAGATCAGATTGTATGAAGTATGTTAAAAACTGTTGTGTCTCATTGCATTGGTCTACCTTAGTAACACAATTGGTTTTTACTATTTTTTTTAATCAATTTACCTGGAAGCTTTTGAAGAAAATATCTTATTTTTTATGAAAATCTTAATAAAAAAATATCAGATTGTATTAAATGTGTCAAAAAACGTTATGGCTTGTTGGTCTAGTTTAGGAACAGAACTGAGAATTGATTTTGAATAACTTAATGAAGCTGGAAGCTTTTGACTTTTTGTATGCGTTCTCAAATGACTAGAAATTGTTGACGGTCCCTAAGCGAACCACGGCTTTCATGAGCGAGTCCTCGGAACACAGCTGACCGCCGTCTCTCTCTGGCGCGCGCACACACACATCATAGCGCACGGCATATAAACTCATCGCTGACCGTAGTGAACCATGGAGTAATGTCTGTTGAATACCGTATCCACTGTCCAACTAACCTCACCGTGGTGCTTTTTCAGCGTGAGAAATTGGAAGTGTGGCGTGAGAGCGTGTGAAGGGGGTCAGATGCGTGTGTCTCACGCTCAATGCGTGAGTGTTGGCAGCCCTGTGCATGTGTCTGAGGCCTTCTGGGGAACCAACCAATCAGCATGTCCTGGCCGAGTGGGAGGGGTAAACAGCTCATTTCACTGAAGGCCTGAGTAAGGGGGTTTAGAATGGCCTGTATCAGGGCTCCTGGGACAGATGAAAGCCAAAAAAAAATTTCTTATGCTTTTTGGAGGCTCAAAGCTCTGTTTTAGATTGTTGATTAATTGCATTCTAGGACACCTTTAAAGCCCCAGTGTGTAATATTTTTACCTGTTTACTACCAAATTCTGTGTATCCAGTGCAAAAACTTGTCCTTTTTCATTAATATTTCTCACCAACATCAATTGTAAATATCCCTCTCAGCTTGAAAATTTACATTTTTAATACATAAACTGTGGTCGACGCTCCATGGTCATCCACCATCTTGAAATACGGTAGCTATTTAAAGACATACAAGCTCCGCGTCACGCGTTCGCACTATGGCTGTGTAAACTGAAAGAAACAGCAGAGGGCAGCAGTACGCCCTGGAAGCATGGTGTCTGCCAATTCAGCTAAGAAGAAGAGACTAGCTGCTACACCATTGCTGTACTTTGTTAGTTTGAATAACAAACAATGAAATCAAAAGACATTTCAAATTTGTCAGATCGTCATAATGTTTAACACTCGACAGCCGCATATGATGAGATCCCCGCCCGCTATGAGCTGGACACAATGACTGTCCAACTGACTCAGTCACTTACCTAAAGTTGCTAATTTTTCTTTTCTTCATACTAGAGCTCCCGATCCGGTCCCAACGTATCAGTGCCAAAGTCATTTTTCAAGAAGCATCCAATAGTTCCTTCTACTCAAGTCTCTTTTACCCCTGCAGCCTGCCGTCTCTCTCCCACACTCCAGTGCTCGTCCGCTAGCCGCAGTGGCTAAGCTAGTGTTGTCCGCTCCATCTCCACCACGGCTTACCCAAGCCGCGTGCCGCAATTATCTGTGGTTAATCCAGGTTATGAGGCATCAGGAACTCCGACAGATCAGTCACGATGCTCCAATCACCTTCCCTGGCAAACACGTAGCTCCCGTTCGGCCTTATTGGTGCTGCTGGATTCCCTCCGGAGCGCCACCTGGTTTGATTGTTTTGCTTCGGCTCGTGGTCGTGTCTGGTGGTTAAGCGACAGCCTAGTGATGTCCGCTCTGTCTCTTCACCGCATCTCCCAGCTCACAGCAACCCTCCTCGCCTAACAAGCAGCCACAGCGATGCTCCATCTCAGCCGCCACGCCAGCCGTGGTGTCTGAAGTGGCAGCCAGCTTGTTGTTTATACAGCATCGCGCTTCCCCGAGATCCACGTGACACCGAAGCCCCCGGCTGCAGACACAGCGACCACAGATTCAGGCCAACTGCAGATTCAGGCTTCTATTGTTTTTGAGACAGCTCCGGCTGACGCCACCCCTCCTCCGTGTGTGAATCGGTGACAGATATGCTTGCTTCCTTCTGGACAGGTTGACACAACCGTCATATTTAAAAATGCTTTTTTAATTGCTTGAGTAGTTATATGCTTTGTGTGGGTTAGGCTAGATTATATTATCAAGCTTATGCTATTTATAAAGAACGGACCTGGAGTGAATGCTGGAGGTTGTTGCTTTTTTGAGTGGGCCACCGTAGCTGCAATACTTACTCTGAACTGCATGGCGCTAAAGAGTCGCATTTTTTACCATGATTTCTATTAATATTTCACACAGGGCCTTTAATAGTGAACGTAAGAGCTTTCACTATTAAGACCTATTCACTATTAAGAAAGTAAGACCAGTCGCCTTGACCTCCCACCTGATGAAGACTATGGAGAGACTCATCCTCACCCATCTACGTTCAGTGGTGACCCCAGAAATAGACCCACTTCAATTTGCATACAAAACAAAAATGGGGGTGGAGGACGCCCTCATCTACCTGCAGCACCGGGCTCTGAATCACCTCGAGATGCAAAAAAGCACTGTGAGGATCATGTTCTTTGACTTCTCGAGTGCCTTCAACACCATCCAGCCGTGTCTAAGATGAGGGATGCAGGAGTGGACTAACATCTGACCTCATGGATCATCAACTACCTCACCAACAGGCCACAGTATGTGAGGCTGCACAACTGTACGTCTGAGGTGGTTGTGTGCAGTACTGGAGCTCAGCAGGGTGCTGTGCTCTCACCCTTTCCCTTCAGCTTCTACACCTCGGACTTCACCTACAACATCAGCAGCTGTCACCTCCAGAAGTTCTCTGATGATTCGGCCATCGTCGGCTGTGTGTCTGAGGGGAACGACCAGGAGTACAGGTCAGTCATCATGGACTTTGTGGACTGGTGTGAGCGTAACCACCTTCGCTTGAACACCAGTAAAACAAAGGAAATGGTGATTGACTTCCAGAGAAACACTCCTCCTCACTCACCAGTAAACATCCAGGGAGCAGACATTGAGGTGGTGGACACCTTTAAGTACCTGGGTGTTCACCTCAACAGCAAACTGAACTGGTCCCACAACACAGATGCTCTGTATAAGAAGGGCCAAAGCCGCCTCCATCTCATGAGGAGGCTGAGGTCCTTCGGAGTTAACTCCCAGCTGCTAAAATCCTTTTATCACTCTGTTGTTGGCTCTGTTATTCATTCTGCTGTGGTCTGCTGGGGTGTAGGCAGCTCTGACCGAGACAGGAAGAGACTGAACAAGCTAGCTACCAAAGCTAGCTCGGTTCTGGGCTGCCCACTGGATTCTGTTGAGGAGACGTGTGAAAGGAGGATGCTGGGGAAGATGACCTCCATCTTAAGAAACCCCTCCCACCCACTGAACTCCACTGTGGAGGTCATGGACAGCTCCTCCAGAGGTAGACTGAGACACCCCAGATGTAAAACAAAATGCTGTCGTAGATCTTTCATCCCCTCTGCAGTAAGCGTGTAGAACTCCAGTTTAAGTTGTACTGGTATCATCCTGTATGCTGCATTGTGTTGGAACCCGAGTTTTTTTTTCTTTTCTTTTTTTATTCGTGGTTTTGGTGATTGAATATTACAATACTAGATTACTGCCTATGTGTATATACATGTACCCTTGTTTTTATTTTTCTTCTAATTATCCTTTTGAGTGATGGTGCTGCTGTGACAAGTGAATTTTTCCACTGTGGGGAGTGGGGAGTTTAATCTCTATACTTGTGAACAAATGATTTCTTTCTTATCTAGTCTGCATATTATATATATATATATATATATATATATATATATATATATATATATATATATATATATATATATATATATATATACAAACTGGAGTTTACACAAAGCAAAATGGAGGAGATGACAACAGGACATAAGGTAATTGAAGCCAAGTTAAAGTCTTTTGAAAGTGGGATAATGAAGTCAAAACAAGACATTGATGAAATGCTTGCAAAATTGGATTACATCGAAAACCAGCACAGAAGGAAAAATATCATTATTGATGGAATACCAGATGCTAAGGGAGAAAAATTTAATGACTTGGAGATCAAGGTTCAACAAATGTTCTCCAACAATCTGGAGCTAGATGGCGCCAAGATTGAGATGGAGCACATCCAAAGGATTGGTCAGCACCAAGAGGGTGGAAAGCCAAGAAATATGGTGAATCTACTGTGACTAAAAGACAAACAGCACATCCTCCCATCTGTCAAAAAGTTGAAGGGTACTACCATCTACATGAATGAAGATTTCTCTGGAGCAGTGCAACAAAAAAGAAAAGAACTCTGGCCTACATTGAAGGCTGCGAGAGAAAGAGGCGAAAGAGGTATAACAAGCTGGTCATCGGACCAAACGTTGAAATAACTGATAAGGACTAACACAGAGAGCACCCGCTGGTTTAAAGAAAGAATGACGTTTTTACATACCCGTATCATTTGTTTTCATTCATTGATACGAGGTCCGACAAGGAAACAAAAACTCCTTTGTTGAATTTCTCTAAAAAGGGCCTAGTCCTTGGCCACTTAAATATATGCAGTCTTAGAAATAAGATTGATGAATTAACTAGAATGTGCCAAAAAGAGAACAGCCATGTTTCAGAACTCTCAGACACACATTTGGGCATAATATTTGATAACTCTGTCGTAGCAATTGATGGTTATAACCTCTACAGGAGAGATAGGGATAATCATGGTGGGGGTGTAGCTCTATATATTAGAGAATAATATTGCAGTTCTGCCAAGAAATTATATAATGTGTGCTGATATTGAAATATTATGGCTACAGATCCACAAGTCTCATTGTAAGCCTATTTTAGTTGGTTGCTGTTACAGGCCTCCCAGCTCTCACGTGTGTTATTTAGACAAAAAAGGTGACACTTTAGACAGCGTGTCAGGGGAAAATAAAGTAAAAAGTAACAGTGCATCTTGGCTGGATAGCAAGTTGAGATCTTGGATGCTTCTAAGGGACAAAGCTAAAGCAACTCAGGGTGTTCTGCAGACAGGAACACTTACTGTTCATTGAGAAATTAGGTCACAAAACTAAATCGTGGTAAAAAGAGAGATTATTTTAAACAGAAAATCCACAACTCTAATAATGATAGTAAAAAACTGGAAAATATTGAATGTAATAATGTGCAAAAAGGCTAAAGCATGTCCAAAATTTGTGGAACATGAGTGGCAATTTATTACAAGCCCACATGATATTGCTAATTATTTCAATAATTTGTTTTATAAAAAAAAGTCAACAATTTTACGATCCCACATGGAAATTACTGACAGTGACCCATGTAAACTTGTTAAAACAATAATGTGTGGGAAAAGCTGTCAATTTAATTTTAAAACAATAACTCAGGATGCTGTTGAGAAGATGGTTCGGAGTCTTTCTGAGGATACTTATTCAGGCATAGACAATCTTGATGGAAAATACTGGCTGCCATTCAGCTTTCAAAACCTACTTGCCATATTTTTATTAGTTCTGTTTTAAGCTGTACTTTTCCGGATCTCTGGAAACGGTCAAAAACTATACCTCTGCTCAAAGCTTCACTCTAATAGTAGACCAATCAGTTTACTGCCAGTGCAGAGTAAGATTCTGGAGAAAGTCATTTTTAATCAAATAATGGACATTTATCATTTAGATTTAACATTTTCTAGTAATTTGTCAAATGTAAACATGATGGTAAATTATGGTTTTTAGGCAGATTTATTTGAAATATAATGAAAATGTGCTTAAAAATAAATATATTTACAAAAACTGTCCACTAAATCTTTTGCATGAAAAATTATACCCATGTAATTATATGTAATTAATACCCATAGTAGAGGGCCAGAGCTGGAAGTAAAAATACAATCACTGGTGTGGAAAAAAGGATCAGCTAAGAGCAATGTTGTGTGAACTGTTTAAAACACTAATGTGTTTGATGTATTAACAGACATTCCTCAAATGGCGATTCTCACCAAAGTTGATGATGCCTGTCCTGTTGCTAAAGATGTTAAAAATATGCACAAGAGCATTTACCTGAAGCAACAGGTAATTTTTTGATAACTTCTGATGTTTCAAAGCTCAAAATATAATCCAGTTCTTAAATGTTTCAAAAATTTGCAACCAAATTACTATTTTACTTAAACTTTTAGGTTGAAAAATTCCACCAAATGTTGGGCATTCCCATCAACTGCATTTTTCTTGTGAAGAACTACGTCTCAGAGATGCAGACAAATGATGTCATGGATGCTCAAATACTGTTGGCCCTGAGACAGATGATCACCTTTGGAGAGGACTTCCTCAACGACCTAGATAAATGTTCTGCTGAGGAACTTCTCACATGTCATGGGAAAAAAATGGATGTTACAGAAAAGTTTGTGTAATCAAAGGTATTGTTATCTAACTGAAGCATCATTAAAATAAATTTTAATATGTTAAACAGGCAGTAAATGTATCTTTGCGTCTATATATACCAGAACACACTTTCCCCACGGTTATGGTCTCATGGACACGAGAGAGAGAGAATTCCAACGATTCTAGCTGCCACTAGTGGACCTTTGTTCTGTGACATCACCGGCTCATCGCTGTGGGTCTTTGGGCAAAAGTATAGATAGATTCTGAGTTGAAGCTGTCTCAGATTACCAGGTGAAAGTGACCCACATCTGATGTTAATGTTTGAGAAGCCCTTGAAGAAGCACACCGTCACTCAGCCATGTGTGTGACTTACCTCGCGGAGAAGTACTTCGCCATCAGGGCAGTGTTTGTGAAAAAATAAGCCTCATGATTTACTGGTACATACTGGTCAAACTGTAATATATTTGATCAAAAAAGTAAATAACTGTTAAAATATGGTAAGCACCGGTGGCATACAGAGATCAGACGTCATAGTGATGATGGTATAATTTTCAGGTGTGTGTGGCAGACGTTATTAAGGTGACATATTTAGTTTCAGACAAAATATTTTGTGAATTTTGAAGACGTTTGTTCTGTAATGTTGCCGCCACTTCACCTCAGGTCTGCACTGCATGGTGGGTAGACACTATGTGCAAAGCATAAGGTGCTATAGGGAGTGCCAAAGCAATGGATGGGAGAAATATTTTTAGTCTGCATTTTCCTTTTTTTTTTTTTTTTCCCTGTGTCTTGTCTGTCTGTACAGCAATCAGAATTGATGTGCCGAAAACAAGCCTTACAGGTTTACTCTCACAGGTGGAGCGTTATAGATTCAGCTATAATAGCCTGCATGATATCAAAACTTTCTTAGAAATGCTTTCAGTTGTTTTAAATTTTAAATTAAATTTGTTTGAGCGTTACCACAGCTCTGGACAGGCAAGAGTGACCAAGAATGCAAACACAATAAAGTCAGTAATAATACGGAAGAAGTACCAGCTGTTTGACTACCACTACAACTATTTACTGTCCAATTGGTCGAGATGTAAATAAAGGCATGAACATGACATAAGGCGAATTTAATATATAAGCCTTTGTTTTGCTGCTGATAAAGTTGCTTAAATCAGCTTTTAATGAATGAACCTGCATATCTGGGAGTTAATGTACACCAGAAAGAGTTCCACTGTTATATAATTGATGCAAAAGCTAGAGGTACATGACAAAGTGGTATGAAGCTGTATAACAGTATGTTAAGTTTTATTCAAACATTATTCTAAAACATTGGTTTAGAGATTGCCAATTTCAGGGTCAGAATGTGAAAAATGTAGACTGTACTAGGCAGCATTAAAGGAATGCAATTCCCAGACTCATTACATTATTTTAATACTTGCCTGGGCTACTTGTTACTACACACTGCAGAAAGAATAAATAAGCCTCGGCTGTGATGCAATTACGTGCATAACTCACCCTTTACATAATTGAAATAGGAACGCATATCTTTTACTAATTACATGAAATCAATCCACCAACTAAGGTGGAAGAAATATATATGTAACACCAACATCACATTAAACAAAGAAATATATTACTTTTTGCTTTCATTGCCTTTGTGGTGGGGAACATTAAAGGTCATAGACATCAGGTAACAATCGAGACTTTATTAAAGCAAAAGCGAAAAAAAACTGAACAGAAGCTGTAGTACATTCAGACTACTGGCAATTTTTGGCTACTGCACAAACAGGTGCATCATAAGATCATCCCGCTTAGCTTTCCCCCCCACAGCACCTGTATTTTGTGGTGGTGGTGGTGCAGCCCCAGGTTTAGGGTACTCTACTGCAGTAGTCCACACATTGTCATACGTCTCTCCACGGCTCTCGCACAGATTATGCAGGGCGCAGCAGGTCAGAACCATGGATCTCACCAGACTCACGTCACAGTCATTGCTTTTAAGTAGGCGGTGCCACCTCCCCTTCAGCCTACCAAAGGCATTCTCAACAACACGTGCCTGGCTGGATTTTTTGTTGAAATAAAGTTGCTGCTCCATCAGTCGCCCGTTGTCATTGAATGGTTTTAGAAGCCAATCTTGCAGTGGGTAAGCAGAGTCGCCCAGGATGCAGTAGCCAAGGTCCACATTCCCAATTCTGATGGAATGCGCAGGGAAGAGGTTTCCATGGCTTGCCAAATCCCAAATTGAGGAAAGTCTCAGTACCCTTGCATCATGCAGGCTCCCTGGAAGCCCAGCAGACACATTCCAAAACATGCCCTTTCCATCAACAACAACAGCTTGCAAGATGAGTGAGTGCCATCCATTGCGGTTGAAATAGTCTGTGTGGAAAGTTCTGGGTGCTATGATGGGGATGTGGGAGCCATCAATATTGTGGCAACCCCCACCTGCTCTCAAAAGAGGAAGCTATTTCCCTAAATTTACCCTCATCAGGTAAGTGGATTTGGTCAGGCAACAATAATGCTTCAGCTGCTGCACAAAAGTCGTGCACAAACTTGCACTGATGGTTCTGTATTCGGAACCTGTAGCAAGTTTCCACAGCGCAACTGCCACTCTCTTCCTCAGGGGCACACGCTCATGGAAGGTAGTGTCTCCCCGCTGCATAGCTGGTCGCACTTTCTCAAACAAGAAAGTAAATGTTTTTTCAGACATTCTGAAGTGCTGCACCCACTGCGCTTCCATGTAAAGTGAGAGTCTCGATGGAATGACCACACCGCACGTCTACTGCTGAAACGTTTCAAAATAGCCCTCTAAAAACCAAAAGACACGTATTTCACAAATATGAAATGTTTATAGAGCTCAAGTTAGAGATATATATATGCAAATATAGATTTAAAAAGCACTTACTCTGATTCATCGTCTGCGTTGGAGTAGTAGCTGCACTTTTTGCTGGTGCTCCAGGGTGGCTTTCAGCAGAGTCCTGCTCCTCATCTGCCTACTCAACAGGAGCAGGCGACGCCTTCTGGCTTGTCGAGCGCGGAGTTGCTCCCCCAAAACCAGCCAGAATCGAAGTACTAAGACAATAATCACCACGATATTCTCCATTGTGAACACACGGATCAACTGTTCGCACTCATGACGGCTTCTTTTCTAAACAAGTGGCGCTCATGTATGTATCCCAGATATCTTCGCGCCAATTTTTTGCGCAGATTTTTATAGACCGCCTATATACTCACTCACGTCTGCATTCCAAAGGCTGTGTTGGACGATGTGTGTGTGTAAACAACCTGGCCAGGCCGTTTTATGGAGAAAATTCTAATAAAACTTTTTATCAAGCCTCCCACGGGCCAAACAATCAACCACACAGCAAGAATGATCCATCTGCGTCGCTAAATCCTCCTCCAAACTTGCAAACAATTGAATTATAGGCAAAATACGCTGTTTGTTGCCACCCAGGTCCCATGATGCAATGCGAAAAACATAAACATTGACATCACAAAAGATCCTCCTATAGAAGAAAGAAAAACGCTCATACAAAAGACATTGATTCTACACTGCTCACAAAAATTAAAGGAACACTTTTTTTATTGGGCCTGGCATGAAATCAATTAAACCTGTCTGATAATTTTCTGGTTGATTAAGCAGCTGAGGGCATTGTTAATCACTTTCAGCTGTATTGGTGTTCATGGACTTAACGACAGGTGCACTAAAGTGGCAACAATTACAAAACCCTCAAAACAGGACTGGTTTAACATGTGGAGGTCATTTCAAGTTTCTCCCTCTTGATCTTTTTTGGCTGGTTTTCCACTCGTGCTAGTTTTGGCTTGAGTAATTATCTCTACTGGCAGCATGAGGCGATTCCTTAACCCTACAGAAGTTGCACAGGTTGTCCAACTTCTCCAGGATGGCACATCCACACGTGCTGCAGCAAGAAGGTTTAATGTGTCTCCCAGCACAATCTCCAGAACATGGAGGAGATTTCAGGAGACTGGCGGTTATTCTCGGAGAGCTGGACAGGGCCGTAGAAGGTCCACAACCCATCAGCAGGACCGATACCTGCTCCTTTGTGCAAGGCGGAACAGGCTGAGCACTGCTCGTGCCCTACAGAATGACCTCCAGAGGGCCACTGGTGTGAATGTCTCTACCCAAACAATCAGGAACAGACTTCATGAAGATGGCCTGAGGGCCCGACGTCCTGTAGTGGGCCCTGTGCTCACTGCCCAGCACCGTAGAGCTCGACTGGCATTTGCTCAAGAACACCAGAATTGGCAAGTCCGCCACTGGCGCCCTGTACTTTTTACAGACGAGAGCAGGTTCACCCTGAGCACCTGTGATAGACGTGAAAGAGTCTGGAGAAGACAAGGAGAACGTTATGCTGCCTGCAACGTCGTTCAACATGACAGGTTTGGTGGTGGGTCAGTGATGGTCTGGGGAGGCATATCCATGGAGGGACGCACAGACCTCTACTGCCTAGGAAATGGTGCTCTGACTGCCATAAGGTATCCAGATAAAATCCTTGAACCCTTTGTCAGACCCTACGCTGATGCAGTAGGTCCTGGTTTTCTCCTAATGCACGACAATGCCCGGCCTCATGTGGCAAGAGTATGCAGGCAGTACCTGGAGGATGAAGGAATTGAAACAATTGAATGGCCTTCACGATCCCCTGACTTAAACCCAATAGAACATCTGTGGGACATTATGTTTCGGTCCATTAGGCGGCGCCAGGTTGCTCCTCAGACTGTACAAGAGCTCAGGGATGCCCTCACACAGATCTGGGAGGAAATGCCACAAGACACCATCCGTTGTCTCATTAGGAGCATGCCCCGACGTTGTCGAGCATGCACACAAGCTCGTGGGGGCCACACAAGATACTGAAAAGCATTTTGAGTTGCAGAAATGAAGTTTTTGAAATCATGGACTAGCCTGCCACATCTTCATTTCACTCTGATTTTAGGGTGTCTACACAATTGAGCCCTCTGTAGGCTGAAAACTTTTATTTCCATTAAAAGACTTGGCATCCTTTTGTTCCTAAGACATTGCCCTGTCGTTATTTGTATAGATATCCAACTTCATATTGAGATCTGATGTATCTAATGTGTTTCTTTAAAGTGTTCCTTTCATTTTTGTGAGCAGTGTATGTCCCAATCAGTCTGTAATAATCAATCTGAACAAGCCCCAAAAGTATACCTGCAATATGAGAGAAATTTTTGTGAAGAGTTTAAGGTAGACTTTTGACTTTTTTTTATCATCTTTATTTGTCGTTCGAATTGTTGTGTTTCTGTCTAACACGAATAAATAGGACCTCAGAGATTTACGTTAAAGCACCATGCATGTCACGTTTATTTCACTCTTCAACAAGTGAACCAGAACAGACCTCAGTCATGGCTAGCTGCACACTCCCAACCGAGCATGTACAAATCGATACCAGCACAATGGATCACCACTGCAATATACTACACGAATGTTGTGGTTGTATATTTGAAAATACTGATATTTATCATGTTTTTGCGGTTTTTACGTGGTCACGTTACACCTCACGGCTACCGTAGTCGACGACTAGGAACCTTGTCTTACCGGTAAATGTTTCCTGTCGAACACACCGACTGGCGGAACAAGCAGCATCTTGGTAAATATGCAGTTCGTTGTGTTTTACTTACCAATATGTTGCGTTTGGTGTTTTAAACAAGGTGTCTGTGTATATATCTCTGTTATGCGCATAGGTGGGTGAGTATAGGTTAATATTAGGCCTGCAGTTGGTTCGGGCTGATGACATTTTGATACCATTTGTTTTAGCAACATAAGCTAACCTTACTTGTAACGTTAAAACGTGAGCAAACTTTATCAAATGTTGCTATGCCTTTTTTGTATTTTCCCATTAAACTCTCTGGTCACCTTATTCGCCACAGAAAATTGTTAATTTCAGGTTTTTCTTCTTTGTAAAGTTTGGTATTTACTAAGATGATGCCATTGCAACATTCAGCCATCATGGTCGCTTTTGTGCTTATGTTGTTAGATCTGAGCGTTTAAGAACGTTATTATTCAGCCAAATGTTCACTTTTCAAAAGGCAGCCTGAGATTTACTGTTAACCGCTGAATTTAGTATAATTCTTACCATGTTAGTGTTTATATTTTCATTTTATCTGATCTTTTTCAGCGTGTCAAATTAACAGTTTGTACCAGTTGATGAATCCAGAGTTGGATCACGGCCATGACGTCACTGGTAAGTCATTCTTATTTAGGACATCTTTATTTTTTATGTTTAGACATTCAGAACATTGTTCTGGTAATCTGACTCATTGTTGCTGAATAAATGAGCATAAACAAAGATATGGGCTCACGTATTAATCTCTGGATTACAGTGGTAGGAATTAAAATGTGCAGAGGCAAAGTGCTTACAGCAAACTGTTTATTTTACAGGGGAGCAGCAGCTCTTCAACCACAGAGTACACTGTGAGAGTCCCCAAGTAAGTAGCACATGTATTAAACCACATGTTGATTTGATCTAAAGATGCCCTGAGTGGAGAAAAAGCTAATTTAATGATCTTTTTGTTTTTCCCATAGAAACACCAGCAAGAAGTACAATATAATGTCTTTCAATGCAGCAGACAAAGTCAATTGTTCTGCCTGGACACAGGTGGGTTGGTTGAAAGTTTTTTTTTTCTACAAATTGCAGCAATATTTAAAATCATAATGATGGATAAATTAACCTTTTTTCTATTTTTTCAGGCTCGTATGGAGAGAGACATGAGCGCTCGGCGGATATACGGGGAGGAGGAGACGCCTGAAAGCGGTGCAGGCAGTGAGTTTGGCAAAAAACAGCGTGAGGAAGCACGACGGAAGAAGTTTGGTATTGTGACCCGTGAGTTCAAAGCTGAGGACCAGCCATGGATCCTGAAGGTCAATGGAAAAGCTGGCAAAAGGTGAGGGAAGGGTGGGGGGGAGGTGTTAGTGAAAATGTCAGCAAATCACAAAAAGGGACTAACAAAGCAAATTTCAGAAGTGTTTCAGAATAAATTGTGACTTTTTGATAGAAATTAATCGATTTTTGTCTTAAATATATACTTTTAATTTCTAAAAAGTATTTTATTAAACTAATAATATAGCCTTGATAAAGTAATCTTACTGTTTGCAAGCAGACAAAACTCTTTTCTTGTGTTTCTGTGTACATCAGGTTCAAAGGGGTAAAGAAGGGTGGCGTCACAGAAAATGCTTCCTACTACATTTTCACACAGTGTCCTGATGGAGCGTTTGAGGCCTTTCCTGTTCATGGGTGGTACAACTTTACACCACAGGCAAAACATCGGACTTTGACTTCTGAAGAAGCTGAGGAAGAGTGGGGCAGGTGAGGAAACAAAAAGAAAGGAACAAACTAATAATTAAATTTAACTACTTATATTTTAGGAGGATAAGCTGCTTGAGATGTAACATCTTGTTTTCGACCTTATCATAAAACAAGTTGGTTGAGTTAGCAGACTTGGCTTTTATCGATTCTCTGCAAATTTTGCAAACCACCATTGTTTGTTTTTTTGTTAGACTTTACAAAATCAAAATATTGCCACACTGGTGAACTACTGTAACCTTTTTTCAGGACAATTTCCTCCACCTCTCCTTGCTGTAACATCTTGTTTAAGTCACATTTAGCTCTGTTTAGGTTTGAGAAGGGAGGGCTTGGTGACAGACTGTGCCTAGGTCTGTGTTTGTGATTGGTCGGAAGTAAGTAATGACTCTAGTTAGCATAACAAATCTGTTGCTACAGTGAAGCGCCAAGCTAAACAGTAGAGTCTAGTAGGTGATGTTACAATCCCAAAGCTGGTCCACGCTTGCCCATGGAGCCTCTAGACCAGGGGTCTC
The DNA here is from genome assembly GCA_006937985.1 of Aphyosemion australe. Lineage (NCBI taxonomy): Eukaryota > Metazoa > Chordata > Actinopteri > Cyprinodontiformes > Nothobranchiidae > Aphyosemion > Aphyosemion australe. The sequence goes on from SSNS01000373.1 coordinate 213,251, forward strand.
AGGCACGTGTCCTGCATTTGACACTTGTGTACAGTAAGCCCATTTACTAAAAAAGTACAAAAATATACAAATACTACTGTAAGTGCAAAGAGCAAAGATTCCAGTACGTACAGGTTGGCATATTATCCAGACACGTTCAGTGTTGATTACGTAGTGATAGACTGTAGTGGCCTAAATCACTTTTTCTGTATCACTTACAAAACTAGATCCATTTCTACAGAGGGGTTTTCAACTGGATGCAGTGGAAAGACCCCATGAATACATCTATAAGGATGAAGCACTGTGTATGATCCCTCACATCATTAGCCACACGTGTGATCAATTTTGTGATTGACGTTTGTCACCTGTGCTCACCATTATGCAGCACAGGTGCAACACAATGAAAATGTGTTGGCAAGTGGTGTCTAAACAGGTGAAACATGCTGATGGTTTTGCCAAAAGAGTGATTGATTCAATCAGTGGGTTCAAGCAACTAAGCATTTGGTTCAGACAACAGGGTTTAGTGTTTTAGCAATTGAGAAAAACGATAAATTGTGGCCCCCACCTTAATATGAACATTTAATGTTAGTGCTGCCTTGGTATGTAGGGCACTTTACAGTCTTGTGTGCGAAGTAGGGTTGCCGGGATTAACCGGTTTAACTATTAACCACGGTGTGAAACGCTGCGGTTAACCCACCATAAAGGCTCTCCAACACCACCAATTAAAAAAAAGACAACTCGGCAAAACAGAAGCGGAACTGGAACGGACGCACGCAGCACAATCAGAACCAGCGACAACATCCACCGGAGAAACCCTCAACCAACCCACCCAGGAGGAGCCTGAAAAAAGATCCAGTTTCAGCCTTTATTACATTTATATAGACTCTCAGCCTGGCGGGACTTATTTTCAGCAGAAAGGCTGGAGAGCTCTGATTCGTGATGCGCTCTGCTGCTGCTTTCTGCGCACGGCCACAGTAACATTCTCAAAGTTGCGCCACCAAAAGAAAAAATAATTAACGACATTATTTCATGTCTACTAATATTCTCTGGAACTTTTTTTATTCATGCATGACGCGCTCTGCCTCAGCGGATCTCAAAACCTGTGTCGCTGTGACTTCATCCTCACTTGCGCGGCCATGCACTCCGCTATTTTTGTGATGGTAAATACCTTTGATCTTTATAGTTCAAAAGTTCATGAGGCAAAAAAGTAGAAAATCCATGCAGCAGTTTTTCTGAATGATTAAGAGGAGATACAGGAAGATCAGAGACAGACAGGACAGGAAAAAATAAAATAAAAACAAGAAAACAAAACAAAGGAAAATGTTGGTAGTTTTATCCCACTACACTTTTTAATTATGTAAAGCAATAATTTATAAGCATGTAATATTTATATATTTGATACAATTCAGATCAGCTTCAAAACTCCGTCCCACACCCAGGGCCGTTTCAAGGCATTTTGGGGCCAAGGCAAAATAGACTTGGAGCCTCCATCCATCCACCCACCCACCCCGCCCCCACAGAGCTTGCAGAAAAAAGGTTGTAACAGGAGGGTTCATTTAGTAGTGCTGTACCATGTTTTTCCTGTATTTGTTTATAACAAGCCTGTACGGCAAGCCATTTTCACATTTAATTAGCAAACCTTTTTTATTCCTATCCTACATAGCAATAATATAATGTATCCTTGTCAAAAGAATATTCTTACTAGTCAAATTTGAAAATACGAACAAGTAGAAATTCATAATAACAAATTAACTAGAAATTTAGCATCTCATTTTATGAAGGTGTCTCCATCCTTTAGTGTTGACTAGAATAATGTGTTAACCCTGACCAGTTTATCATCAGACGATTGCGAAGGAACATGCGTACGAGAGGCCACCACATGTTTCATAAATCAGGCTTTTGACTGTTTGTACACACATTCTAAATTTCATTTGTAGGAGCAAATATAGGACAGTGTCTACAAACGTTTGATAAATGAGGGCCCTGGTGATTTTTGGCCTCTGAGGGGTCTGTAAAGAGGAGTTGATCTACATTGATGATCAGCTTAATATTAGCAGGGTAAAGAAGAAAAGCTTGTAGCCCCATAGCGCCAACCAGGTTCAGTAGCGGAAAGCAGCGGCATCTGCGTCGAGCAGTTTAATCTGCAGCAAATCAAATCGGTCTGCCAGCCACCAACACCTGAGACGTTCTTGCCAGAGCCAAGATCTGATCTCTGTCCTCTGTCTGGGGAAAGCAGACCAACATGGTCCGAGGAGAAACCAAGTCACCAAGGGAACCAACTCGATGCACTTGTGTTATGTCGGGAGGAGATGCCGCTGGATCAGGAAACCACACTGTGATATTGGACTTCGGATAGAGCGATTAAGCTCAATTCCATCTTTCAGATTGATTACCTGGAGGTTATTCCTTCTGCTTTGATTCTCAAGGGTAGCAAGCTACTTATGGATTTTCAACCGATCTGCATTGTGAGACGCGGATGCATCCTCCACACGGCTCACCCTCGTTTGAAGTTTGCTTTTGTAACTCTAGCTCTTGAGTGCTTATCAAGTGTAGATCTAATGGAGTCGAGTTGAGAGTCAAGACGATCAAACTTTCCTTGGCGTGCTTTTCCGCCTCAGAAAATAACTTTTGTAAAAGAGCCTCCAGAGACTCCTTGTTCAGGGCGTCGACTGCCATGTCAGTATCGTCTTCAGTGCCTTTCAGCTAATTCCTCATTTGCAGATGTTTAGGATTCATAGTTTTAAGTTTTGAAGAAGAAGAAAAAGAAGAAACCATCTTTTATATTGCGCCTCTCAAGATAAAAATCACGAGAAAAAAAGTAAAATAAAAAAGTAAAGAAATAAAAAAATTATTAAAAAATCATTTAAAAAATGGGGAAAGTAATAATTGTGATTTTAAAAAATGTGAGGAAAGGGAAAAGAAAATGAATATGAATAAGAAAAGGGTAATCAGTGGATCACAGGAAAGGCATAAATTGGTAGAAAAAGCAGAATGACGAGAAGGTAGTGATGAAGGATCAACCGAAGTTCACGCAAAAACCGGCCTGAACAGGTGAGTTTTCAGCTGCTTTTTAAAGGAGACCATTGAGTCCACTGATCTCAGGCTCAGGGGGAGAGAGGTCCAGAGTCTGGGGGCCACAGCAGCAAATGATCTGTCAACTTTGGTCTTTAGCCTGGTGCTGCACAACCAGTAGGCTTTGATCACTGGACCTCAGGCACCTGCTGGAGGTGTAGGGACTGAGAAGATCACCAATGTATGATGGTGCTTGTCCATGTAAGGCCCTAAAAACCAGAACCAGGATCTTAAAATGAACCCTGAAGTTAACCAGCAGCCAGTGAAGCTGGAAGAGAAGCGGGGTGATGTGGGTGTGTTTGGAGGACTTGGTCAGAAGCCGAGCACAGGTAATCTCAACCACCTGTAGACGGTTCAGGGAGGTTTTGCCCAGACAAGTGAAAAGCCAGTTACAGTAGTTTAAGCGTGAGGAGATGAAGGTGTGGATTACAATCTCAAGTTCAAAGCGGGACAGGATGGGACTCAGCTTAGCAATGTTCTTCAAAAGGAAGAGTGAACAAGAGAACTGACATGAGAATCCAGGGTTTGGTGTGAGCACTCTGACCAAGAGAGTCTCTGACTTTGGGAACCAGCTTGTCTGTCTGTCTTGTCTTCATTCAGCTGTAGAAAGTTCCCAGCCATCCAGGTTTTAATAGAGTCTAAGCAGCTGTGCAACAGCTGCAGCTTAGACATCTCATGGGGCTTAAAGGAGATGTACAGTTGGATGTCATCTGCGTAAAGATGGTAGGAGATTCCTTTAAAAGAGCTTAGGGTGTGCTGGAGAGGGAGCAGATAAAGGAGGAACAGTAGAGGCCCCAGCACAGAACCTTGTGGGACACCATGGGTGAAGGAGGTGGAGGAGGGTCAAAACTTGGACATGGCCACTGAGAAGGAACACTCTGACAGATGAGAGGAGAGCCACTCCAGAGCAGTTTGTGATAGGCCAGTAGCAGGTGATGGTCAACAGTGTCGAAGGCTGCAGTCAGGTCCAGCAGAAACAGAACAGTCCCCTGCATCACTGTGAGTCAGAAGGTCATTAGAGACCCTGAGAAGTGCTGTTTCATATGATTTCTGAACAGAAGGTGAGATTCCTGACAGAGGGTTTGGTGAGAGGATCAAGCTGATCAAGAGAGTCCCTGACTTTGGGAGCCAGCTTGTCTGGGGCACAGATGAGGATTAAGCACAGTAATGTAGCTCAGGACTCAGGGTCTTCAGGACTTTTAACAAGTGAACTTAAATTCGACTTGAATATGCATAGAAGGTCAGAATCCAGCAGTTATGTAGGTTTAGCAGGGAGAGGCAACAAGCAGTCAACCACTCACTCCGCCATCTTGAATATATGTCTTCCACATATTTAATAATATGTACTTTCATCAGTAACTTTTAAAGTTGCACACTCTGCTTTTGCAGGCGGAACAAGGTGGTAAATCACTTCAGCATCATGCTTCAGAGACGTCTTCGGGAGCAGGAGCGTGGCGACGATGAAGAAGATGAGTCTGTAAAATCTGGGAAGAAGAAAAAGAAGGGCGGCGGGAGAGGCGGTGACCTGCTCATTCACGATCTGGAAGAGGACCTGGAGATGAGCAGTGATGACAGCGACAGCAGCATGGGAGACGGTACGGAGAAGGAAACAGGATGTAGTGTAATTAAGATATTCACATTTTCTTTACGTTTCTAAATCTGAAACTTTTTTTTTTAAATGTGTCAGACGGTAACAGCAAAGCAAAAACGAAGAAAGCTGCGGGGAAAGGGAAAACAAAGAAGAAGCAAAAGAGTGAAAAAGAGGCCCTTGAAGACAGTGATGATGGAGACTACGAGGGTCTGGAAGTGGATTATATGTCAGATGAAAGCAGGTCAGATCTTATACAAACCCTCCTCCCCGTATATACCCCTTCACCTGGTTTACTTCATGTTGGTGTGTTAGTTTTGTGCTCATGTCTTAGTCAATAAGTCAAAAAAGTATTTAATCAGCCACCAATTGTGCAAGTTCTCCCACTTAAAGTGATGCGAGAGGCCTGTAATTTTCATCATAGGTAAACCTCAACTATGAGAGACAAAGTGAGGGGGGGGGGGGATCCAGAAAATCACATTGTCTGATTTTTAAAGAATTTATTAGCAAATAATGGTGGAAAATAAGTATTTGGTCTCCTAGAAACAAGCAATATTTCTGGCTCTCACAGACCTGTGACTTCTTCTGTAAGAAGCTCCTCTATCCTCCACTTGTTACCTGTATTATTGGCACCTGTTGGAACTCGTTATCAGTATAAAAGACACCTGTCCACAACCTCAAACAGTCACACTCCAAACTCCACCATGGGCAAGACCAAAGAGCTGTTAAAGGACACCAGAAACAAAATTGTACTGTAGACCTGCACCAGGCTGGGAAGACTGAATCTGCAATAAGTAAGCAGCTTGGTGTGAAGAAATCAAATATGGGAGCAATTATTAGAAAGTGGAAGACATACAAGACCATTTATAATCTCCCTCGATCAGGGGCTCCACGCAAGATCTCACCCCGTGGAGTCAAAATGATGACAAGAACGGAGAGAAAGAATCCCATAACTACATGGGATTACCTGGTGAATGACCTGCAGAGAGCTGGGACCAAAGTTACAGGCTACCATCAGTAACGCACTACGCCACCAGGGACTCGCATCTTGCCGTGCCAGACGTGTCCCCCTGCTTCAGCCAGTACATGTGCAGGCCCGTCTGAAGTTTGCTAGAGAGCATTTGGATGATCCAGAAGAGGATTGGGAGAATGTCAGATGAAACCAAAATAGAACGGTTTGGTAAAAACTCTACTTGTCGTGTTTGGAGGAGAAATAATGCTGAGTTGCATCCAAAGAACACCATGCCTACTGTAAAGCATGGGGGTGGAAACATCATGCTTTGGGGCTGTTTTTCTGCAAAGGAACCAGGACGACTGATCGTGTAAAGAAAAGAATGAATGGGACCATATATCGTCAGATTTTGAGTGAAAACCTTCCGTTAGCAAGGGCATTGAAGATAAAACGTGGCTGGGTCTTTCAGCATGACAATGATCCCAAAGACACTGCCTGGGTAACAAAGGAGTGGCTTCATAAGAAGCATTTCAAGGTCCTTCAGTGGTCTAGCCAATCTCCAGATCTCAACCCCATAGAAAACCTTTGGAGGGAGTTGAAAGTCCATGTTGCCAAGCGACAGCCCCAAAACATCACTGCTGTAGAGGAGATCTGCATGGAGGAATGGGCCAAAATACCAGCAACAGTGTGAAAACCTTGTGAAGACTTACAGAAAATGTTTGACCTCTGGCATTTCCAACAAAGAGTATATAACAAAGTATTGAGATGGAATTTTGTTATTGACCAAATACTTATGTTCCACAATATTTTGCAAATAAATTCTTTACAAATCAGACAATTTGATTTTCTGCATGCGTGCATGTCTTCCCTTTAGAAATGGTTTTGTATTCATGTGTTATTTTGTTTCCAAACAGCCCAGACGAAGACCAGGTTAATGAGAAACACACCAGAGAGGAAGCGCATCCTAAAGGTTGTTTTCATTAAGAATTCAAATTAAGAGCTGAGACAATACAAAATGCTGGATAACCTGGGTTTGTCCTGCACGAGTTTGTTTTTATCTCATTGAAGTTTGTCTGTTTGCAGGAATCGATGAGGAATCAGAGAGTGAGGAAGAGAGTGAAGAGGAGAAACAGAATGAAGAGGAAGCAAAGGAGGAGGAAGAGGAGGAGGAAGGGAAGAAAACCCCTGTTCAGGTGGAAAAGAAGAAGAAGAAAGGTATAAACTTCATGAATGACTGGAGTCCTTTTTTGGTTTGGGTTTTAGAATTGTACATTTTAAAGATGGCTGAGTCAATCATTTTTATTTTATGTTTGTGACAGACAGCAGCGGTGAGTCAGACAGCTCTGATGACAGCGACATCGAGGGAGAGACGGCCTCTGCTCTGTTCATGGTGATGTGGGGGGGGGGGGGTTCTGCTTTAAATTACTGCTGAGTTACAGTCCTTCACTGACACAGTTTGAACTAGGGGTGGGGAATTTAATCTGTTTTTTGTGCATCGTGATGCAGACATAAAAGATTCTGAATCGATTTTTAAATGTTCAAAAATGATTTTGTTAATTGTAATAATAAAACGATGTGTCGGAACATACAAGACAGATCAAAAAAGGTGGAATTCTACAGAACTCTGAGAGTTTCTGAACGTTTTACACACAACAGAAACGTCTGAGCGAGACCAGTGATCCTCTGCAGCCTGTGTGAGTCTCTCCCATGCTGTAACACTATTATACTATTAGACATGATCAGATACAATTATTGTTAAAGAGAGAATTCTTGGACTATCTTTATGGTTTTCCAACTTAATTTCTGTTTCACTAAATTAATTTTGGGTCACACAGAGGGAAGATTTTTAAAATTCTATCACAGCCTTCTAGATCATAATGGAATCACGAGGAGCCGATAGACTCCCACCTCTACTATTAAAGTCAAGTGTTTGGGTGTTTCGATGAATTGTGTGTAAATGAAGTTGTGAATGTTTCTAGATTTTTGCTGCATGTTTGCTTTAATTTTATTAATTATTATTTTTAAATTACTCTTTGCAGAAGAAGCGAACTCCTCCTAAACGTGCAGGCGGGCGTGGCTCTGCAGGAAGCTCTAGGACAGGAAGTCGTCCTGGGACCCCATCGATTGACTCTGCCTCCACCTCCAACACTCTGCGCGCTGCTGCTAGCAAGTTGGAGCAAGGTGTGTGCGCCTGTAAACTAGCACAAATATGTCAACAATAAGAATAATTTATTTTATTTTGACCCTAAAGGGAGGATTTCTGTTTTTTGTTAATTAAATCTCTCTCTCTCTCCTGTAGGGAAGAGACAGGGAGCTGCTACAGACTCACCAGCTGCTAAAAGGCTAAAGATGGAGCCCAGCTCTCAGAGTCCTGTTCCCTCTGGGAAGAGCACACCCCAGCCCCCATCAGGCAAATCCACCCCCAGCTCAAGGTAAGTACAACCAGAAAACAGGGGGAAAAAATTAGATTATAAAGCTTGCATCAAAATCTAAAACTCTATAAACCGCCCATAACAAAAACCACGTTTGTTTCTTTATCCCCCGCTACAGTGACGTTCAGCTAACAGAGGACGCGGTCCGCCGCTACCTGATCCGTAAACCGATGACCACGAAGGACCTGCTGAAGAAGTTCCAGACCAAACGGACGGGTCTGAGCAGTGAGCAGACGGTCAACGTGCTAGCTCAGATCCTGAAGCGCCTCAATCCAGAGCGCAAAAACGTCAACGACAAAATGCACTTCTACCTCACAGAGTGAGCGGGTGGCGCAGGAGATAAAGGACTGGTCTTGAAGGGAAGTTTGATGGAGCAGGACTTGAGCTTGCACGGCTATGCAGACACAGCCTTTCTAGAAGTATTTTGTTAAACATGTTGAATTTATTTAGTCTGAACTAATTCTGAGTCACAATTCATTATTGAGTCAAAATAAAAATCTGAGAGCTTCATTAAAAATGAAAGGAAAAGTCTTTGGCTTGTTTTGTTTTTTGGTTGTAACTTTTATAATAAAATTGAAACCCTGAGAAGCGATTTTCTCTTGCTCTTCTGTCACATTCAGAATCTTAAAGTAGAAATCTGGAGTTTTTCCCTCAGAGGTGCTTTTCGCTATTGTTGGAATTAGTTTTGGTGGCTCATCAGTTCTAACACACTTGGCACAATTACATAAAATATGAAATTTGTTAAAATATTGCATTGTGAGGTGGTAAAAAAACAATCCCACAAGCTAATTTCTGTTTTTATTTAAAAAGTAATCTTTTACCCAATCTAAGACATATTTAGCACTTCTGGGTCGACTCGGTCTGGCCACTTAGTTTCCCTTTCATCATTAGTGCAGTGTGCTGAAAGTACTTCACATAGAGACTCTATCATAGAGAAGTAGAGGAGCATACCAAAGTGATGTCAATTCATAAACACACAACTTAAAACAAACATTTTTATTATGAATAACGTGCAAATACTAACATCTGAAAACTTCATCAGAAGCTCAAGCTCATTTGATTTATGTTTACACAAATGTTGTGTACCTGTAGCGTTGAAAAGTCAAACAAGGTCATTAAATCAGTCCTCAGGTGAATTAGTAATCAGTTCTCGGCCAAGCTGAGGCAGAGCGGGCGTTAGACCGGAAGGTTTCGACAGATCACAGAGATCCGACGCTGACGAGGAACTCTTCTCCCGTTGAAGACGGACTCTTCGTCTTTGAGAATCTCATGAGTGTAGTTGTATCTGGCCTGGTCCCTGTGGAGGACGCAGAACAGGATGGGACACTCGGACATTATTCAGTATCAAACATACTTCATGAGAAAATAAGCATGTGCACTGATTCCCTTTGATTTTCATGTTCCCCATTAAAGGTGCCGTTTGTAACAATGACACCCTGTGGTCAAATGTTGTTACTGCAGTCCATTTTTTTTAACAAAAATATCCCTTTCTCACTCCCATTTTCTGAGCTTCATGATTGTTGCCAGTTACGGATCAGCGCCAGAAGATTCTAGATGACAAGACGTCATACACAGTAAGTTGGTAAATAGATAAATACGTTGTCATATCTGGTGCAAGCACTATTGGGTGTTTTACGATAGCAAGCACTTACACTTTTTACAGTAGTTTGTCTCCAGCATTAGAGGAAGTGGTTAGCCGTCTAGTAAAGTAGATGTAAAACACCACGATTGACTCATTATTCACTTCACACATACATTTCACTGTAATATTAAGTTGTTGGTCATTGAAATAGTAGCATGAGATATTTTTAGAGCTGACTATTTGCTTCTAATTCATTGTTCGCATTGTTAGCTCAACATTAGCCTCTAGCCTGTTTTAGCGTAAAACACAGGATGCCGTGGCTTCTTAAGAGTACAAGAAATAACTGCTAGGTTGCTCCTGTTATATATATATATTTATATATTTATTTATTTATTTATTAACTGTACCTAATTATGTAGAGGGAGCGTCGAGACAGCAGCAGGTCCAGCCATTCCTGAGGGTCATCCTCCTTCACTAAACGCATGATGCTGTCTGACAAAAGGCTCAAGCCAGCGATGGTGCTGCCACAGAACTAAAACAAACAATAAGAGCATATCACAAAAATGTTACAGTACAAGTGATCAGTAATGCAAAATGTGTTTCCAATGACGCACCTTAACACTGTCAACGTGTGGCTTGATGTAACCATTTTTGTCCAAATCCAGAATGTGCACAGGACCGAGAAGAGGACTACCTTCAGGAAAGGCCACGGCTCGAACACGGTTCAGGATCTGCTCACAGGCTGGCCCCCAACTCAGACGCTCCGTCTCTCTGTAACCGTGAATTGCCTGAAAGAAAATACAGCTATTAAATTACACATTGATTTAAATTGAAAAGAATATGCATAAAGGAACACTTGGCAGTTTTGACTTGTTTTTAGCACCCCCTGGTGTTTGTTAGCGAAACCAAAAGTGAAACTTATCTCCTCACTGTGCGTTAGTCTTTTTAACACCTTAATCTAACTGCTGAAATGTCTCCTCAGCCTTCATTAGTGTCTACAGGAGCGGTTCATCACTAAATCAAACAGATCAGCTGTGTTCATGATCTAAAACATGCAGGAAACATGCTGGAAGCAGACTGCAGTGCTAGTATGTCAGCTCCTTTTTCTAAGTCCAGCAAGTGGCACCCGCCACTCTGAAGTTGCAAGTGCGGTATTCTGGCCACAGAGGGCGGTGGGGGTCTGAGTGACATTTCATTAACCCTGTAAAGGGTCATTTTAGCACAAACTGGCTCAAGAACATGATGTAAAAATATGAAAAAGTTGCATAGTATGGCTTTAAATGTTCTTTATATGAGCTATGTGAGAAAAATAGAGAATGATATTCAGGTTCTTAAACTAGGAGCCACTGTGGGATAAAAGAACATTATATATATTTCAATAACATTAAGAAAAAATGATCTTAAAAACATTTTAGCTCAATCTGAAGTAAAGTTTGCTTCGTTAACTACAAGCCGAAAAAAACGAGCCTTCCTCTCTAAAAATATCCTACAGGGCTGCCAACTTTTACAAAAGCCTTGGAGTGAGATTTTCTTTATATTAATTTTTATTTCTGTATGTGTGTGTGTGTGGGGGGGGGGGGGGGGGTATTTAAATGACACATTAGCCTGGCAGAAAAAAAAAGAGGAAGTGTTTCTACTAACTTTTGTAACCATATAAATGCAGATTCTTGTAGCGCTGCAACTGGGGGAGTGTGTACAGTGACACAATAGTTCAGACGTATTCACTTTTTTCTTCAGCGTGAGATATTGGGGATGTGGCGTGAGAGCGCGTGAAGACAGACACTCAAAAGCGCGTGCGTCTCGCGCTAATTGCACGAGAGATGGCAGCCCTGATCTTAGTTTAATAAACATGACCTACATCGTCCCAGTGGTCGAATTCGTAGCGTTTCTTCTTCAGTCCTGGCTCCAGCTCCTGTACCAGAGCAGCCTCCTCCTCCTCTGTGATGAAGCCCGTCCTCACCACCACCTGAGAGCCGAGTTTCTGCAGCAGCTCCCGGCTTGACCCCGGCACGAGCTCATGATGATTTTTCAGAGCTAACTCGCTGCTCTTGGCATGACATCTCCGACAGATGTAAACAGCTGGATTGTGGGCTCTTTTCAGTGCTGTCAGCAACAGTTTCATCCTCCTGCACCATTTAAAATAAACGTTAAACGTCGTACGATCCCGATTTATATTCAGCCGTGTTTTGGTTTAGCTCGCAAAGCTTAGCGTTGTTGTTTAAGACGCCATGATGGAAACGAAATGCATTGTGGGATTAGTAGTCTTCAATAGGAAAACGCGTTATTATGAAATTATAAAACATTGGATCGTGAATTTTAAAAATTAAATTAATTTAACCTTAAATTGCTTTGAGATAATGGAAAATGTAAAAAATGTAAGAAGACTGTAGAAGATCCGTATTACCATACAGCTTATCTGAGTACTTACTTATTATCTAACCTCACGTGAAAGATTTAGGTAATAGAGAAAAGGATTAACTCTTTTATCTCTAAAAGGAGTTTAAATATAAAACAGGAATGCTGCAGTTACTTATGCTCAACACCAGAGGGCGGTAAACACCGATTATTGGGACTCGTCAGATTTGTGTCGATAAAAAAACATGACGTTCGGACTGGAAGTGGTGTTTTAAATGTTTATGGTAAAAACTGGTATTTTAATTTAGAATTTTTAAATTATTAATTAAATTTGATGCCTGAAAAATTAATGTAACAGTTGAATTGTTTGTAATAACATTGAGAGAATAATGAGAAACATTGATTCATTCTCAGACGTCATAAACAAGAATGAAAATCTAGCAATGTAAACTATACACTGATTATGAAAAATTGACATTAGAAAATAAATGAATACACTGCTGAAGCATCAATAACCTAAAGGATTGTTGTGTTTTTAAAACTTTTTGCATCTATTAGAAAACATATTTTTTATGTGATAAGGATGGAATAAAAAGTGAAGCATGAAAAAGACAAGAAAAAGAAAAGTCAGAAGCGCTGAAGGAAGACAAAACTGTGACATCATCCTCACTAGAGAATTCTCCTGAAAAATGGCTGACTTGCTCAACTCCAATGCAGGTTATCACTCTTTGCTTTGGGTTTTGCTTTGTTGGAAGTCAAATCTTTGACGATAGCGATTAATTGCTTTAGAAATACATCAGGTATGAAGCAAGTAACAGAAATGAAGAGTTTGGAGGAGACGGTTTTGTTTTGGAAAGACGAGAACATTTAAAAAAAGTGGATCTAAAGAAAGCTTTGTGATCCTTATAGTTGTGTTTGTCCATTGTTGTTTGTTGATGATGTGGATGGGTCTTGCAGAGGTTTGCATCAAAGTGTGTGGAGGAGCGGGTTCAGCAGGGGCGGAGTGCTCTACATGCAAACAGCCATTGAATTATTCAGCCTTATGAATCATTGAGTCATGCCACTCCTTTTTAGGCCCTCGCCTCAGAGCACCAGGCTCACCGCTCCAGACGATGTGAACATCTGATGGAGGACAAAAAACACAACAGACCCGTGCGGCCTCTTTTAATAATTTTTTTAACAATATATATTGTGACCAAGCCATTATTAGTCATATCATTTCAAGGTTTTTGAATAATTCTGGTGAAGTCCCATCCTCCGTTAAGTTATTAAAAGTTAATTTATTTCCCTCTAAATCTTATTTTTCAAAAGTGTGGTTGAAAAAAAGTTACTATTTAAAAAATAAACCATCAGCAGACAGTGTGCTTTTGAAAAGCCTGAACACCGTGACAGTAATTTATAATGAAGAGAGCACTAAGAGGAGAGTAAAGAAATGAAACTCATTCATTCAGAGTCATTATGTTATAGTGGCAGATACTGAGACTGAACACATTGTCCATTCTGCCCTTTTATGAAATCCATCATCAATGGAAGCCCATTATGGACTTCTTTTATAAATCCACTGATGCTCTTGGTATAAATAAAATGTTCCCTTTTTCAGATAACCCACATAGATGTTGGTCTCTCTTCTATCCATGAGTTCTTGTGAAGTAGCAATGATTTAATGATGGATGGACGCGGTATTCCTGTTTCTAGCAGCGAGGACAGAAAGCTGCCTCTCATTAAATGTCTGAAAGGCAATAATGATTGAAAAACAAAATCCTCAGATCCAAATGTAAACACACTCTAAAAAAACATACATGAAATGTAAGTTATAAAAGTGTTGAATTATTTGTACAACAGTGTCAAATCAACTGAATGTGGGTGGTGAGGGAGTGTTCAGATGAATTTCCTGGATTTATCCTTCATTTTCTTTATTACTCCTTTAACATCTATACCCCCAATCCACAACGACCTGAGTCGAGGTCAGCAGCACACCGTCCCCAATATTAAAAGTGGTGGTAGTGCAACGCTGTCCCCTCCTGAGAATCATTCAAAGACCTCCTCAATCCCATCGGCACATCTTCCAGTGAGGAAGCGGAGTCTGGGGACTTTGGGTTGGGCTCTCCAATCTCTGATGCTGAGGTCACTGAGGTGGTCAAAAACTCCTCAGTGGAAAGGCTCCAGGGGTGGATGAGATCCGCCTGGATTTCCTTAAGGCTCTGGCTGCTGTGGGGCTGTGTTGGTTGACGTGGCTCTGCAATATCATGTGGACATGGGGGCAGTTCCACTGCATTGGCAGACTGGGTGGTGGTCCCGCTATTCAAAAAAGGGGGACCACAGGGTGTGTTACAACTACAGGGGGATCACACTCCTGAGCCTCCCCAGTAAAGTCTATTCAGGGGTTCTGGAGATGAGGGTCCATTGAATTGTTGAACCTCGGATTCAGGAGGAGCAATGTGGATTTTGTCCTGGCTGTGGAACACGGGACCAGCTCTATACCCTTAACAGGGTCCTGGGGGGTGCGTGGGAGTTCACCCAACCAATCAAATGTGTTTTGTGCATCTAGAGAAGGCATTCGACCGCATCCTTCAGAGGCCCTGTGGGGGGTACTTCAGGAGTACGGGGTACCAGGCCCTTTGATACATGTCCCTGTATGACCAGTGTCAGAGCTTGGTCCGCATTGCCAGCAGTAAGTTGGGTTCATTCCCAGTGAGAGTCGGACACCGCCAAGGCTGCCCTTTGTCTCTGATTCTGTTCATAACTTTTATGAACAGGATTTCTAGGTGCAGCCAAGGTGGTGAGGGGATCCGTTTTGGTGACCTAAGGATCAGGTCTCTGCTCTTTGCAGACGATGTGGTCCTGTTGGCTTCATCAAATTTCCAGCTTTTGCTGGAGCGGCTCGCAGCCGAGTGTGAAGCAGCTGGGATGGGAATCAGCTCCTCTAAATCTGAAACCATGGTCTTGAATTGGAAATGGGTAGAATGCCTTCTCCAGGTCAGGGACGAGGTCCTGCCCCAAGTGGAGGAATTAAAGTATCTCAGAGTCTTGTTCACAATGGATGGATGGAGATGGTAAACAATAATAAGTCAACAATAATGAGACAATGTTGATTTTTTTTATTTAAGCATTTTCACATTTTTTATAAGTTTTTTTTTCTTTCTTTTTTCAGTAAGGTAAAACTATGATGCAAAAGTCCATTTATGTCAGTAATCCAGCTCAGACTGAGAGACCATCTAAAAGCTCAGGAACCCTTTGCAGGTGTTCTGGATTCATCAGCTGATTAGAGTGTGACACTTTGAGTCTAGAATATTGAACCTTTTCACTATATTCTAATTGTCTGATATTCTGAATGTGGGGTTTTCATCAACTGTAAGACATGATCATCACAATTAGAACAAGTGAAATATCTGGGTTTGCATGTAATGAGTCTACCTCATATGATAGTTTCACCTTTTAAGTTGAATTACTGACATAAATGAACTTTTGCATCATATTCTAAATTTTAGAGTTTCACCTTCAAAGACCGGTGGAACCGCTCGCACAACCCGTTAGCTTGTGGGTGGTAGGCTGTAGTGCGATGGACCGGAACGCCCAGGCTGACTGCCATGGCGGACCACAATTCGGAGGTGAATTGTGGGCCCCTGTCTGAAGTTATGTCTGATGGTGGGCCAAAACGGTCAACCCAGGTGGACAGGAAAGCCTGGGCAACTGTCGCGGTTGTGGTGGATGTCAGGGGCACGACCTCTGGCCAACGCGTAGTCCGGTCGATCATGGTCAAGAGGTGGGTGAAACCCTGAGAAGGAGGAAGGGGGCCCACCAGGTCGACATGTACGTGGTCAAAACGGCGGCAAGGAATGGGAAAAGGCCCCAACGGTGCTTTGGTGTGCTTGTGGACCTTAGTGCGCTGGCACGGTATGCATGCCGCGGCCCATTCCCGACCCGACTTGCGTAGACCGGGCCACACAAACTTGGATCCGACTAGCTTGACTGAGGCTTTGACCCCCGGGTGTGACAGTGAGTGTAGGGAGTCGAAAACGTGGCGTCGCCACGAAATCAGGACCAAGGGTCGAGGGTGACCTGTAGAGAAGTCGCAGATAAAGGTGGGCTGGCTCTGATGTTTTGGACATAGCGAAGACCAAAGGTTTGTGATCCACGTACGCGGTGAATGAACGGCCTTCGATGAAAAATCGGAAGTGGCGTGTGGCCAGGTAGATGGCCAGCAACTCCCTGGCGAACGCGCTGTATTTACGTTCGGCGTAGCGAGCGGCTAAAAAAGGCGAGCGGTTGCCAGATGCCAGAGACCCGTTGTTCCAACACTGCTCCCACTGCAACATCCGAGGCATTGGTTGTCAACGCTAGTGGGGCAGAAATGGAGGGGTGGACCAACAAGGCAGCATTTGCTAGTGCAGCCTTGGCCTCTCTAAAAGCTTGCACGCGGTCAGGGGTCCATTCCACGCAGTCATTGGCTTTCTTCTGCTTGAGGGCATTGTATAGCGGTTGCAGAAGTGCAGCCGCCCCGGGGAGGAAACGGTTGTAGAAGTTGACCATCCCCAGGAATTCCTGTAGTGCTTTGACCTTCTGCGGTTGTGGAAAATTTTCCACAGCTTGCACTTTTGCTGGCAACGGGATAGCGCCGTTGGCAGAAATGCAGTGGCCCAGGAAATCAATCTCAGCTAAGCCAAATTGGCATTTAGCAGGGTTGACGATCAGGCCGTGTTCGGTCAAACGGAGGAAGACCTGGTGTAGATGGTCCAAATGCTGTTCGATGGAGCAGCTGGCAACCAGTATGTCGTCCAGGTAGACAAAAACAAAGGTTAGGTCGCGAAGAACAGAGTCCATCAATCGTTGAAAGGTTTGGGCCGCACCTTTGAGCCCAAAGGGCAGGAACTCAAAAAGGCCAAATGGTGTAATGACAGCAGTTTTAGGGATGTCCTCTGTGCAAACCGGAACCTGGTGATAACCCCGTATTAAATCTACCTTGGAGAAAATGGACGTAACAGCCAGGTGGGCAGAAAAGTCTTGAATGTGGGGGATGGGGTAACGGTCATTAGTCGTTACATTGTTAAGGCGGCGGAAATCCCCACACGGGCGCCATTGTCCTTCGCCTTTGGGCGCCATGTGTAACGGGGAGGCCCATGGGCTATTAGACCTGCGCACAATGCCTAAACGCTCCATGTTGGCAAACTCTGTGTGGGCCACAGCTAGCTTTGCCGGGTCTAAACGGCGTGCACGTGCGAACACAGGGGGGCCCGATGTGGGGATGAAATGTTCAACCCCATGCTTGGCAACAGAGTTCGAGAAGGTGGGCACAGTCAGGGTAGGGAATTCAGATAATACACGCTGAAAAACATCTCCACTAGCTAGAAAGTTTGCATGCATTAATGGTCCCATACCACGTGTAACACAAGTCATAGAAGCAAAAGAAACTGCATCAACCAAACATCTGTTAGCTACATCAACCAGAAGATCATGAGCACAGAGAAAATCAGCACCTAAAGTAGGGAATGAGCTTGTGGCTACAATAAAGTTCCACTGAAAGTCACGTTTGTCGAGGCACACAGTTACCAACCTTTCACCAAATGTCTTGATGGGGGAGCCGTTAGCTGCGGCTAACAGAGGCCCGCAGCCTTCCGCCAGCGTATCAGCCATCGTAGGGGGAATCAGGCTTAGCTGTGAGCATGAGTCCACCAAGAACTGCCTTCCTGATTGTGAGTCTTTGATGAATAGCAGCTTATTTCCGTCACCAACAGCAGCAGCTGCTATCGCATGTTGGCGGTGTCCGTTTCCCTGCTGTGAGAAACTGCAAGGAGGAATGCAACGTCGGGCCTTGGCGCCAAAACGCTGGTGGTAGAAACAAAGGCCAGTCCTCCGGTGTCCACGGCCAGTAATGGCGGCCACTGTCGGTACTTCGGCAGGTGCCGCTGGGGCAAGTTGTGTGTCGAGTTCCATCTCAGGGGCCATCGGGACCACCGCCTGCATCGTGAAGGTCTTGGTGGCAGCGAAGATTCTATCTGCTTCCTCCGCCAATGTGCGGTAATCCTTCTGACGCAGGAGTGGAAAGTTTGCGAGGCCGGCCCACACCGGAGCCGGGAGTCGTTGTAGGAACAGATGCGGGAAGAGGAATCCACCATCGTCGGAACCAAGCAGGGACAACATGCTTTCCATAAGCTCTAACGCCGTGACGTCCCCCAGACCAGCGGGGGAAAGGAGGCGCTCATCGCGTTCATCGTTGGAGAGGGAGTAGCGTCTCACCAACAGCTGCTTCAGGGCGTCGTATTTTCCGTGCGCCGGGGGATTCCGGAGAATGCTCATCGCCCTTCGAGTAGACAAAGGGTCCAGCGATGCAACCACATGGTGGTACTTCATGTCGTCAGCAGAAACCCCACGCAGGGCAAACTGCGCTTCGATGTGAACAAACCACGATAGAGGTTCATGTTGCCAAAAATCTGGGAACTGCATGGCCGGCAGCAGGCCAGTGGCCGGTAGCGGCACCGGAGCAGTGGCAGCTAGCTCATCATTAGCAGACATGTCCATTCACAGGGTCACCAATGTGGAGGAAGTCAGGGACGACACGTGAGTAGGTCTGATCACATCATTTAATCACTCCAACTGATCAGTACTACAGAACAACACTCAAGATATATACATACAACTCACACATCACATCCTGTTTGCATCCTCTTTTCTGGGTGTGAGTGGAGCCTCCTGGTGGCCTGCCACAACCCTTTAGCAGCACGGCTAGGTCAGAGTCCGTAGTTCATGCTGTTCTTTCTAAAAGAGCTCTCCAGTGAGGAAAAGACGGCCCAATAATAACTCTGGTCTTTGCTCTTGCTCTATCACGTTCTTCTTCTCTTTTCCTAGATTCCTCTGGTAAGGGATTTCTAGCTTTCTTTGGTGAATCTGCCGCTGCTACAGCGAGTCTACGTTATACAATTATGGCAAGCCAAAGGGATAAAAAAATGCGCGTTCTAAACTCGCATTATTGCCGCCAAAATGCTCGTTCAAGACGCGCGTTTTGGCAGACATAATTCTCGTTTTTAGAACACGTGAGTTTTTGCCCCTTTGGCGTTTAGAACGCGTGCTTTTTTTATCCCTTTGGCTTGCCATATTCTGCCGTAAAACGACACCCAGTCAGTACATCTTGCGGCTACTCGAAGCTCAAAAACTGTATAGCACAGTAAACAGACGTGGGACCCCCCAACACTATCACAGGTATGAAAATGAACATAATAGATGATAGTATGACGTAAAAACTTTACAAAAAAGCATAATTTTAAGGTGTAAAAGTTGCTTTAAGGAATAATGGATTTTTGCTGCTTCTGATCTTTCAGGTGATATCATAAGCAGTATTGTTTGTTAAGCTACTTCCCCGCCACCCTTCATCACTGAGACATAGATAAAAGTATCCTAAACTTGAGAGATGAGACAGACAACAGAGGATGTATTTTATTAACCTGCAATAGCATTCTATAGCAAGCAAAATTCTTCCCAATTTATTGACTTAAATCAATTAAAAAAATCACAGTAACAGTTTTATAGACATAAAATTGTATCGCAGCACAAATAACAAAAAAATGTTTCCCAAAAATAGCTGGAAAAGTGTTGAGATCACAAACTGAAAGATGTAGTTTTTTTATTTTTTAATTCTGATGTGTTTTCTTTGGCTCTTTTTGTGGTTTCTGTAAGCACAAGCTGTTGTCATGGTCATGTAGAAAAATATTACAAAAGTCTAAACCAGAGGTTCTCACTCTTAGTCCTGCAGGGCCAGCATGTTTTAGGTTTTTCCCTGCTTCAACATGCCTGATTTTAATCAGCAGGTGATTAACAGGCTTCTGCAGAGGCTGATGAGCTGCTGAACAGGTGCATCAACTCAATCAAGTGTGTTGGAGCAGAGAAACAACTAAAACATGCTGAATACCAGCTCCAGGACTGAGAATCACGTTTTCTTCATATGAGGAGCTCTCCATGGTTCTGAAACATCTATCTATCTATCTATCTATCTATCTATCTATCTATCTATCTATCTATCTATCTATCTATCTATCTATCTATCTATCTATCTATCTATCTATCTATCTATCTATCTATCTATCTATCTATCTATCTATGATTTTGTGTGTCCTTGCGGTGGGGTCAGTCTTGCCGGAAGATTTCTTGAGTGGACAAACTGTAAACCAGGTCGCGCTGGTATCGATCCGCACTCCTGTTTCAATCTGTTCCAGGGGATGAGAGGAGGAGCCAATTCCTCCTGGTCACCCTTAAACCCATATTATGCACCATCTCTTCCCAATCACACACGTGAGGCTATTTGTGGAATCAATCAGTCAATCGTGGTGTTCAGAGATGATGTTCTCTTCATAACAGAAACGTGGCAGCTTGAAGAGAGCAGTGCTCAGTCAATGTGGCATCTTTTTTTTACTCTCTTTGGAAAGCTCTACATAATGTGTTTTGTAGCCTAAGGATGCAAAAAAAATGGAAAGAAACACTGCAGTTTTCATTTTGTAGGGTTTGTGTTGCAATGTGGCTTTTAGCGCAGAGCATGTGCTGGTCACACCTTCTACATGCACTCATGATTTGGTGTTATATGGAGAAAAAAGCACCTGGAGGAGAAGGGGAGAAAAGGAGAAGGAAGGAGATAGGAGAGGGCAGGAACAGGGAGGAGAGGAGAGGAGAGGAGAGGAGAGGAGAGGAGAGGAGAGGAGAGGAGAGGAGAGAAAATCCTCGACTCAGTTCCAGGGAGGGAGGGAGAGAAGAGCTCTCTTCGTCCATTAATTTCCAAACGTCTGTTGCTAAGAATAGCCTCTCCCCTCCACCTTCTCCAACAAACACATGCAGACTCGCGCGCTCACATTTCTTTGACGCGCATTTTTACTCCATAGCGCGCTCACGTGTGCGCGCAGTCATTGTCAGCTCGGGTTGCAGCTGTGTCTTTGCAGGAGCTGCACGGACACCTCCAATCTCCATCTGACACTCACGCGCTGATCTGGAGATGTTTTTTTTTAATTAATTAGACGCATCTTATTAGGGATGTTATAGCAAATGAACAAATGGAAGAATTAAAAGCAGATGGAGGTTTTAGTTGCCAAACTATGATAACTGGGCGCGGCTACAGCCTGATGAACCCTAGAGAAACAAAAACGAGGCGTCCACGTTTGACACACGTCTGGAAGTTGGTCGAGCTGCGTGCGTGATGGTGCACGACTCCAGACTCAAAAGGCGGTTTATCTTATGAAGAAATAAAAAAATAACTGTTTACTAAATGTACGCACACATCCAGGCCCTTTTATCTCCATTTATTCACCGATCCATCCATCCGTCCATCCATCAGTCCTTCTGTCCCTCTCCTCCTCCCCCTTGGGGGATGAGGGCCCGTGGGGGACGCGCTATACTCCAAAGAGAGAGAGAGAGAGAGAGAGAGAGAGAGAGAGAGAGAGAGAGAGAGAGAGAGAGAGAGAGAGAGAGAGAGAGAGAGGGACGCGCTGCCAGGACATTTGGGCTTCTCGGTGCGGACTGAGGTAAAGAGACTTTCCGGGGCGGGGATGGTGAGGGACTTTCTCGGCTCTGCTGCACCTCCAGTTCACCATGATGAGAGGGTGTGAGGCGGCGGAAGAGCCTCGTCTTTGACGACGCCGTCCCCCCTTTTTCTGATTCCGCTTGTGGATTTGCGGCGCAGGTGAAGGATGGGAGGCGATGGAGGATGCAACTAAATGAAAGCAAAATCCCAACAACCTGATCCATGGAGGGACAATGGTGACACCGTCGATTCCAAGGAAAACGGTATTTTTTTCTACCCTTCCTCGTTTTTTACTGGAGATTTCTAAAAAGAATCAAAGAAAGCTCGTTTCTTGAGTCAGACTAATGCCAGATCTCCCCTGCTGTCGAGGCTTGGAGGAGCGCACTCATCCAGGGTGGCGGGAGCCACATCACTGCCACACACTATCAAACATTGCGGATGTTTCCAAATAAATAAATAATTGGACCTCTTTTTCCTTTTTTATGCCATCTCCCTTTTCTAAAACAAAGTCTTCGTTTCCAAAATACAACATATTGATTATTAATGTATTTTTTGCGGAGGCCTGGATTTGTGTCTGATCGTCGTTCCGCTGCGATGACTGAAGAAATTAGTGGTCTGGAAAGCTGCAGGAACATCTGCTGCGCTCTGACTCCAGCACCATGAAGCTTTAACTCGCCAGGATTTCATCGTGCTTCATGTGGACACCAGAGCCACGGTGAGACCAGTCCGCCACACGTTTCATTTCCTCACACCCACAGCTGCCGCTGGCACCGAGTCTGCTGAAACCGAGAGCCGCCGGTGCTTCAGCGGCGGCGGCAGCAGCTCCGGAACCCGTTGTGCTTATGAGACGTTCGGATCCAGATGAGATGTAATGTTGTGTGGCCACACAGCTGAGCATTGGTCTCCTTCTTCTCCGCTGCTTCGTGAAGATTGGTGTCCAAGATCGGTGTCCACAGAATGGCGCGGTTCGGAGATGAGGTGCCGGCCAGGTACGGCGGAGGCCCCGGCGGAGGGGGCCCGGGGGGCCGCGGTGGCAGCAGGCAAGGCGGACCGCACGGACATGGTCATGGCCACGGGCACGGGCACGGACACGGTCCGCCTGGAGGACCCGGGGCCCAGAGAATGTACAAGCAGTCCATGGCGCAGAGAGCCCGGACGATGGCCCTCTATAACCCCATCCCCGTGCGCCAGAACTGCTTCACCGTCAACCGCTCGCTGTTCATCTTCAGCGAGGACAACTTCGTGAGGAAATACGCCAAAAAGATCACCGAATGGCCATATCCTTTTTACCTGCTGTACAGTGAGCGTACGCTGCTTAGGCCCGCAGGTAAGACTGGACGGTGCACTTCTCTGTTCTAAATCTTGCTCTGCAGGCTTACATAACAAAGGTGTAAGCATCTCCACCAGAGTCCATCTGAGGTGCAGGAGGTGACTCACCAAATCCAGGATGTGCCCAATTTAAAACATTCTAATTCAGTTTTTAGCCAATTAGAAAGAGGGGAAGTAAAACCATTCTCATCAATCATATCTGATTGTAATTTCATGCGTGTGTGTGTGTGTGTGTGTGTGTGTGTGTGTGTGTGTGTGTGTGTGTGTGTGTGTGTGTGTGTGTGTGTGTGTGTGTGTGTGTGTGTGTGTGTGTGTGTGTGCGTGCTACAATAACACTCACACACACAGTCCCTCCTATCAGCCTGATGCAGGAGTCTCCATATGGTGTGTTCCAGACACAGCAGCCATGTATATCAGTTGTATTTTAATTCTAAATCTTCTTTTCCTGCAACATTTTGAAGCTTTTCCTCTTAATCACACAGGATGCAGGTGTCACTCAATGAATGGATCATCATTTTTAAAATGTGTGTGTGTGCGTGCGTGCATGCATGCGTGTGTGTGTGTGTGTGTAGCAGCAATCCTTTGAATTTCATATTTTTCATAAACCTGTGGAATTTGCAAAAATATATCTGCAGGGGCAACAGCATTTTGTACCAATTAAACCCTCCTCCTGTGTGTGTGTGTGTGTGTGTGTGTGTGTGTGTGTGTGTGTGTGTGTGTGTGCAGAATGCTGAAATGGGTTTGGATGTTAATGACAAGAGGGGAAATTGGAGTAATGAATGTATTGAGCTCTGTGACATAACTACACACACTAATTGGCCTCCTCTGGAGAAACACAGGACCTATGCGGTGCCTTTGGATCATGTCAGCATGTAGAGGACAGATGTGCTGGTGAGAGGAAACACAGTTGGGCTGGAAATGTGAAGCCATAGAATAACACATTATATTTAATTAGTTGTTGGTGTTTTTGGCCATTTGGGAAGTATTCACTAGGGATTAATGCAAGCACCAGGAAACCTGGAGGTTTGTGTCCTTGTTAGCTTAAGGAGCTTTGAACATACAAGCTAAAGGACAGATTTAAATGTTATTATCTCTTGTCTTCCTGGATTTCTGTTTTATGTCTTTGTTATCATTTCTTTGATTCACTCTTGTTTTTATTTTATCCATCTGAAGATGAGGTTTTGTTTAAGGAGTCATCTGTCTCTTTGCAGCTACCCTGGGTAGTTTTATGGTTTTAATGGTTGGTGAATTTGCATCATTTTGTGTCTAGTTTTATCCATTTGGTGCAGTTAAAACCTCGTAAGGTTAACTGTCTTCTCAGGAATGTTCATAATTCCAGCCAGTACATAGGTGGGCTACATATGGGATCTATATGGGCAAGCCGTATGGGTCCCAACAGGGTTTGTCCACAGTTTCCATGGTGGCCCCACAGGGGTTTGCATGTGTTTGAGGCAAACCCTCAGAAAACCCATGTAGGGTCCGTAAATATCTATGTGGGCAAAACCCCATGGGGCCACCGTGGAAACCACGGACAAACCCTGTTGGGACCCATATGGCTTGCCCATATAGATCCCATATGGGGCCCACCTGTGTTCTGGCTGGGACTGACAGGTTGTACTGGTGCAGGATGGGGAAGATCATGTCCTGAAAACTGTTTATGTTTATTTTTCAGATTATGCTGTCCTTATATGATCTTCACAAATCTACATGAACATAAATCTCAGATTTACAATTTCATCCCAGTCAGGATTTCTTTTCTCTGACTAGCCATTAGCTTATCAATCTGGTCAGAAGTTAGCTTATTTGCCCACCCAGAACTAATATCTGTTTCTAAAATCTGAGGTTGTTCAACAGGTGTGATATTATTAGTTCATAACTTTTTTACAGAACTATATTTTGAAAGATCTGAACTTTTAGCTCATTTAACAAGTTCAATGGTTTCATTAGAAAAGCAGCTTCAGATCTTTATGACCTGCTTTTGGCATCAGATTAAAGATCAAACTCAAAGCAACTTAAAAAGAAAACTAGAAAACAAAAGCCATTCTTCTTTATTTCACCACAACTCCAGACTAAACCAGAACGGTCACATCTTCCCATTTGTTTTTGTGCAATTAGCTGAAACAAATTAGTGCCATAATGAAAATAGATAAACTTGGTAGAAAAGAGCAAACCACAAAAATGTTCCTGATAAATGGTCAGAAATTCTGCATCAAATAAAAAATTTTTTCCTAACAATTAAAACTTGATTTTTTTCCTCACATCGATAAATATTTAAGTTTTCAATTCTCTTACAGGAAAAAAAACCTTTTCATCACAAAAGATCTATTCCAAACGTAATTTTAAAAATATATTATTGCTTTTGTTCCAGTGTCAGCCTGCCAGCTGTCCTTCTGTGTTCAGAACTAAAGTAAATCAGGCTTCGTGACTCTGTAAGAGAAAATAAAAGTTTTAAAACTTGTTTAAAACAACAGAAACCAAACCTAATATTTGGAGTTTATTTCGAGGTGCCATCAGACACATGTGATAAGGTGGAAATGTAAACTGAATATTGATAATCAATTATTTTTATAGGAAGTTATTTTAAGAAGCATCTGTGTTTTTAATGGAACTTCTCAGAAAGTAATCACTGGGTTTACGTCTACAGCTGGTTACGTTTCAGCCCTAGCAAATAGAGTCATTCTCAAAATACACTTCACGTAACGGGATTTTGGGATGTTGCACAAGATCGTGCCTTACGATATTTCCCAGATTTGACCAAAACATCTGTAACTCCATCAGTTCAGCATGAGATGATCTTAGCTTAAAACTCAGCCTAGATAGTAGGTGTTTGATGTTCAATCTTACAACAATGACAATTAAAAGGTGGCTTATTCATACGGTGAAACCACCATTGGGTTAGTGTCAACAGATCTTACCTGATATTTTGTTATTGATTGATCTCCCAGTCAGAGGTTGTAATAGCGAGCATCATGTGGTGATGAACACGATACCGCCTACAGTCACTCTGGATTTTCTAATCAAACAACACCCAGTGGGTATTAGCTTAGTGTAAAATATACTCTGACTGCTGAAACATAAGAAGTTGTTCTAATGGATGTTTAAAGGTGCAATATGTCAGAATTCTACAGTGAAATAATCACAAAACAGTCTAATGTCTCAAATATGTTGGGAGGAAGGTTACATTGACACATATTTCCTTCTCAGCTGGTTGGGGGGTTGTCTGTTTTTCTCCTTTCAAAAGCACCAAAGAGGGACGGAGTCATTGTTTACTATCTGTGAGCCAAGGGTTACCAAGTCTGCACTGGCAAATGCTGTAGTGCCAGCATTTGTAATTGGACACCAGCAGGCAAAAAACTCTGGAGTTGTTTAAAGAACCAAAGCCAATAAACAAGAGCGACCCAGAAGTTATTTGTGGTACCCCTAAGAAGCCATGGCATCTTTTTGTTTTACTCTAACATCGGGTGAAGCAGGCTAGAGGCTAACGTTGAGCTAACAATGCTAACGGTGAATTAGAAGCAAATAGTCGGCTGTAAAAAAGCTACTTTTTCAATTACCAACAACTCAATATTACAGTGAAATGTATTTATCTACTTATCAACTTACTGTGTCTCGTCTTCTAGACTCTTCTGGTGCTGATCCGTAACTGGCAACAGCCTTGAAACTCACTGAGATAGTCACTCGTGTGTTTTGAAAATGGGCTGCAGTACTCAAATTTGACCAGAGGATGTCATTCTTACTTCATTCTTACATAATGCACCTTTTAAAAAAGCACCCACTTCTACTCTGATTGAGTATTAATCCTGTTGCTAGTTTCATCTCTGCCATTATGGAGAAATTCATTTTTATGTATTCATTTGTTTCTATGTAAATATGTAGTACAAACACACCAAGTTCATAGTACACACACACACACACACACGCACGCACGCACACACACACACACACACTGCATGTACACATTATGATGTTGTCTGCGTCACCAGCGTGCACTTAAGTGCTTTATTCTCCCTGATGCTGTAAATGCAGAGGAAGTTGATATATGTTCTATCTATAGAAACACTGAGCTCAATATGCTCAGAACAAATATCTGGAGACTTCTTTCTAGCTTTTGTTATTTTTTTTAGACGAGGTTAGATCAGAACTTGTCCATGTTTTCTAAAAATCCATTTTCTCTTGATTAAGTAAATTGGACATTACTGATCAAAATTTGGTTTAGTCAGGGGAGGTGTGTTATGACTTCTAGTAGTGGAAAACTCTGCCATAACAGCACAATTTGCAAAGAACTATGGGAAAATCCTAGAAATCTAGACAGACCGTAGCAGAAGAAAAATTATTTTGCTCTGCATGTCAGTCTATTCATGCTCCATTAGAGCCTCTGCAGCCCTGGCCAGTCTGGTGGCATGCAATCACACCGCTCCATCGATTTGATGGGCCAATCACAGCGCTTCATTGGTTTGCTGGGCCAATCACAGCACTCCATCGATTTGATGGGCCAATCACAGCGCTCCATTGGTTTGCTGGGCCAATCACAGCGCTCCATTGGTTTGCTGGGCCAATCACAGCGCTCCATCGATTTGATGGGCCAATCACAGCGCTCCATTGGTTTGCTGGGCCAATCACAGCGCTCCATTGGTTTGCTGGGCCAATCACAGCACTCCATCGATTTGATGGGCCAATCACAGCGCTCCATTGGTTTGGTGGGCAAATTATAGCGTTCTATCGGTGTGGCTCCTTTGAAACAACTTTAGCATCAACTTTGGACTAGTTAGACTTGAACATTTCATTGAGTCAAGAGCAGAGGTACCTAATCCAATAGTATGCTTAAAAGACAACCATAGATCCCGCCCACGACCGAGCTCTGTCTATGGGTCGTGGCCAGACTACATTCACATATATAGGATGGCTTGTCAGGCTAGGAATATCCCCCATAGCCAATGACATTTTGGAGGAGTACATTTCAGCCGTTACTGGAGCTCCATAGTTGAGCCAGACTTACTGTAGAGATTTACTTCAAAGATTAAACTGGTCACAGAAAGTTGGGCTTCACAGGACTGAACTGGTATTTGGCTTCTGTTATGGGTTAGACTAAACCGATTTAAGACTTTTTGAGGATTTTTCAACACAATGCTCAACAGGATGTTGATATCAGAATAGAATAGAATAGTTTTATACTCTATTCTAACTTTTGATTTTAGAAACAAACATTTTAAAAATTCCTTGGAGGAAAAGGGGGACAGGCGAGCTTTCACTGGGTTCCATTATTTAAGAGCTCTGACATTTTACTTTAAGACTCTTTTAACTTAATATGTCTCCATGAAATACTGTAGAAACATAAAAGTCCAAATGCTGCGTTCTGGTCAACAACTATTTAATACAACTTATACTTTTGTGCACAGCGTCCGTATTTAGTTTGTGTTCCCATCTGTTTTTCATCGTCAAGATCCAAGTGTGATTGCCAGGGCAACCTTGATGCACCACTGGTTGGTACCATATTGACCTATTGCACCATTGCCAACAGCTTTAACAGTTCTTTTGATGGCACCCTTCTAAATCTTCTCATAAATCATCTAGTAATGTTACATGATTATTACTTTGGGTAAAATAAATAACTGACGTGTCAGCAGGTTATTCAGAACTATCACTAAGAACGAGGAAACCGGATTAGTGAAAAAGTAAAGAAATACCAAATTTAAAAAAACTTATTAAAGAGAAAACAGTATTTCAAATCATTATAATTGAAAAATAAGGGAAAATATGACACAGAGTAAAAGAGAGACATCATCTTTCACCTGATCCATCTCTTGTTAAACTGTCTTCTATGGAAGTAAACTCCAGAGAAAAGCCTCAGGGATAAGCCATCAGCTGTGGGGCTCTTTGAGGCCAAATTTAAAAATTTGGTGAAAATTGTGATTTATACTTATAGAAATAGTCATTCATCTGTGAACATAGTAGAAAGGGTTAAAATGATCTTCTATGCAAAGTATGCATTCATCTCTTATCTCATAGCTTACAGAAGTGTAAAACATGCACCAGTAATTGGCTTTGAACGTCATTTGCTTCCGTTCCAGATTATGAGAAAATAAAATACAGAGTAACTGAAATTACTGGCTTAAGAAACACAAACAATTTGGATGAATCAGATTTAATTTTTGATGCAACAAACGATCAGTGAAGTAGAGAAGTGACACCGGATCAAACTGAATGCTTTTATTAAATTAGGGGAGATTATTGATGTGACACTAAACTGGCAAACAAGATTAAAGGAACAAACAACCCCGTTTGTTTTTTCAGCACCACGGACAGCGACACACACCAGAGCAGGCCTCAGATAAACATAACTTTATTAAGTTAGTGTAAAATGTTGTGTCATTGCATTTTATTACTTGTAATTACACTTTGAAATCAAATGAAAGTAGCACAAATCCACAGAGATCCCAGAAAAGTGTGTTTGTGTGTGAATCCTCCATACGTTCACACGTTGAATCTGTCAGTGTGTGGGTCAATGAAACAGACATAACAGGGTGCTATTTGTTTATTTTTATGCGTGTCATTAGAACACTTAGATAGAAATACTGAGAGAAAGGGAGGAACGCAACGAAGTCAAATGAAGGAAAGTGAACCTTGGTGGTTTTAGTAGTCAGGTATCTTCATTCACTGCAGAATCTAAATAATTTAGATCTTTAACTTGCCTCAGTCAGCTGATAACATAATACCCGAGATGTTTGTAGAATGTTTCTTTTCACTTTGAGTCCTATTGTGTGTCTAAAGACACAAAACAGTTGTTAGTGCCACAGAGTTAAAGGAAAGGAGGAATATTTAGTTGTGTGAAAGGTTGGGATGTCCCGATACAACTTTTTCACTTCCGATACGATACCGGTATTGCAGCATTCAGTATTGACCGATACCGATATCAATCTGATATCAGCACCAATCAGACTTTTACCTATTTCGTGGTGTGGAATGTGTGAAAGGCTTGATCAAGTGATATTACTCAGAGAGCAAAATCTAGCAACAGAAAGTATGAAAAAAACACAAATTTCTTATTAACCATATAACATAACAAATGAATAAAAGAATGAATAATAAATTAAAAGACCCTGAAAAATATTTTAAGTAAATAAATAAACAAAAAGATATCTTTTTAGAGTGCAAAATACTAATTCAAGGTCACTTCAGTTATTTTTTACTGTCAGCAAATGGCAGGAACAGCTGAGGGCAGGGACATAAAAAAAACACAATACTGTTACATAGCAAGGACCAAGGTGCTCAATTAAGCACTTAAACCCAACATTACTCACCACCAACGGGCGGGTCATGAAGCACAATAAATTGGCATATCTTTTCTGTTAAAGGGATGTTCCACCCAAAATTGAAATTTTGTCTGTTGACATATTTCCCAGAGTTAGATAAGTGGGAAAAAGCATTTTGTAACCAGTAATTCTCCTGATCTGGCAGCAGTTTGTCTGCTTTAGCTTAGCATAAACAATGGAAGTGAATGGCGGGTACTAGCATGCTAGTACTTATCTATCTCTGGGAAATATGTCAACAGACAAAATTTCAATTTTGAGTGGAATATCCCTTTAAGGTTAATGTCGTTTTGCTATCTCTTGGGAATTTGTCACACTTTGCAAGCGTTTCAGGCAGCGTTGGTTGTTCAAAGTAGCCAGAGGATTGTTTCTTCACCTCGGCGATCTTGCAAAAATCCTCATGCCGTGTTTTGTGATTCTGCTTCAAATGTGCGATGAGGTTGGACGTATTAAACTTCCCCGGTTCTGTTCCACCACAGGAAACCTGTTGCTCTGAGCCACACGGTCTTTTTCGGATTTTAACGAAAAATACTGCCACAAAGCCGAGATCGCTCTAGTTCCTTGCTACTTCGCTAGCACGTGCTGTTCTAATCACGTGGGCTTTGCGTGCTAGATCTGGGCGCTGCTAGACAGAATTGCTGGAACGGAATTTTAAGCGGAACGGACTGCTTATATTAGAGATACTTGATGCAGTCCGATGTAATCCGATACAGTTTTTTGGGCCGATATTGGGGCCTATTTCCAATATCAATATCGGAACGGGACATCCCTAGTGAAAGCTACAGTTGAAAACATTGGAACATTTCGACAAACCACACAAAAATAGGCAAAATGAAACCAAACGTTGGGGCTTAATAATTACATCACCGTGGTAACATTTAGCTCTGTTGGCATTGACTTCACATCATTTAGACCCATTGTGTCTAATCCTGGTCCTGCTGGGCTGCTATCCTGCCTGCTTTAGTTGTGTTTCTACTCCAATACTTTTGATTTGAATCAATGGTTGATTAACAGGCAGGACATGATGAAGAGGTGATTTAATCACTGAATCATGCCTGTTGGAGCAGAAAAACATCTAAAACATGCAGGAGAGTGGACGTTGAGGACGAATATTGGACGCCAGTAGATCACATCCAGGAGTGTGAACACCAGTGATGAGTTTTGTCTTCTCAATTGGCATTCCTCTGTTTAGTCGAGCGTAAAAACTTACATTATTGTACTGCATTGGGTACCATCAGCTCAGTTTAGGCATTGATTTTGCATCCTGCTCTAGGAAACTCTGGGCTGAAGTTTTGAGACACATTATGAACAACACTCATAAGGGATTTTCTGCAACGTCTCAAAACAATCATGAGGGTTATTGGTTTCCCTGCAAGTCGCAGCGCCTCACTCTTATGTCGCAGGAATATTCACCTTATATAAGGCTCTGTGACAAATGTCTAATCTAAATAATCAGAGAGACGTTGCAGGCAGCTGGAACTCATCTCAGGTCTTCATATTGTAGTTTCTGAGTTGGAAATACAGGAACTGTGGGATGACTTTGCAAAAGGTTGGTGGCCAATTGATTAGAAACAAAACAGAGACTGAGAGAATATGACAAACAAGTGCAACAAAATGAGGCATGTTTAAATTGAGACAATTAGAACACTTTATGACTATTTTGCAAAAGGAAAATTAACATAAATGTAGCTTTTTTTCAGGTTTGTCTAAAGTTTTGTAAGGAACAAATCAGTGTTGTCTCACAATTTAGAGTCCCAGACTAGTCGCCAATAGTTGCAGCCAAGTGAGAAACGGTTAAAGTGCCATTTTACAATAAGGCTCCCCTTATAAATCACTAATATGTTGCTTTTATGTTACTAATTGATCTTTAACACTTTATAAATCATTATTAAATGTTTATTAAGGGTTAATAAACTGGGGAGTCTGTACAGTGTGTCACCGTTTATTTTATGACCATAAACATTTGTTACAGTAGGACTGAGCCTCTCTATAACCAGTAAAATATGTTATTTAGCATTTTTACACATTTAAACAAGGCTTGTGCTTTATCTGAAACTATATGGTACAACTTAGCATTTATAAGTGTTAGTTAAGCATAATAAATATTAAGGTTTTACACTCAACAATAAGGCTCCCTTTGATAGTTGTGTTTGTTTATAACGCAGTGATAAATTACAATATTATAAACTACAAAAATAATGTTTCAAACTGCATTTCTTCACAAGGTGGTAACGTATTCTGAAATGTTTAATAAATTAACTTTAGATGAGGTAAATAAGTGGAAAGATTTGGCTCATTATTTGGCAAAAATCTGGTCAGTTTTCTCTCTTTTTCAACCTTAATTAATGCATAATAAACACCTATTAATGATTAATTAAAGACCAAGTTCACTGATAAACCATTTTGTAATTTTTTAAACGTTATCGGTTTCTCTCAGTTTCACATGCAGACTAAACGTTAAAATAGTCTTCTACCCCTATTTCCGGCATTAGCCGCTGATAGAAAATAGACAGAAAAACTCTTGGATCAGAAAAGCCAGTCGGATCTACGTCACACTGAAAATGAGAATTCATGGATTTGGCGACTAGGAGAGAGCAGAGCACGTTTTGGCTAGTAGAAGCTAACCGTTAGCATTAGCAACCCCACCACACAGCAGAACTCTTTCAGGCTTGTGTTGGAGATAAAACATCAGCAGTGGAAGAGTTGTGTTGCTGTTAGCCAATCAGAGGCGGGATGTCCGAATATCAGGAAGACTCAAAATCCTGCCGTCTTCAGCTGAACCCTCCCCTGGCTAACTTCTAGTTCCTGAAACAGGAGCACCAGAGCTTTGTTCCACACAGAGATCAACCCACAAAGCATTCATTTATACTAGAGGCTGCTGCAAATGAACTGATAAAAAGAAGATTAATATCTACAAGTTTTCATGAGATTGTGCATGCAAGTTTGAACATTAACAGGACGTAATGTTTGAAACTTGTAAACTAAAATCGGACACAAATTAGAGACACATTTATCCCACTTGTCAGTACAAAATGTGTGAAAACTTCCCCAAAATAGAATCCAAATACCATCACAGAGAAGAAATGAAAGGTGGACAAAAATCTAACAGACATCATTTAAAAGTTAAAGCACATATTAATGGTTAAGGCAGATTTTTTTTAATGACTTCCTTTTTTAACACATTTAAAACGTGCAAGCATTGAACATTCTGCTGTTTTTGTGACTTAGTTCTCCAGTATTTACTTTTGGATATTTAAGGATAGGAACAGGTAAACTTTGAATATAAAAATCAGTTTTTAAACCACTTATAAACTGTAAGAACATCTCGCCACCTCCCTCCTCTCCTCTGTCTCTTTTGATCTTCCTTTGTCGTGTTTTTGATTGATAAGAAGTGATATTTTGTCATCTCTCATCTTTCACTACATGAACTTTATTGGTGTTTCACTCAAGTTGAATTTGCTCCCCTCTAACCTCTCTGCCACGGCCGTTACTCAGAGGAATGAAATGTTTCTGGTGGTCTTTTATAACATTTGCATTCAGTTTTGAGGATAATTACCTAAACATCCTGACAGGTTCAAGTCTTATTAACATCAGTTCAGTTATTTTACAAAATCCCTGCGTTTCTGTCTGTTGGCTCACACGCTACATGTGTGTGTGTGTGTGTGTGTGTGTGTGTGTGTGTGTGCGTGTGTGTGTGTGCGTGTGTGTGTGTGTGTGCGTGTTTGGCCTTTGGGCTCAATCTCCCCACCCTGTAACTTTGCCTGTTTGCTAATAAATGTGTGTATTGATCCGTATCTTGAGCCCCTACAGGCAGACTTTACTGGGAAGTTTGGGTTCATGATAAAAGCAGGAAAAAAATTGAAATTGTATTTTTTTATTTTGACAAAAACTATTTTACCGTAAGGTTTAGTAACAAAGCTGGAGATGTACTGTTGCTTTCTTTTTAAATTTTGATGTCAAGTTTAATCAATATTTTATTTAACTCCTCAAGAAAAGTGTGTGCAGTGTTACTCGTTCACACCTAAAATGTTATGTGTTTAAAAGAGAGGGTTGAATTCACTCTAAAATACAACCATTAAATATTAAACTAAGTTTTGATATTGCCATTTATTTAAGAGACAATCTTGCACCAAAGCAGAAACCATCATCTGTAATTGCTAATTAGCTTTGTGGTAGTGACCCAAACATGTTTCCATAACATTAGTAGAACTTCTGACTCTATATTCTCACTGGAACCACACTCCTCTGACAAACTAACATTTGAAATTTCGACCTCCGCTCTGTCATGAAATGAATGAAAGAAAACGACAAAAGCCATTTTGCAACTGAGCATCCCCATGAATCAGAAAGCATTGAAATGACTCTTCATTCTGTAGGGAGAAGCCCCTCATGCCCTCTTTCTCCTCTGAACAACACAGTTACCCTCTGACTTAAATTACCAGTGATTAAATATTAGGCATTGAAGTTTCATGAGAAAATATGAGCCCCAAAAGGCGTCCACGGACATTATCAACATTAAAAGTTTTATTCTGTCAAAGTACAGCGTAAGTTAATCCATTCACAGATGAGGGGAGTGGCTGTGTGATGTAAAAAGTGGCGTTCAAAGACCAGAAGAAAAAAGGTTCTCTTTAAACATGAATTACAGCGTTGTGGGGGATTTCCGTTGCATATTTTGGTGTTAAGAGTTTTAAAACCGCGATTTTAAAGCAGCATCAACGCTGTATATTTTCTTTTCCTTCTATTCAGCTTCACCAGCAACTCAGCAAATACATTGTTGATGTAATTTCCTACTGAGTTACAACCAATCAGTGTGAGTTAACTACAAGTCCCACCCAGCAATTCTACCGGGCCTTTCCAAGTACCTACCCTGTTCAGGTACTTTGTTGGCTCCTGGCCCGGAGGATTGGAGACACACCAACACCACGAAGGTCCGGTAAAGTTACTCGGAAGCTCCGATAGTGGAAATAGGCCACAGAATCTTTTTGATGCCTACACAGCCTTCTCTCACAGTTCCATCCATTCATCCATCCATGGAGGCCCAGACTTCCCTCTCCCCAGCCACTTGGGTCAGCTTCTCCAGAGGAATCCCAAGGCGTTCCCTGGCCAGCCGAGAGACATAGTCCCTCCAGCGTGTCCTGGGTGGTCCCTTAGCTCTCCTCCTAGTTGGACGTGCCCAGAAAACCTCACCAGGGAGGCGTCCAGGAGGCATCCTAACCAGATGCCAGAGCCACCTCAGAAGGCTCCTCTCACAGTTCTGCACATTAAACCCAGCCAAACTCCAGAGATCTAAATGACTGTATCACCATCTAGTGTCACGGTTTTACTGAACTTTTTTTTTACCTGAGAGGTTTGAGGCTGTGAGTGCGAGGGTGTGAGGAGGTGAACTCCCTGCTTTTTCAAACAGACAGATTCCACGGTGAACCTGTGAGCTTTGAGACCTTTTAGTGTGTTGGCTGTGATGCGATTGTCCGCGTCACTGTGCACATGATGCAGAACGTCCTGCAACCCATGAACATCAAATGTGACCAGCGTAGATGAACCGGCCCGTCACCAGTTCCAGCCATTCAGGCTGAAAACTGCCACAAATAAACTCACTGCGATCCAGTTTTCATCTCAGGCGTTCGTCATGACTGGAATTTAGAGATCAAGAGAAAAAGAAATAAGCCTCTGTCCACTGCGGTTAAATCTCACGTGTGCAGATGTTTTACACAACACTTAGCTCGTTTCCTATGGGTTTCTGCATCGTTGCATCACTCCAGACCACTTAATGTTCACTGAAGAAACGTACCAAACGAACTCTGAAACTCTTTCCTCGTGCAGATCATTCAAATGAGGATTTTTTTGTTACTGAAATCATTGCTCATAACACTTCATTTTATTCCCATCTGTATCGCCCCTTCCTCTAATGATTTTTCTCTTTTCTTTTAGCTCTGACTCTGCTGAATAATTCAGTTGCAGGCTAGTTCGGACGAGTTAGGTGCGTGTGTGTCTGGGAATGTGTCTCTGTGAGTGTGTGTGTGCGCGAGAGGGGTTCAGTGACGTGGGGAAGAGCTATTTTTGGGACTCGGATACGTGAAGAGAGAGAAAATAGAGAGGAAGGGAGTCTGTGATGGATTGATTCTTTTTGTGCACATGATTTTTTTCTTTTTCTTGGTCACATGTTGCAGCTGTTAGTAGACAAACCTTGCTGGAAGCCGGCGCTGTACCTGCAGGGCGTGCTGGCACACTCTCAAACACAACTCAGCTCACTCAACACACAAACACACGCTGGCAGTGAAAAGCAGGTGAGTAAGCAAGTGTTAAATAAGCCAGAACTGTCAGGTATACAAGCACACTTCATATTAGCACACTGCCCACCTTCCTGAACATACAACTTTTGTGAAAACTGGTCACATGCTGCTCAGGCACACACACACACACACACACACACACACACACAACGGCACAAAACACTGTCAGCATCTTGTAGAAAGTGACAACTCGGCTGTATGTGGGTGATGAGGGAGTGGCAGAAGCCGGACTGAGACGGGGACAAGAGTCTGAGCATACGAAGTGGTCTGAGCCACCGCGATGGTTTGCCGTCTACCATTTTGAAGCCTCGACTTTGACAGTTATTTTTTTTTATCATTTTGGCTTTTTGAAAACCAGAGGTGTCCAGGGCAATGTGTTGAGCTGGAAATTTGAGAAGATGTCGCATTACTTCCAATAAGCACGTGTTTAAAATGTACTCAGTACACCCCCCCAATTCATATTTGGTCCAGTACCTTTCCTTTTTCTGAGACCATGGTCTTGAGCCAGAAAAGGGTAGAATGCCTTCTCCAGGTCAGGGATGAGGTCCTGCCCCAAGTGGAGGAGTTCTCAGGGTCTTGTTCACCAGTGAGAGAATGGTGGAGCGTGAGATTGATAGGCGGATTGGTGCTGCGTCTGCAGTGATGCGGGTGTTGTACCGGTCTGTCGTGGTGAAGAGAGAGCTGAGCTTTGGATAGTGACCGAAAGAATGAGATCACGAATACAAGCGGCCAGATACAAGGGTGTCTTTCTCTTTGGGACTCTGGTAGTTTGTACTAAAGTTGAAGTGGTAGCAGCCGGCTGTTTCTCCTCCTCTGATATTACTGAGTAGAGAACCTCTCACAACAGTGGTGTTCTGCTGCAAAATGCACAAGTGCGTAATGAGTGGAATACCCAGGTAAATGCGGAAGTGCGGATGGTCCAGTAGTTGGTTTGGGACCAAGCCGTGTTATTGGCAGACGTTTTTAGACAAATATGAGAGAGCCACTTCATTTTTTTTTTGTTTCTTTTTATCTCCACAACATATTTAAAGCTATATTATGTTAGAACGTTGTTTAGAGACGTGAAAAGCTAGCTAGCTTGTTTTCCAGATTTGATATTGTAGCTTTAATTATTGGCAGCTGAGGAGGGAGTAGAGCCCTGCGCAGGACTGTTTTCTTCATCCCGCTCCCGCCCGCTTCTGCTGAACTTCTGACCATTACCGCCCGCACCCATAGTGCCTAACCCTAACCCTAACCCTGCACCCGCAAAACTCTGAGAAATGGGGTCATTAATGTTAGACGATGGTCTCCTTCAGCTGGTAATCCATGGCAGAAATCACTCGCCATACATGCTCATCCCAATCCCGCACTGTTTCTTTTAGCCGCCCGCTCCCGCAAGATTTGTGTTGGGTCCCAAGGTGTGAGGAGGTTAAATGCTAATTTCCCTTATTGTGATGTCACAATGAGGAACTTTTTGAAACAGCTCGTTTTAGGCATATAATTCCTGAAACCAAACACTGACAAAAAAATGGATGGACGGGTTTTCTTCATGTTAAGAGTGTCTCTAGATTGGCTGCTTGGGAGGAACATTAAACTTTTGCCCATATTTTAAAACTTGTTGGACTTGCCTTCCTCTTTTTAATTACTAACACACTAATTATCAGCAGCATATGTGACTTATAGACATCATAAAAGTTAATCTGTCTGTTTATTTCCTTTAAAACCAGACTTTAGCGCCACTATCAGGGACTTCTACTGAGGCACTCTCTGAAAAGTGAAATTAAGCTCTTGACCACAATTCAGAAAATTCTATTCAAATTTTGTATTACAAGAATAAAATGAAGCCCTTCAACCGTCCCTCTTATCGTTATGGCTCCAGATTATCAAAATAATTAGTTCGGTCTCATCCTCACTGCTTAATCCCATTCATCTGATCAAATCAGAACTTCTTAGGCAGAAGTGACACGAAAGTGAAGTAATTATTTCAGCTTTTCTGCCGCGGCTTCGTAATGTAACAGGAAGAGAGCGAGGGAAGGACGGAGGAACTAGAACCCACTGAACATTTAAAATGCTGCATGTATAAAAACACCCACCCAAGCCCCACCCACTCTATGTAAACTCATTATTTGTGTGTAACACTACACTCAGACGAACAAAAGAAAATACTGCCATCTTATCTCACCCACTGTGATTTTTTTCTCTCACTCAGCTCTTCTGTGCTCTTCGGCTCTGCCCTTCCCTCCTCCCTATCTTTGGTTACCTCTCCCTTCCTTCTTTCTCTTTTATT
Source organism: Aphyosemion australe (assembly GCA_006937985.1). Classification (NCBI taxonomy): domain Eukaryota; kingdom Metazoa; phylum Chordata; class Actinopteri; order Cyprinodontiformes; family Nothobranchiidae; genus Aphyosemion; species Aphyosemion australe. Next base: position 251,899 of record SSNS01000373.1, read on the forward strand.
CCTCATCACTCACTCTTTTCAGAAATGTCTGTGCCTACAGGACAATGTTTTCTCTTTTCCTCTCTCTCTTTTCAACCATCCTTCTATCCAACTCCTCTCTCTCTCTCTCTCTCTCTCTCTCTCTCTCTCTCTCTCTCCCTCTCTCTCCTAGTGTGCTTGTGCATTTGCTGACACAGCAGCTCTTTCCTTCTCTCTGTCTCATTCGGTATTGAATGGAGAGGGCATGATAGCCATGGGAGTGATTGATGGACGGGCTCAGCGGAGGAAAAGTGGACTGGGAAGGAATGTGATGGAGAAATTCAGAAAAAAAAGGAATCAAAAAAGGAGATTGGGAAATGGAGGCATAGAGGTGTGGCAGTAAGAGAGGGAGGACAGTGAAAGCAGAGGCTTTACTGGAGAGGAGAGTTGGTCTTTTAGGACTGAAAGATACCATAAAGATGGTACAGAGCTTTAATACACAAGGTTAATAAAAGGCTAATAGAAGTGTGTGTGTGTGTGTGTGTGTGTGTGTGTGTGTGTGTGTGTGTGTGTGTGTGTGTGTGTGTGTGTGTGCATCAAATGGCTCCATTAGTGTTCTCTTCTCTATGCAAGACACATCCCAGTACAGCCTGTTATCATCATGAGTTCTTTTAAAAACTGAAAACAGATTTTAAAATAATGCAGATTTGAGAAACTTTACTGGTGAGAAAAAGAGTTTAGGTTCTTTAACTTTAACTCTTAGCTGCTTTTATGGTTTTAATTTAGAAGTGACTACATTTGGTGATTTAGAACAAATGAAGATTCATTACTGAGGTTTTATTTTTTATTTATGTATTTATTGTTTCTGCATGAGTAGAGGTGCATCTGTGCATCTTTTTGACTCGCCTACATGCAAAAGTTAGTCTTTTGTTTCCAGACATGTACTTAAAAAATGTAAAATATGTTTATGTGTGCTAGTAAAGATGGAATACATCCTCTGAATGCTACTCCTTTCAGAGTGCAACTCTTCTTCTAGTGCCATTCCTGCTGTTTAATGGTATTGTCTTCTTATTGGGAAGGTCTGTTGTTCAAAAGGAAAACTGCAGGATCACAAAATGTTCTTCTCTCTGATCCTGATGTTCCCTTTTTCGTTCCAGAAGAAGACACATTTTGGTTCAGGTGTTATGAAAGAGATAAAGATCACTGATACAGAGCGGCCATTTCTTTCTCTTATGCAGGAAGAATTAGTGTGAGTAACAAATCGACATTGAACCATTCATTTGCTTTGTCTCAATGTATTGAATCAAACTCATTTGAACTGGGCCACATTGTAATTAACCTGAATTTCATTAACAAAACTGAGCTGAATCCTACTGAATTTGCTTTATTTCCTTGTGTATTTCCAACGCATCAAACTCTCACAATCTAGTCTCCACCCACTCCCAAAGTTTCTCACATTTTTCTTGAGAATATTTCACAAATATTTCTAGATATTTATCAAACTTCCTCCCAAATTTCACAATTTATTGCCAACAGTCGCAGCCTAGTGAGATGCAGGCTTCATTGACCTGCTCCTGTTACTGTCAGCGCACACACACACACACACACACACACACACACACACACACACACACACACACACACACACACACACACACACACACACACACACACAAAGAGAGGATGTGCTCAAGCTGAACATATTGGCATGTGTAACAGTTTTAAGCATGCAGATGTAAGATGTCTATAAATAGCGTCCTCTTCCTTTCTCTCTGTACCATTCGGCGTCCCCTCCCCCTCTCCCCGTACAGTGTTCCCAAATGAAAGGAGCAAATGGGGAGAAGGTGAGCGAGAGGAGGAAATGATAGCATGACTCCTGATGCTTTCTGTGGCTTTAAAATTCAGATTATTTTCACAAGAACAACTACCTTAAGTATTGTTACCTCTTTTTCATCCCCCAGCCACTTCCCTTATGACCTCAAGTGTCTCAGTCACACGTCCATTCACCTTCGTCCTTAAAGAGAGAGGTGCACTGATTTAAAATAAAATGTGTTTGAGGGAAAAAGTGTTACAAATGCGCAGTTACCTGTGCATGAATTCAAATGGTGCATGGAAGCTCGCGCCGTGTCCAGGCGCTGTGTCACTTTAGTAAAGCCTATGTCTGCGTGTTTGTTTTGTTCGTCCGCGTGGGAGACTTGTTACCAGAAAATACACTTAGCAGAACATATTTAACTGAGTCATAACGATGGCTCGTGGGTGTATGTGTGCCTCTTTGTGTGTGTAAACAGGCAGCAGTGGCAAAGAGAGGCGAGACGCTGGTCCATTTCAGCTACAGGCTCGCTGTCTGTTTGACTCCCTTACAGTCAGTGCATTCAGATCGCACCTTATTTTTCACTTTCAACCCTTGACATATTCAAGTTCAGATCTTTTGATGTGGGTTTCTATGGAAAGGTTATGAAATAATAATATCTGACCTGATCTAGATAGATCTTTGAAATACTTCCATTTGAGGGAAACAGATTAGCTCTGACTGGACTGACGAGCATCCAGCTAGCTGACATTGAAGAGGACTGCTGACAGAAAACACAGTTGGCAAAAGCAGCTAGTTGTAGCACTTTCTTTGCATTTGCAACAATATCATAATATTTCAGTATCAAAATGACATTGTAATGTAAAGTCGACTGGTTTAAAAACGCATAAGATAGCATTAGCATAACCAAATATAATAATATAAAACAAAGGCAAAATCTGCAAAACAAGCTAACTTAAAAAATCTTTTTCATGCCTATTTCCTGAATTAGCCACCGATAGAAAATAGACGCGGAAACGCTCGTGTCAGAAAAAGCCAGTCAGAACTACGCCACACTGTAAATTAGCATTCACGGACCCAGCCATCTTGGCTCACAACGGGGAAGACGGATGTTGATTTGGCTAGTAGAAGCTAACTGTTAGCATTAGCAACTCCACAACACAGCAGAACTCCTTCAGGCTTGTGTTGGAGATAAAACATCAACAGTGGAAGAGTCATGTTGCTGTTAGCCAATCAGAGACGAGATGTCCGAATATCAGGAATTCTCAAAATCCCACCGTCTTCACCTCAGCTCCCCTCTGACTAACTTCTACTTCCTGAAACAGGAGCGCAGAGCTTTTTCCCCCCACAGAGATCGACTCACAAAGCATTCATTTATATTGTAAATTGCACTGTAACTTAGCATTCACGGACTCAGCCATCTTGACTTGCGACGGGGAAGACTGATGTTGATTTTTGCAGCCAGGAGAGAGCAGAGCACGGCTCAGCTAGAAGCAAATTCGTTAGTTAACATTGCAGAACTCCTTCAGGCTTGTGTTTTTGTAAAGATAAAACATCAATGTTGCAAAGTGAATGGAGGCAGTGGAAGAGTTGCGTAGCTGTTAACCAATCAGAGGTGAGATGTCCAAATATCATGAATATTTTCTGCCCCCCTCTCCTCCCACAACGTCTACTTCCTGAAACAGGAGCGCCAGAGACATCCCCTCACAAGACATTCATTTACACTATAGCCCACAGCAAGTGTATTGAAATAACGAGTGAATGAGCACTTTAACAGTCAACTAAACTGTTTTCCAAATCCACTTCAAAAGATCTGAACCGTTCCTTTCAGGTGTAACCATTTCATGCTTCCACCTTGAACATAAACTTTGAAATGTAAGGATGCACTAATTTCTTATGGCAGCTTGTTGTTTATTAAGAGGCATGGTATTCATTTAACTTGACACTTTTGCTCTTTTCTTGTTGGTTTAATAGAATTTATTCAGCTTGCATATTTTTGCATATGAATTGGGTGCATTTTAATATTTGCAAAACCAACTAATGTTCTTATTTTTAGGCTGTCTGACTTTTTCTGTGTTCCCATTTCCAAACCAAACGAAGATCTAAGTTTATATTTCTGTAGTGGTCTCACGTGTACACGAGAGCAAAATGTCAGCAGATGATGCAAACACATGGGATGTCTGGTTGTGTGTATAGACACTGCTAAGATATTTTCCTTAACGGGTCCTCCTCACTCCGTTTGAGTGGATGATTCTAGCCACCATCATTGCCAACTGTATCGTCCTGGCTCTGGAGCAACATTTGCCTGAAGGAGACAAGACGCCGCTGTCTGAACGGCTGGTGAGTCAAACTGAGCGTAAGACGCCAGGTATTCTGTAGATTAACAAATGTCATATTTGTACGTCCTCCCAAACAAACTAGACATGCATTTATTAAAATGTGTTTAAAGTCAAACTCTGATCCTTTCTTCTTTCCTTTCCTTGGTCTTCCTCTCTCTCCACAGGATGATACAGAGCCATACTTCATTGGGATCTTCTGCTTTGAGTCTGGAATAAAGATCCTGGCTCTTGGTTTTGCCTTCCACAAGAACTCGTACCTGAGAAACGGGTGGAACGTTATGGACTTTGTGGTGGTGCTCACAGGGTAGGTGGCAATAAATATAGCTGTTCATTTCTTTATGAATTACTTTATAAAATCAGTACCCCACAAGCCCTAACACATGCACTACGATGAAATAGAGCTGCTTGCTCTTCTAAAACCTCCCTTTTGTTTGTTTATCGTTTTCTTTAGTGTTTCTAAGTGTGTGTGCGTGTGCATGTGTGTGTGTGTGTCCTTTCGTGGCTCCTCTGTCCTAAAGAATGGACCCCATTCTGAGTAAGGCAGCAGTCAGATCACAGAGTTGAACTGCAGGCAGCCAGCCGCCTGGGCAGTGAACAAATGTCACCTCGGGAGATACTGAGACATAAGAGGATGGGAGGCACAGATGAAGCAGTGTGGAGTCAAGATGAGGGAGGGGTCTAGGAAAAATTACACGTTTCCATCTAAGTGAAGAGAGAGGGGCGACAGTAAGGACAGGAAACAGGGTGAACAAGAAATGGAAAAATGAAAACAGAGGTAATGTTTAATTCAACGTATTAAGGCAAGTGGTGTGAAAAGAATTTTCACTAAACAAGGATGAAATTAAAATGAAGTCACTGCAGAATTTAGTAGAAATAATTTCAGGTCATCCTAAACTTCTGAGGTCTAGATGTTCATAGGAATTTTGTTCAAACTAAATAATATTGTTATTTGTCATTACCTCCCTAACTGGAAATCCTATTCTTGAAGGAGTTCTCTATTTGTGTAGATGGGGGGTAGTGTAGTTATTGTGGGCATCTGGGGCCCTAGTCAGTTTAGTGTCTGTGAGTCAGATGGTGTGAGAGAGGTCTATAAAACTAAGTTGTAATTATCCAGGAGGGGCTCGGCGTAGATCTGCTGCTCCTCCACATCGAGAGGAGCCAGTTGAGGTGGCTCGGTCATCTGGTTAGGATGCCTCCTAGACGCCTCCCTGGTGAGGTTTATCGGGCATGTCCAAACGGGAGGAGACCTAAAGGAAGACCCAGGACATTCTGGAGGGATTATGTCTCTCAGCTGGCCAGGGAACGCCTTGGGATCTCCCCGGAAGAGCTGGCCCAAGTGGCTGGGGAGAGGGAAGTCTGGGCCTTTCTGCTTAGGCTGCTGCCCCAACGACCCGACCCGGCAGAGGACAATAGATGGACGGTATTCTGGGAAGAATGAAACAGAGAAGAAATTAGCCTAAACTGCTAATAAATGAAAACAACTTTTGACTAAATTGCAGCTAGAAAATGTATGATTTTGATTTATTTGGAGTTTTCTCATGTGCAAACATAAACGTCCAAATTGGGTGATTCTGACTGAACTTTTCTGTTTTCACAACTTTGTCTCCAACTTGTTTGCATCAGTCACCTCAGTGATAGGCTGAATGAGCAATTTAAAAAAAACATTTAAAAAAAAGGAAAAGAAGGTTTTTCAAAAGTAAAAATGGAGTAATGGTTGTGTTTTTTATGGTAAATGGTATTTGATATAGCGCTTTCCAGTGTCCTAGAACCCCCCAAGGCGCTTTACAACACAATCAGTCATTCACCCATTCATACACACGCTGGTGATGATGAGCTGCATGCATCATGGCTACAGTTGCCCTGGGGCGAGCTGGCGGAGGCGAGGCTGCTGCGTGCTGGCGCCACCGGTCCCTCCGACCACCACCAGCAGGCAACGTGGGTTAAGTGTCTTGCCCAAGGACACAACAACAGCGACAGACTGAGCGGGGCGCAAGCCTGCGACTTTCCAATTGCGGGGCGGGCACTTAACTGCTTTGCCATCATCGCTCAATTTTAGTAGCCCAGCTTTAATATGAAACACAGATTTGTGACACAGTGAACGTACTTGAATTTGTTTGAGAGGGTGTTATTTACTTTCATGTTGGTGCTTTATGTTTACTAAACTATTTAGATAGAGTTTATATATCAGTGATGGATTACTGAAAAAGGAGAAAACGGTGCTGAATTCCTCTGAACAACACCTGCTGCTGATGTCAAGATTTTCCTCAACATAACAGTGGTTTTAATTACATTACACACGTCTATTTAAATCAAACTTCACTGTTTACAACAGTTAAATTTAGTCATGCATTCGTGTGTCCCTTACTGCGTAGGAGTTCTTGCACAATCTACTGAGCTGAGGTCATACCATGTTTTAGCATGCATGCACTGATTTGGGGTCAGTCTAAGAAGTTATTGCCTCTTTCCACTTGCTCAGTAACGCACACATAAACACACATGCTGAGTGACAGTCTGGCTGTAAGTTCTTCGGCTTTAATAAGAGCAGTCATGACACCCAGCTCCTCTGAGTGTCACACAACAGAGTGACTGTAGAAGAGGTGCCAAGACCAGCGTCAGAGGAGACAGCAAGAATGAGAGGAGAGGAGGAGGAGGGGCTGAGGAAGAAGTCATTTAAACTTTGGCTGTTATAATAATAATTGCAATCAGCATAAAAAAACATTACAAAAAAGTTCCTTCATCTTTAAAAAGATAAAGTTCTGTTTTGTGGTTTAGTGGTAAGGTTAGAGGGTTAGAGTTAGCTCCATTTCAGGATTAGGGTTATATCTTTTAAATGAAAGCAGCTAAAAATAAAATGTGGTTTTGGAAGTGATAGTTAATTTCCTCTGAAGTGTGTTTCTGTAAACAATTTTTGATAAACAAATGATAAATGTCTTGTAGAGTCTCTTATCTCATGTTCCATGAGCAGCCTCAGCTTGGACTGATAAGCTAACAGCTAGTCACAGTGAAGCCAATACCAATACCCAAGTCTGCCATTTTTATATGAAAGAGTATGGAGGACAGATGGCTTAAGAGGGCTGCATTCCATTTAGAAATGTTCTGCTTATGAACATTTTTGCAGAATAATCAGCATGTGCAGCTGCAGAAGTGGAATGCAGCCCTCACTGGCACCCCTGTGCCTTCCCTTAGGCTGCTGTTCTGATATGACCAAAACCCCATATTCTGATCAGAGATGTTTTATCTTGATACTTATTAAAAAGGATATAGGGTTAGGGTTTCTTCATGGTAACACGAGGCTAACAATAGCCCAAGGATGATCAGCTTTATGGTTCTAGTCAATTATACACAGAAAAAAAATTAATGATTCGTTTTTCTCCTAAATCATAATTTAAATACTCATCTGCTATAAACCATGTTCTTGGTGTTAATTTTGTAACTGTCGACCTCTCCCTCTCACAACAAGCTGCCCCCCACCCCCACCCCCGCCTGCCCTTCCCAGCTTTTCCCCTCGGATGCTGTTGATGCTACATTAGCTAAAATAATGTCTGGCCTTCACTGTAAAATCCAAATTTGTTAGATTACATCCACATATGAACGTTTTGATCCTTCTGTCTGGAGCTACTCTATGTTGTGTTTACCAGCTGTGATAAGGTCTAAGCTTAAAACAGATCATGGAGCATAATATGAGACAAAAGACATGTTAGTTAATCTTTCAATATAATTTGGTCAGATCACACAGCCCCCTTTCTGTGTAAATTATTATGTAATCTAATCTTGTGGCAATTGAATCCTTTATTTTAAAAAAACTGTAAAATTTAATTTCTGATTGACCTAGCCATTAGCTTGTCAATCCAGAACAAATCTTTATTTTTCCAAACTCAAGGAGCTGTAGGGCCACTTTAAAAGATTTGTCCTATACTCATAATAATACAGAATTATTATTTTTGTTAGTTGAGATTTAAAAACAAGAAAACAGGAAAATAAAGGGAACATTTTAA